>CM046882.1:438173176-438638579 GCA_025667525.1 Glebionis coronaria | reverse complement strand
AAGTACTACAAGCTCGTCTTCTCCTTTTGACGATGCTTTGTGTGGACTTAGTGTGGGGGAAGCCCCTTATGTTCCCTCCCCTTTCTCCACCGAGGACGAGATATTTGATCCTGGAATTGCTTTTATAAGGAATCTCGGTCTTCCACCGATGCAATAAATGGAAAATCTTTTCATTTGATTGGTGCGAGTCTACCTCGAGTAGCTAAATGTTTTGCCTTACCCATTGTCCCACCCTTCTATTTCTTCTCTCCTATTTTCTTCTATCCCATTGGATTTGTGTTGGAGTTGTGTTGTCTCGTCTTTCATCCGAAAACGAGGACGCTATCTTTGACCCCGGTATACGTTTATCGGATTTTTAAAAGTACTCCACGTACTTTTGGGCCTTGTTTATCATGTAAGCCCCACCAAAAATTGACCAAACCATGATTATCCCTAAATGATCACATTTGTGGGGATTCGAGTCGAGCTTTTGACTCGGTTATCAAAAACAAGGTGCCTCGTGGGGGAGACCCATGCTTATCCATGTACATATTATTGCTTTCTAATTAGTGTAACGTGAGGGGATTTGTGCCCTTCCAACCTTTGTTCCGTGGTTGTTTGTGCATTGTGGTTTTTAGATCATCATCTTCACGATTGGAGCCTCTCGTGTTCGTTTCATGGGAGCACTCGATCGTTTGCTTTGGAGGCCATTCCCAATATCCATATGATATATCCTTTTATGTTCTAACCTTAGGTTTTTAGCACACTTCATAAACGGCTATAACTTAATGGTTACACCCTTTCCATGCTAGATTAGGCATTCGACTACGTCTCTAGTATGGGGGTGTTTGCACCCCTAGACTCGAAACATTGAGGACAATGTTTAACTTTAGTATGGGGGGGTGAATAGATACTTGCCTTGCCAAACCTTCACGCTTTCCAAAGTTTATCGTTTTGTTTATCGTTTTCTTGCAAAATAAGGCTAAAAATGGCCAAATTTTAAAATTTTTCTCATGTTTTATAAGTGTTTAAGACACGAATGTAGATTTTCCGATGGCGAGAATAAGAGTAATTTTTGACTCGACCGTGCGTGTTGAGCACTTAGCTTTGATTCCTTAACTACACATTAGGCTAAGTCTCTTAAATGAGGACGAGAAATGATAGAGTTAATTATAAGTTACTATGCTAAACGTAGAGTACTCGTATTTTTTCAAAAACTCATGTGTTCTCGTTGTTTGCTTATTCTCCCTTCGCATGTAAATATTTTTTGCTTAATAAATATTGACTTAGCGGTTTAGTTGGGATTGTTGGGTTTCTAGTCTTTTCTAGTAGCTTCCGTGTAATTAAATTGGGAAGACATTAAGGTATCGCCAGCGTCACGGTTTTGAAGTATTGGCACCCCAATAATCGAAAGCTTCACCCAATAATAATATTTCAAGTGCTCACCTAAATTAAGCAAACAATTTGAAGCCTCACAAGGCCTAAAATCTATGCAAAATTGAAAGTGAATCAAGCCTTAATCTTCGAAGCTTTAAAGATCCAAAATTCGCTTTAGCGTGAGGATATACGTCTTTGGCTAATAAAACCACCGATGATGGCGGATAATAAAAGGCAAGGCAAGACCGAAGTCATAATAAAAGCTTCATGGCGAAGTTGAATAAAAGATGGAGGTAAACCAAAGATAATAAGGTCCTTCCGTTAGGGGGCGTATAAAAGTCTTGGTAATAAGTCTCATGTTCAAAACCGTTATAAAACCGTGTTTATCGATTCTTCTTGTCAACTTAATTTTTTGACATCGTTGTCTATTAGGAGGGGTTATTGATTTGATGGTTTTAATTACACCATTAGGACTCTATTTTTAGACCTAAATCTCTATCATCGCATAAGTTAATGATGTATCCTCGTGATCATTAAGACAAAATAAAATATAAGAGATACAACTTAGGAATAATGGGAGAATAAGTACGTGATTAGGGCATATGAGTAGTGTTAGCATTACTAACTTATAATGACAATGATCTCGTTGCACGCTTGGCATGGAATTAAGGTGAAAATCGAGGACGACGAAATTATTTCTAACGAAGCATTCACGTGTTCTTGTTCTATGAACCTAAACGTCCCATTTTGCGATGAAAATGATACATTATGTCTAAAACGCAAGTAGTAGCAATAGTGTAGTGTAGCTAGTTATCATTTCAATAAAAGTGAATAAAATTGAATTTTGGAAATGTTTTGATACTTTATTCTAGCATTGCGTGAGGGCACGGCAATGGTTTAGTATGGGGGAGTGATGAGACTGCATTTATACATGGTCTCATCGTCCAAAACGGCCTTAAAATGCATTAAATATCATAAAATATGCCAAATATATGCTCGTGTTTGTTACTTGTGTATTTTTAGGTACGGATATTGAGGAATTGGCAAAAGAACACAAGAATCAATCAAAAACAAACACGGGAAACGAAGTCGCACAATGAACCGGGCCCAAGTTTGGAATTTTGCAAAATGACCCTTGAAGAATTGAAGATTGGCAAATTTAGTCCCTCATCTTTGAAGAACTTGTCACATTTGACCCTCAAAATGTCAATTTTACAAGTATTATCCTTAATGTTTGAAGATTGTTCAAGATCAGTCCCTGGAATTTGAAGATAATACAAAAGAAGCCCTTGGATAAAGTTTTAAAAGTTTATGTGCCACTTTTGACAACTTGTCCAAAGTTGTTATGCACAAATTGGGCGCTGATGGGATTTTATACAAAGTGAAAAGAAGTGAATAGCTTGGGGGCCAAATCTGCCAAACCAACAAACTCCCACAACCAACCAACCAGTGACACCTCATCAAACCCACCCACTAAACCCTTTTGCCCGACCCTACCCTATACCCGGTTTAGTTTTTAAACTTGGTCAAACCCAAGTCAACTAATTCAACTAATCCCACACCTTCCATCCTACACACTAAATTTAAAAACAAAATACACCCAAACCAGATTAAACGCCCCCTAATCTCACTTGAACCCTAATAACACCCCAGATTCAATTAGCTCAAGACCAAAGGGGTTTAAGCCCAAAATGTCCAGATCTCTAATTAACCAAACCCTCACCTAAACCCCACCTTTGTTTTGGTCCCCCCATCACCTCACAGCCTCCACGTGTCCTCCCCTGTCCATCGTTTTCACACAAAACCCAATACCCCGACCAGATAAACGATTGGATGCAACTACTTGGTCCCCAAGATGAATCCTACGTCCAAGATTGAAGATTCCAAGCTGGCATCAGTACAAGCATCACATGGGCGATTTTTGACCCATTTTCAGTCAAATCTTCAAGGGAACTTTGGAGATTTTAGTAGCTAGGGTTTCACATTCTAGAATAGTCTTTTAGTTGTATTTAAAGGGGATGAGCCTGTTCATTCCCCTTTGTTCCAGATTTTTCTCCAAAAAGTTGTAATTCCTTTTTAAAGAAATTAAAGATTGGTGTTTTGTTCAAATATAATTCCTTTTAATGTTTTTTAAAAGTTTGGTATATTTTTGTTGAGAAAGTCTGAGTTCCATTTAACATTGGGTAAACACTTGTGTGTTTTGAGAATTTTCAAAAAATTTTCAAAAGTTTTAAATTTGATTCAAATTTCAGAAAGCAAAACCCTTTGAAGTGAAAGTGGAAAAGGAGTTTTGATTTGTGAGTTTGGATTAGTTTAAAACCTGTTTAGTTTTAAAGGTGATTGGGTTTCAAGGTTGGATTTTCAGAAAATCAGAAAAGTATATTTTCGTTGTGTTTCTTTTTTTGATTTTTGCAGGTTTTTGGTGATTAGTTGCTGTTAAAGGTTCAGCACCAACCCCAGTTGGTAGGAGGTGGATTTACATCCACAAAGAACCTTGGATGTAAGGTTCTTAGGTAAAAAAATCCCTTCCTTTCTGAAAATTTCAGAAAGTGGTAATTTATGTGAATTTGCATGTTAAGTGAGTTTATATGGTTTGATTTGTGTTTAAATGGTATGATATGCATGTTAGATGTTGTTTGAATCAGTTTGAAATAGTTTTGAAGTAAGTTGATTTGCTAAAAACGTTTTCAGAAATATAAAGGGGTGTTTGGATACGTGTTTTAGCAGGGGAAAAACCCTTTGGTTGTGTTTCAAAAAGTGTTAGAAAGAGTAAAAAGGGTAGTATTAGGTTTGTGATAGTTTTGTTGTCAGTTTGGTGTAGATTTGTAACAAATTGCATGCTCAAAAGTGAAACAAGCTTAGCCAAAATTTGCCTTATCATTTTTATGAATATTGCTTTGAAATTTGAAGCATAAGTTTGGAATCTGTTAAAAGCAAAGCCAAGCTCCTTTTGGTTCATATCTGCACAAGTATAACACATACTTGTTCATCAGAAATATAAACAGACCTGGGCATATTTGAGCTTCTAATTGATCCAATCTTGGTCACTTTAGGTTTGTAATTGTGTTTTTGTGTGTTTAAAAGTTACTGGAATCCAGTTTTAAAAAGAAAAAGAAAAAAAAGAAAATTTTTATAAAAAGGTCACCCGCAACGGACTCGAACACGCGCCCCCTCGCTGGGGGACTAAGCGTGTTTACCATTGATCTAGATGCCTTTTTACGTTTTAGTTTCATTTCATTAGTTATTTGACCTCTTTTTCTTTTCACTTATTTTAAATAAGCCGTAGCTTATTTGAATTTTTCCAGCTTATTTAGTAAGCTTTTTGGGCTTATTTCATTTTTCATAGGATATTTGTAAGTTTTAGGATTTTTCTGTGTAAAAATTTTATTTTTCCTATTATTTAATTAATTTCTAGGATTATTTTTAGTTTAATTTTTAGAAAGTCTATTAAAAATATTAAACAGTAATATAAAAATACAAAAAATAGTTTTTAGGTTTTAATTTGTATTTTTGAGGTTTACATATCAAAAAGTTTTCAAAAACTTTAATTTTTAATTTTATTTAATTTTAGGGTTTTTAGACAACTTTAAAAATTAATATAAAATTATCTAAAAAGTTTTAGGAACTTTAATTTTCATTTTCTTCTTAGTTAGAATATTTAGGATTTTTGAGAATTTTTTAGAATTTATTTGAGAACTTTTAATTTTTTAGATTATTTTAATATTATTTTATTCATAAAAATAAAAAGTTTTATTTTTATTTCTTTTTCATTTTTCCTAGATTCTAAACATTAAAATAGGACCTTTATCACTTTCCAATTAATTTTTAGGCTTTTCAATTAATTTTTAGAATTAATTTAAGATTTAATAGATTTTAATAGTTTTTAGGAGTTTAAAAATAGTTTAATTTGGTTTTAAAATTTTTAAAAATAGTTTTTAGCTTAATTAGGTTATTTTTGAGGTTTACAAACTATAAAATCTTGTTTAGGGCTTTTTAATATTTAAAAGTGATTTTTAGGGCTTTAATTAGCATTAAAAAGTCATTATTAAATTAATTAAAAGGTTTTGGCAAGTTTGGATTTTTTGTAAACTCTTAGAATATTATTAGGGATTTTTAGTAATTTTTAGGAAATTTTAGATTAAAATTTTAAATTTTGCACTTTTTACGTTTCTACGTCGTAACTTTCTAGTAGTGTTTTTGCCTTATTTTTCTATTTTTTTCGTCTTCGTCATTTTCTCTTCTTTTCTTCTCATTAATAATCAAAAACATAATCAATCATTCATTACACAACGCACGTGCCTCCTCGAGAACGATCCCCATCCATTAAGGGTCATAAGTGTTTACGTTTTCCTAAACGTACGCTTAATACTTACCGCTTTTACCTTGTTTTCCTAAACAAGTGTATTTTTACTACTATCACACCAGTAGCAGCATGTTCATTCGACTTGGAACTTGTAGGTCTTGACTCGTCACTTGAAACATTAGATGCAGAGTCACCGGCTTTGTCACTGAAAGTACATGAGACAAAGTCATTAGTATTAGTAGAACTTGTTGGGGACTCAAGCATCTGTGATCCATCCGAGTCATTATGCCATGAGGTGGGCATAAAAGTTCCAGTAAGAGGAGGAGGGACAGCATGCATTTCTGCTGCTGGTTTAAACCTATTGTAACTAGGTTTGCCCTCATCCTCTTTGTCGGCATCAAAGACACTTGAGAAAGATAAATCAAATACATCTTCTGAATCAATATATTTTTCAAATCCTAAGCCTCTTTTAGTTCTGCCAGACATGCTACTATCAATTAATTTTGAAATATTTTTAGGTGCCTTTTGCCATTTGTCAAATCTTAGCATCGTAGCATCTAATTTAGCTTGCATCTCCTCTTTTTCTTTGATACTAGCATCTCTTTCAGTTTCTGTATATTTAAGCATATTTGTAGTGTTTTCTAAATCAATGCTTAGTATCCTGATTTTATCCTCATACGCACGTTGTGTATCTTGTAACCACCTCTTTTGTTGTTCTAATGTATTTAATGAAGCCTTATAGGCTTGAACCTCTAAAAAATACTTATCATTTTGATTATTTACTTCATTAAATTGGGACAACAATTCTGAGTATTTATCATGACAACCAAGAGGACAATGTTGTACCTGAGGTGCGATGCCCATAAGAGCAAACTCGTCTGCTTCTTCTGCATCAGAGAGATTCCCAGCAATCATTGCAAACACGTCAGTCGAGGATTCAGCTGATTCCAGAGTAGAAGCCGGATGATCATTCCAGTTGACCATAGAGTCAACAGATACCAATGCCTTCTTGTCATCTTTTACCTCCTGAACCTTGAAAGCGGAGTACCTGCTCTTCTCCTGATCATTCTTGCTAGGGCACTCCCTTGCAAAGTGACCCTGTTGCTGGCAGTTATAGCATCGTACCTTGCTTCTATCGAATCTTGCTGGCTCCCGAGGGTTGTAATTAAATTTCCTTCCTGCTTTCTTCTCAAACTTGTGAACCCTAAGAGTAAGCATGGCCATCTGCCATTTAAGATCCATCTCATCCAGGTCAAGTTTATCGACCTGTTTGAAGTCATCAAAAGCAAGTTGCTGTTCAGCATTAACATCAGCCACAAAAGAGTGAAGAACAGCTTCTACCATACTACCAGACTTGGCAGTAGTATCAGGAGCAGAAGTATGCTGAATAGTATGCTGAGAGGAGACAGTATTGCTTGGGCTACTTGCATATGACATGGGACTAGATGCCATAGAACTCACAAAGGCTGAATTAGCAGGGGTGGGAAAAGAGTCACTAGGAAATCCTCTCACATGGGGTTCGAATGTTCTGAGCCTATGAAACAGATCATCAAAGGTGAGATAGTCAAGCCCACCTTTGGCTTTGAGAGAGATCACCACTTGATTCCATGAGTAGGGTAGGGCTTTGAGAAACCTTGCATTAATGTCACAATCATCAGGCTTTGACCGAAGTTGATTCAATTGGCTCAAAATCTTCTGGAACCTATCATACCCTTGATTTAGACCTTCAGTTTCTGAGATTTTGAATTCGGTAAATTCATCTCTCAGCATGGACCTTCGCATTTTCTTTGACTCCTCATTCCCGCCGAACCTTGCTTTTATGCCATTCCAGATCTCTCTGGCATCATCCAAATGGTAGAAGTCACCCATGTGATCTTCAGGAAGAGATTGAAGCAAAATCGTTTTTGCTTTTACCTCCTTCTGAATAGCTATGATTTCCTCATGAGATTTAGGGTCAAGAAGAGTAATATTACCGTTCTTGTCTCGTCCAGTAAGCTTCCTGCTGTTCCCATTCAGAATGATCTTCCAAAGATCATGATCAGTGTTGGTGATCCACCATTCCATCTTCATTGCCCAGTTATCATATTCACCCTTCTTCAGAAGAGGGAATTTTCCATTCGTGTTGGAGACCGTAGCCAGGATCTGCTGAGGTTGCACAATTTTAGGAGTGCTGTCTTCTCCTGTTTGAGTAGAAGTTGAGGCAGACATGATAAACAAATTGTCAGAAATTAGAAAACTTGATTCTTCTTGTATAGAGACCCTTCCAGGCTCTGATACCACTTGTTGGGTCTACTAGATGTAGATCTTGCAGCCTGTCAGGACCGATGAATGACTTCTGTAATCACAAGTCAAATCACAAAGAGACTCTATACACAATATGAATGTAGAATATAAATATAATTAAGAAGAACAGAATAACTATAACGACTTGATCCTTTCTAAGGATTTCTAATATTGATAATGACTAGAACTATGTTTTGTGAAGGTGTGTCTAACCCTTCTGCCTAAGGTTCCTTTTATACTATAAGGAAACCCTAATACATCATTAAAGAAAACGTGTAAAACTGATATGCATATCCTTTCCTAACATATCTCATGCATATCCTAACAGAATATTAAGTAAATAATAAAGTTTGACTTCGACTAGGACCAGGAGCAGGACTTGCTCCTACTACGACTAGGACCAGGAGGAACTACATACCTCCTAGTCTACCTATTACATATAACTATTACAATGGTCCTAACAACCCTAATTGGCAAATCAAAAGAAGCACCTTTTGTTTGTAGTTCTGAGGAGACACAGTCACTTGCGGATGAAACTCATTCTAAAATGCTTTCAAAATTCCATACAATTGATTATGATCAGTATAACAAAGATCAATTGTCTAAAAAGACCCGCATTCGCTTACAAAAGGAATTAGTTGAATTGACAGTTCTTGTGCCCCAAAGTTTGTCAAATGAAAACCCTCCTAGTACGTCTCCTACACTTGTCAAAACGGATTTAACGAAGTTAATTCCACCGGTAAGTAAGGCGTCCGTTAACTTAAATGCGGTACACCAACACTTAGCCGATTTTGACAAGGTCATTTTGGAACGTACGACGGCTTCGGCCATAACGGAAGGTGAATGGAACTTTGAGCACACTAGAGCTGCGTTTCGAGACGAAATTGTTCCGTTTGTAAAGAATGTTAAAGCTTGTCTTAGTACTCTTGATCAAGATTTGCTTTTGGAAATAGAAGAAGTTAGACGTGTTTTCAATGAAATGGATGATGCTTATGAAAACAGTTTACTTGAAATAGAACGGGTTTCACGCCAAAATGATCAGCTTCTGAAGCAAGTGATGTCTCATGATATAGTTTCCGTCTGTGTGAATAAAAGTGTTGATAATGATTCTATTGTGCATAATGTTGAATATGTGGATACTGTGGTAGATAGTAATTGTCACGAATCTGACGCTGAATTTTTAAAGCTTCAAGATTCATATTCTTCGCTTTCAAAAAGTTTTGATGAGATTCAAACACATTGTATTTCTCTTGAATGCAAGCAACAATTTATTCAAGAAATCTTTGAAACGTCATTCGAAGGTGTTAATATCGATGATGCAAACTTTGAAAAGAATTTTCGATTGAATTTACAATGAAAACAGCGTCAGCCAAGTGACAAAGTTGCTAAATCTTTGCCGATAGACATAGCGAAATCAAAGGAGCTTAACTGTGTGAATGTACTTGAGGCCGCTGAGAATTTTAAACTTGATCTAGATAATCGACTTTCCAAGATTTTGTCCAAAGTTGATAACTTAAAACAGAAAGATACACGACTCTTCGATTCAGTAAAGCCCGCATGTGTTGATAACACTGCACAGAATCAATCATTGATTGAACATATGAACCGAAAGTCGGTGGAAATATCTGATTTGAGGGAACAAATTTGTGATAAAAATCTGGTCTTGGCTGAGTTAAAGGAAACACTTCGTACTCTCAAAGGTAAGAATGTTGTGGATAACGCAGCCACTGTCTCAGCATCGTCCTCTAGTGCAATCAAAAGGAACCTTATAGCCGTCACACCATTTAATAAGGGCCCTAGGACTAAACCTTCTCAAACATTGGTCACTAAAGATAAGGCGGAATCAAAACCATCTTCTAATATTCCCGTGTTGCCTTCTACAGGAGTAAGCACCACTACTAAGGCTCAAAGATCTAAGCTTAAAAGAAACAAGAAGAATGATAGGATCTTGCCCCCATCTAGTAGTCAAGTGAAGAAGAAAGTAGAAGCCATCCTAGGAATGTTATTTCTGTTTTGAATAAAAAGAATCATGTAGCTAAACCTAAAGGCTCTGTGGTTGTGCAGCGTTCTAAGCCTACTGTGAATTCTAATTTGAAATGTTGGAATTGCAAAGTCATGATTCTTGCCTTATTGACCATGTGAATGAGATGCATGTCCGGAAAAATGGATTAGAATGGAAACCGACTAGGAAAGTGTTAACCCAAGTTGGTTGGTTGTGGCGCCCCACTGGTAGAACTTTCACTATAGTAGGAAATGCGTGCCCTTTAACTAGGATCACTCCCAATGAAGTAAAGAAAGCGTGCCCTTTAACTAGGAGTACCAAGGCTACCAAAACACAAGCGTGTCCTTTAACTAGGAACACTGACACTACTGTAGGAACCAAGTGCCCTTTAAATAGGTCTACTCCCACTGTAGTGCCCGCGAATAATCCAAAACCTAAGAAAGTTGGAACAGTAAAACCTGTTAGTGCTAAAACTTATATTAGAAAATGCAGGAAATCTAAGGGTCTCAAAAATGTTAGCAATTCTGATAATTCTATATTTGTATCAGCTAACACTCCGGAACCAATAGTTTCCAATGCATTGTCTACTGTTGTTATTGAAAACAGGTGGTCCAGATTGTTCTCTGGTATTTGGACTCTGGTTGCTCCAAGCATATGACCGGAGATCGCTCTCAGCTCAGAAATTTCGTCAGCAAGTTTCTTGGTACGGTTCGATTTGGTAATGATCATATTGCAAAGATAATAGGTTATGGTGAATATCATATTGGGAATGTTATAATTTCAAGAGTGTATTACGTGGAAGGTCTCGGTCACAACTTATTTTCTGTGGGACAATTTTGTGATGCAAACCTAGAAGTTACTTTTTGAGAGCATACCTGCTTCATACGCAATATGGAAGGGGTTGATTTATTGAAAGGTACTCGAGGAAATAATTTGTACACTTTGTCTCTACAAGACATGATGGCCGCTTCTCCCGTATGTCTTCTATCCAAAGCATCAAAGACTAAGTCATGGTTATGGCATCGACGGTTATCTCATCTTAACTTTGACGCTATTAATCATTTGGCGAAAAACGAACTTGTTCGTGATCTTCCTAAACTTTCATTTCACAAAGATCATTTGTGTTACGCGTGTACAATGGGGAAAAGTACTAAGAAATCTTACAAACCCAAGACGGAGGACACCAACCAAGAGAAACTTTATCTGTTGCATATGGATCTTTGTGGGCCAATGCGTGTTGAAAGTCTTAGTGGTAAAAGGTACATCCTCGTTATTGTGGATGATTACTCTCGGTTTACATGGGTGAAATTTCTTACAACAAAACATGAGGCACCTAAATTCATCATCGGATTTCTCAAGATGATTCAAGTGCGTCTCAACACTACTGTCCGACGCATTCGTACAAATAATGGAACCGAATTTGTGAATCAAATCTTGCGTGATTATTATGAAGAAGTTGGCATATCTCATGAAACATCCGTTGCACGCACTCCACAACAAAACGGTGTCGTTGAAAGGTGAAATCGCACACTTATGGAAGCTACTCGAACGATGTTAATTTACGCAAAGGCTCCATTGTTTTTATGGGCAGAAGCAGTATCTACAGCAGTGTACACCCAAAACCGGTCACTAATTCCTAAACGCCTTGGTAAAACACCTTATGAGCTTCTCCATGAAAAAGTACCAGATTTATCATATCTTCATGTATTTGGTTCTCTTTGCTATCAAAATAATGATGGTGACAATTTGGGAAAACTTCAACCAAAGGCTGATATTGGTATTTTCATTGGTTATGCACCCGCAAAGAAGGCTTACCGAATCTACAACCGTAAGTCTCGTAAGATCCTCGAAAATTTGAATGTTGATTTCGATGAGCTGACAGCTATGGCTTCTGAGCAAAACAGCTCTAAACCCGTACTTCATGAAATGGGACCCAGTAATATTAGTTCTGGTCTTGTCCCAAACAACCCTACTTCATCATCATTTACACCACCTACTAGGAAGTAATGAGATATGTTGTTTCAACCGTTCTTTGATGAATTCTTTACTCCTCCAAGTATTGTTGCACCAGAACCTGAGGTATTAGCTCCGATAACCGAAGTTGTCGCTCCAGCAACCGTTGCACAATCAAACACATCTGCACCTACAATTGGTCAATATATACCTTCAACGAGTAATTCTCAACCAACACATGTAACAACTACCCACGTCATGCCTATTGATGATGAAGAGGATGATGATGATCACGATTTGGAATTCGCTCAAATGCGTGAACTTCCATTCTTTGGTGTACCTATTCCCGACCCTAAGCAAGCCGGGTCGTCCACCTCAGAGGAAGCTCCTTCTACAGTTTACTCCAATCCACGGATTCGTAAACATGACAGCAAGTGGACAAAGGATCATCCTATAGATTCTATTATTGGTGACCCTAATCGTCCGGTATCCACACGAAGTCAGCTACAAGAAAATGCAATGTTTTGTCATTTTGATGCTTTTCTCACTGAAGTTGAACCTAAGACATGGCAACAAGCTTTTACTCAATCCTGTTGGATAGAAGCTATGCAAGAAGAACTTAACGAATTCGTACGTCTTGAAGTTTGGGAACTTGTCCCATGCCCGGATCAAGTGCAGTTACTCACTTTGAAATGGGTTTACAAGGTGAAACTCGACGAGTTAGGTGGAATATTGAAGAACAAAGCTAGACTAGTAGCTCGTGGATACAAGCAATTATTGGGCATCGACTTTATGGAATCCTTTGCGCCTGTTGCCCGTTTGGAAGCTATTCGACTATTCCTCGCTTATGCAGCCCATATGAATATGATCGTCTATCAGATGGATGTGAAGACGGCATTTCTGAATGGTGAAATCAAGGAAGAGGTCTATGTTCAACAGCCAGATGGTTTTGTGAATCCTAATTATCCTAATCATGTGTACAAGCTTAAGAAGGCTCTCTATGGGTTGAAGCAAGCTCCACGCGCATGGTATGATCTATTGTCACAATTCCTCATTACGCAAGGCTTCGCTAAAGGCAAGGTGGATCCCACGCTGTTCATTCAGAAACGAGGTAAAGATATGATTATGGTACAAATATATGTTGATGATATTATATTTGCAGCCTCGACCCAAACATTATCGGATGAGTTTGGGATACTCATGTCTTCCAAGTTTAAGATGTCAATGATGGGCAAGGTATCATTCTTCTTAGGTCTTCAGATATCTCAGAGTCCCAGAGGCATCTTTATCAATCAATCCAAGTATGCCCTTGAATCTCTTAAGAAATATAAGATGGAATCTTGCGACCCCTGTGGATACTCCAATGGTGGAACGAACAAAGCTTGATGAAGATCCACATGGAGTTGCCATTGATCTGACACTGTATCGTGGAATGATCGGTACTCTTCTGTACATCACAGCCAGTTGACCTGATCTTCAGTTTGCTATATGCATGTGTGCTCGGTATCGAACTTGACCTACTGAGTTACACTTAGCCACTGTGAAACGGATATTTCGATATCTTAAAGGAACCATTAATCGGGGACTTTGGTATTCGAACGACTCTTCGATAGCACTCATGGCATATGCAGATGCGGATCACGCGGGTTGTCAAGATACAAGGCGTAGCACGAGTGGAACTTTAGAACTACTAGGAGATCGACTAATCAGTTGGGCATCGAAAAGGCAGAAAAGTGCTGCAATTTCAAGTACGGAAGCAGAATACATAGCTATATCCGGTTGTTTTGCTCAAATTCTTTGGATGAGATCGCAATTAACCGACTATGGTCTAGGTTTCAACAAAATTCCGATGTACTGCGACAACAAAAGTGCAATTGCCTTATGCTGCAACAACGTTCAATTCTCCCGGTCGAAGCACATTGACATTCGCTACCACTTCATCAAGGAGCAAGTGGAAAATGGAGTAATCGAGCTTTACTTTGTCCGATCTGAGTATCAATTGGCGGATATTTTCACGAAGGCTTTAGATCGCGCTCGAATTGAATTTTTGGCCGACAAGCTAGGAATGAGAACTTTCTCGCCTGAGACTCTAAAGGAATTGGCAGATGAAGAGAAAGAATAGTGATGGTAAACTATTCTCCGTATCCTTGGTGATCATCTGTATATATTGTTTATATTTTTATTCACAAAAGCAAAATACAAAAATATAAAACCATATAAGAACCATAAAAATTGAAAAATCTAGAAAAATACAAAAATATTTTTACTTTATTTTCAAAGGCATGTCTTTTGGGACAATAATATTTACGGCCTTAGAAATGTTGATTAATATTGACACGGCGCCATAAATAGAGTTCGTACAAAAGTTGTAAATATTTCATGAAACATGCCTAAATGGCTTGTCGTTATTTCTGACTACAACCCGATTTTCACATTAAAGTTAGTATTTCTTTTGAAAGCTTTGGCTCACAACGGGAATTAATTTTCTCGGGCAAGGTTTACTTTAAAACCTTGTAAGGGATCAAGTTTACTTTATAACTTGGTCTAACACAACTATATGTACGTTTCAGTGCATTTATTTGTTAAAACAAGAGAAATCTTGTTTTTATGAAGCTATCATCTCTACAACCATAGCAATCTACAATTGGTATCTACATACTCGACGATGCGAATACTCAACCAACGACTACAGCTCTTTCAATAGAACACGGGTCAACAATTGAGGGGGAGCAATTGTCAAGCATTCAGAATCTTTGATGCCGAACGTGCCTAGTTCACAAGTTGGTGTCAAGACAACAATACCAATCGTACAGGTGGTGTCAAGAGATGACTTCAGACGTGACGAGGCGACCAACATATGCTGACAAGAACCATTTGATCTTATCATATGATGTTCTCATCTATCAGGTCCAACCTTGTCAATTCTTTTCTAATATGGTGAATATGTGATCATGTTACAAATCGTATCATATCTCATACTTTGATATCACGAAGATAAAATGGACTTACATTTTTCTTCCCAAAACCTTTGATAAAACTTCATTAAATCAATTGATATTAAAAACATCGATTGGGTTAATATTTTTAATATGGGGGAGAAAATGTGATTTAATATGGGAAATTATCAAAAATGGTTTGACTTAACGTGATGGCTCATCCCGACATGTGCGAAATGTTTTCGAATATCGTGGCATATGTTAAGTGAGAGCAAAACGGATTTGCATATCAAAATGGATTTTCATGGTGACATATACTTACCCAAAACCCATTTATTTCACGACGATGAAGATTGTGGTGACATAAGGATGGTAGGATAGGTTAAGTCCTATGATTCTTCCAGAACCTGAGGAATCTTCCCAAGGACATTCCATAGCTAGAAATAGTAGTCCTTAGGAAAGATGGAGAAAGATTGTGAACGTAGCTGAATGCCGACCAAGTACTTAAGCTAGCATTGGAACAATCACAACAAGATGCTAGTTATGACGTATTGGTAAGCATTAAAGGGGTTGATGAATGAAAAAGAATTTTAAAGATAAAGGGTGTAAAGAAAGAAGCCCTCCTTACAACTTTAGGCAGAAACCGGGTCAACACATATGCTATTGAGATCATTTTAATGATTCTCGATATTGAAGACAGACATCATGGACCCAGTGATGCAATTCACAACCCATCCCAGCTAACTCAGATATCTCTCAAAAGGTATTTGTTTTAATCACACGAAGACAACACATTATCTATTGATTTATTCACTCCGAATAAATTGGTATTGAAAAGGTGGCACTCCTCTCCAGCCTCCGATCACTAAAATCCAAAATGCACGATCGAGTCTAGAGCCATTTGAGATCATCAAATATCTCATTAGGACACACTTTCATATTTCCTTGCTTCTTCACACACTGTGAAAAGTAAGAAAGATTTTAAGAGTCCTACGCAAAATCTTCATGATCTTGCCTGAACATCCGAGTAATACGAAAGTATTTACAATGAAGATGGAAATCCTTCTTGAGCGAATATCAAAAATCTCATGGTAGGTGACTTGTGCGATTCTTTATGAATCAAACTTGTGATAACTGGAAATTAACAGTGGTTTATTTCTTAACTGAATTTAAACACGTTCCAGGCCTCTACGCAATATCTTAGTGATCTTGCCAGAACATTCAGAGTGATACCTCAGTGTTCACAGTGATGAGTGGAAATCCTTGTAGTGTTAACCTCAAACAGCACTTGGTAGGTAACTTGCAAGATTCTATACGAATCAAGCTCGTGACAACTGGAAAGAAACGATGGTGCGATTCTTTAATGAATCAAACTTGTTCCAAGAATCAGAATTGACAACTTCAATCATGCGGATAATTTTATCCAAGTGATTCACTCTTTACGTTCGCAGTCAGCTTTGGACAGTCGAGTAAAGAGAACGGGTTTACCCGCGAAATCTTGTCAAGGAGATTTTTAATTAAATCTACCTGTCACAAGTACGATATTTTATATCATCCAACGGTCTTCACCGACCAGAGGTAAAATGCTACCAAATTAGAATGAAATGTTCAAAGCCATTTCGTTCGTGTCAACTTATGTTGCGGCATTTGAAGACGGTGGTGTTGCGGGATCCAAGAAGAAGTCGTCCCCGCATGCTTATACTTTATGCACCTAATACCTCATCTAATTCAAGAAAGCCTAAAAGTTAAGTCTTCCGCTGTATCGAACTCTGAAGCTTTCAAGAAATACAAAGGTATAAGTATGTGGGACATGATATCACGAAGAGGCGAAGATCACAAGTGATGGATGCAAAAGATCAAGGCAAGAGATTAATGCTCAAGATTGATATCAATGATCACATCAGCATGTCCACCTGAAAAGAAAAAGAAAAGAAAGACGAAGACTACGAGCTCAAGACAAGCATAGTATGCTAGGTTTATCTTATTATTGTAACTTGGGTAATGCCCTTGTTTGGAGTGACCTCCCTTAGGGGGAGATTGTTGGAAATACGTTTTACGTATTAAGAAGGATCGGTCACTCCAACAATAGTCCATGTAATAGCTCGTAGTTTAGTTAATTATCTTTATTTAACAAACAAGAACAAGCCTAGCCTACAACATGTGTAGGCCGACCCAAATGTAAGCCCAAGCCCATGACAAGGGCTTGGGTATATAAACCCTCTCCTTAGATGGATACGGTGTGTGGTTATTCATTTTTTACATAGTAAACATTTATTTCTCTCTCTAGAATTATGTGTAAACAACCATCTCTCTATCTCTTTCTCTCTCTAAAACATAAGTAAGATTTACACTTCTTCATATTCCTAATCTGCATAGTAGTTGGAGGCTTAATCTTTTCTCTTCTTCTCTTTTCAGCAAAGAATCTTTGTTGCTCCCTTACCAGATCATCAATCAATTTTGATTTCTCTTCTTCATCATAAGCATCTCTCTCTTCAGCTATCAATGAGTCTGCAAGAAGCTCACTTGCATGTAATTCAGCTTGAATCCTATCATACTCTTGTATGTTTCATTCTTGTTGTATTCTCTTAGCTTCTAGCAAATGCTGCTTTGCTGCAAGTTCTTCTTGTAATTCTTCTTCACGAATTTGTGCTTGCACTCTGAAAGCATATTCCTCATCATGGTCCAATTGATTAAATCTGTACATGACTTTTCTTATATCATCATCTGAATCACTTTCATTCTCAGATTCTGACAATATTTGCTTCTTCCCCTTATCCTTTGGATTAATTTTAGGTAGCTTTTTGTGACAATCCGTCAATTTCAGGTCGTTATTCTAATCTCGACTATTACGTATTATGTATGTACATCATTGAGAAATTTAAATTATCGACTAAACAGGAAGGATAGGGCTTGAAACTTAGCGTAAGAATGCCGTTTAGATTATAACCGGCAAGGAATACGTTAGGTATCGATATTTATTTTCTCGCTATGACACATAACTATTTTCTATTGTCTTCGTTTAATTTTTCGTTTGGCGAGTATTTTTTTTCGTAATTTACATTAAACCTTTAAGTGTCGTTCGTTCATTGACACATTAATATATTTTAAGTCATTTAATTATCAAAATATAAATGTCCTCCGAATGTCAATGTTTTTATTTTATAATGAGCGTTTATTTTTCGTGTTTTACATGTAACTTTTATATCGCGTAAATTTTAAAATATCGGACATCGATAATACCCGCTTTGATACTAAAATGAAACTTGTAGTAAATAAAAAAAGTAAATAAAACAACGCATACGTGTTGTATGAGAAATGCAAATGCCATTATGATTGAAATGTGTCATTGGTACTATCCTTCCATATGAAAAAAAATATACGTGTCACTATAATAGAAATATGTTACTTTCGAAGAAACCTGGCGTTCAAAACAAGACTCAATACTATCTTTTTCATATAAGTAGTAGATAACAAATGTGAAAAAAAAACTTTAAACTTAATATCTCTTTACACTTTGAGTTAAAGTGGTGTATATTGAGTATAAAAGTGAAGGTTCGTGTTTGCTCTACGAACACAAAATGGGTATGATCATTAGTTAACTTTTTAAATTAAATAAATGTTTTACTTCATAGTTTCATTTTATATGTTACAAAAGTAATGATCTTCTTAAACATCTATAATAAAAATTAGTTGTTCGAAATAAGATGTTTCATTTGATTATTAAAAGTTCGAATATAGGCCGATTCACCGTCATAAATATTCATCCGTATTTATGAATTGTAAGTGATGAAATTTATTTTTTTTATATAAGCTATTTATGTATTTTTAGTTTTAATAAATGGGTATCTAGTTTAATTTGTTTTAAACTCATTTTATTAATAAAGATCATGCTAAATAAAATGAAGATATACCAATATGATTATTCGTAAAAGTTCAACAGTTTAACAAATTTACTTTCGAATAATATGTTTGTTGATTCTAAAATTCTAAGCTTTAGTGACAGATTATTTTTAGTCACTAATTCACGTTAGTTTTTAATAGCCTATGTGTTACATTCTGTGACAAATATTAAGCATCACTAATTACACAAAATCTTACGTATCTTTGTATATAAAGATGAATTGAAATAGTTGAACACTATAATTAAATTAAGCATAATAATGTATATATTAAAAATATAAATTGAATTTCTAGTTACAATTTTTAAGTGCATTCATTCCCGTTATTCGGTAAATCTAAGATACATCATTTTATTTTAGGTGACCGTTAGGAGCACGCGACTTTCAATTTTATTTTATTCCGTCGTTTTACTCTCGTCAACATCAAGTATATTGCTATCATCGTTCGTTACTTCTGGTGCAAGGTGAGTCTATAGCCTCGCTTTTAAATTCTTTAATTGTTTTAGAAACCTGCGAGGGGATAACATGATTGTTTTATTAAAATAAAGAGTACAACTATAAGTTGCGATAAACCAACTGAATGGTGAAACTAGTAGTTGTGGAAGCTCTTTTTACTTGAAAAGTATTTATTGAAAATGAAGGGTACAACAAGAGTTGCTGTAAACCCATGAATGGGTGCAACCAGAAGTTGTGGTAAACCCTATTTATTTTAAAACAGAACACAAGGGACACGATTGTATGCTTAGATGAAAGTTATTACATAAGTTAGCTTTAGCCTTAAAAGACCCATGGAATCGTGAATTGTTAATCGAAAGAACGCTAATACTATGGATAGATATATCGGGGTGACGCCCAGTCCGGTCGCGACTAGCTATCGCGTGGTGTAGTGAAGCACTAGTAATGAAACATCGGATGCATATGTATAAAAGAAATATACGCACTTGGCTAGGTGTGTTGGGATGAAATAATATATGTTAACGTTCAATGTCATGAGGCTTATGTAATAACGCTGATAATTATGTCCGTACAACATAATTGTCTTTCGAAGAATTATTAACCATGGAAGGTTATTCAAAATACTTGTGTTCTTTTTATTTAGTTTAAACTCTATAGATTCCGATAGGTGTGTAAACACCCATCCTTTTACCACTTAATTCTGGCTAAAACGAGACCAAAACGCGTATTTAATATCATTTGTTTGGAATTATGCGTGGTTTTTGTGTTTATTGTGTTTTCAGAGCCAACCGGATGAATATTGAAGAAAACATGGGATTGCACGGGGTTTATCGAAGAAAAAGACTCAAGATGAAGTCTATTGTCCAAGAGATGCAAAAGATTTGAAGTCACTGGGCCTATTCGAAGATTTATCGAAGAAAAGGACCAAAGATGGAAGATTTACAAAAGTCGAAGAAACTCAAGTCTATTAAACGAAGAAATTAAAAGACGAGTTGAATTTAATCGACAACAAATCCCGAATCAGAATCGAAAACGTCAACTTTTCTGAAAAGACTAGAAGACAAGAAGAACGGGAGAAAGCCCACTCACCAACCAAAGGGGACACCTATAAAAGGAATCCCCCTCACACTTTCCATCCAGTTTTTTAGTTTTTCTTTTCCCCACCTTTTTCTCCCTTTCTGTTTCGTAGCATCACCAACACCACTAGGGTGTTTGGTGATTTTAATTTTTGTTCTTCAAATCTTATAATTTTAATCTTTGTTTTGTGATTGTTAAAACATTAATCATCAATACAAGTTCTTGTTTAATCTTTCCATTTCATGTTGTTCATCATCATCTTTTATTTCAAGTTTTTAAGTTCTTATTTGATTGATTTGATCTTTAAAAAGTTGTTGAATTTGTGTTTTTGTGATTGGGATTTGATCTTTGTAGTTGGTAGATGATTTGTGTTTAATTTGGTAAAATCTTTTTACTTATTTAGCTTGATTTTTGATTAAAATCGTCCTCCCTGTTCTTCGGGTGAAGTTTCTGTTCTTGAGTGTTCCCAGGTTCCGGATGAACAAAACTTCCGGATGAACACCAAAGTTCCGGATGAACACCAAAGTTCCGGATGAACAAGAAAGTTCCGAATGAATATGTTTTTGAAAAGTTCCGAATGAGTTTCCTTTCAAAAAGTTCCGAGTCAGTTAGAAAGTTCCGAATGAGCTGAAAGTTCCGGATGAACAATTCTTCCGAATGAACTTAAAGTTCCGGATGAGTTTAAAGTTCCGAATGAATGTGTTTTTGAAAAGTTCCGAATGAGTTTTTCCTTTAAAAGTTCCGAATCAGTTAAAAGTTCCGAATAAACTTCCGACCCAAAGTTCCGGATAAAGTTCCGGATCAATCTTCCGAGTGAACTTCCGAACGAAAAGTTCCGGGTGAACTTCCGAACTAACTTCCGAATCAAAGTTCCGAGTGAAGGATTTTTCAAAGTTCCGAATGAAGACTTCCGGGTGAAAAGTTCCGGATCAATAGTTCCGAGTCAAGGTGACTTCCGAATCAATTTTCTTTAAGTGTTAATGTGTTACTATTTTACTGTTTCTTACTCTTTCTTTATTTTTATTTTAAATTTTAATTCAAGTTGTTATTAATTGTTATTAATTTTAATTGTCATTAATTTAATTGCTTTTAAATTTAAGTTTACATTTTCGTGCATTTAAACATTTAGTAGATTAAAAAACCAAACCCCCTTTTTGGTAACCAAGAACAATCATTCCACTTAGAACCGAGATCAATTCGAGAGGATACCGAGAGAAAAATCTGAACCCATATAAAACTGATAACTAGTTTTTGACCAGTTAAAATTGTTCGTTTACGTATGTCTCTTCGAATTGAAAAACTTATTGTTTAATGTGTGACTTCGTTTTATTTTGGTGGAAACAAAGATGTGTCGTTGTAGTTTTGAAAATAAAGGGTGCAAAACAATTAAAGTAAAAGTGCAATTAAAATAAATCTAAGTCTAATTAAAATAAAGGTGCAGGTATTTAAAAGCAAGACTAAAATTAAAGGGCAATAATGTAAATAACGCAAACTTAAATATAACTAAGGCAAACTTAAAATGCAACTAAAACTAAATCTTAAACTAAGGCAAATAAACTTAAAGTGAGATTAAGGAAAAAGGCGGGAAAAATAAAGCTGGAAATTAAAAACTAAAATTACAGAAACTGAAAATAATAAGTCCCTATCCGGAATAAAACCCCTATTCGGAATACTGTCACTATGCGGAAAAAGGTCTATTCGGAAAAGTTCCTTATGCGGAAAGTAAAACCTATTCGGAAAAAGTCCCCCTATTCGGAATAAAGTGCCTACTCGGAATAATGGGTCTATTCGGAATACTGTCACTATGCGGAAAGTCCTCCTATTCGGAATGTACACCCTATTCGGAATAACAGGTCTATTCGGAAAAAAATTGCATGTTCGGAAATTCAGTCCTATTCGGAAAGTTATCCCTATTCGGAATAACTTCCTATGCGGAATAATATACCAATTCGGAAAATCACACTTACTCGGAATATAAAATATTCCGCATAAGCCTAACTGCCAAACCCTTACTCGGAATAAATAATATTCTGCATAAGCCACAAACTGGCAACTCCCTATTCGGAATATTGGCTGGGCACGAATCCTGGGAAAGAACAGTAAGAGAGATCCGAAGAACAAGGAAAGTGAAAATAGCATGGATCTAACAAAAACTAAGCTAAGATAAACACAAGATCAAATCAAACAAGCAAATAAACAACTATAAAGCATAAACAATCAATCCAAATTAATCAAACTCACAAAACTTAATCAAAATAATCAAAACCCACTTAAATAAATCAACAAAATCAAGATCATAAACATAAACAATAACAATCAAAGAATAAGAAAGGAAGAATGAGATTAACAAGATAAAGATAAAACTTGACAAGAATTAAAAAGAAAAACTTATTTGAATTAAACGATAATTAAGGTGCAAGACAAGGTAATTAAAATGGACAAGTATTTAAACTGACAAGGTAATTTAAAGATGGAAGGACTAATTGTCACTATTAGCCAACAAAATGGAAAATTAACAATCCTAATCTATATATAGGGGATGATTAGGAAGCTTCCTCCCCTCCTTCATTTCTTGTTAATTGCGTGATTAAGTCCCTCCTTCATTTAATCTTCATTAATTGCGTCATTAGTCCTTTTCTTCTAATCTTTCTTTTAAATTTGGACTTTAAGGACTTGTGGCTCGGGATATCTTTTGAACTCGTCTTTAATTTCTTCAATAAAATAGACTTGAGTTTCTCGGCTTTTGATAAACTTCCGTCTTTTGACTTTTTCTTCGATAAATCTTCAGAATTGGTCTTGGACTTCCGTTCTTTTTCACTCTTGACTTCTCGACTCCGTCTTTCATCTTTTTCTTCAATAAAAGTCGTGAATGCCCGTGAATTCCCGTGTTTTCTCCACTTTTCATAATTTCATCCTAAATTACAACAAAAACACAAACCACGCATAATTCCGACATAAAAGGCATAAAATACACGTTTAGGTCCGGTTATTCTTGTAATTAAGTGGTAGAAAAGATGGGTGTTTACACACCTATCAAATCCCCTACACTTGACCATTGCAATGTCCTCATGCAATGCATTAGTTACAAAGCATGTTTACACTTTTCATCTTAATCAATCCACATTGGCCTTTATTAAAGAGATAGAAAATTATAAAAATGCAAAGCAAAGAAATTAAAAGCATACCTTGGGTTTTGAAAATGTCATGAATAATCATCATCCTCAACTTTTCACCTTCTCCAAACCAAGCTTAAAAACGAGATCATTGTTATTATAAGTTAGTAAACTAACACGAACTCATGTGGGCCAATTATTCACTTAGACTCCCTTATTCCTATGGGTATCTCTTATATTTTATTATTTGTCTTGAATGATCACGAAGATGCATTGTTTGACTTATTTAGATAATTATTAAGTCTGAAAATAAAGTGCACGATTTAATCAATAGTTAGCTAAAGGACCAAATCTTTTAAAACTGCTTCTCGGGATATCAAAAAGTTCATATCTTGGCATAACTTGGTTCGCGATTTGAGACCTTTCTCGGGCCGATATTTGGTAGCGACTTCATAATTCAAATCTTGAGAGACGATCATGAAATAATGGTCTTCTCTTCATAAATGGAATTTCTTCACTTGGAATTTTTGAGAGATTCTTCATATATGGACCACGACTTCTTCATTTTTCTCTAATCTTTATTTTGGATTTTGATATACAACGATCCGCCTCCTTTATAGACTTGGATCTATTTATCCTCATACCTTGTTAGGGTCTTTTCGGATACACTTCTCCATGACTTTTTGGGAGTTTTTGCTTTTCGTCGTGTGTCTCGATCCTTCATATTGATTTTCGATAAATGATTCTTCACATCACTTTTGGATCTTTAGCAACAAAACATAGCCCTCATGCCTTGTTAGGGCCTTTTCGGACTCGCCAATCTTCGCGCCCCGCTTCATAAGTTATGCCTTGGCTATGAACTCTCGTCATTACCGAGCAACTTTTAAACGATCTGGGGCTAGAAGCTAAGTAACTTTTCAAATCGTACAACCTTATTTATTAGCAGATAAATTTATTAGCAAGCGATGGGAGAATAGGCTCATAATTAACTCACATAAATTCACGAAAGAATACCGACTTATAATTGGCTCTATCATCTCTCGTTCTCCACAGTTTAAAATCTCAAGTAATGAGACTCGTGGATACTTAGCCTATTAAATCAAAGTTTTGGGTTTTCGAGTCGCCTATAGGATCTTGCAACTTCTTAGACTCTTTCAAGTTTAGAAGTCGCATCTTAAAGTTCCCTTGATAAACGACTCTCTAGGATCAATTATAGGAACTTGCGAAAAGTTCTTGTTCTTAACCCGTGAGAGTTAAGACTTTCGCGTTTTATAGCTCCCTATATAAAAGCCTAGCAAAACTTGACTTAAACACGTAAAGGATACTAGCTAGAGTAAACTCGGGTTGAGTCAAAAGATTCACAACGTTTGAAAATTAAACCACTTATTAAACATTTATTCTAGCAAAGAAAGAAAATAACTATACAAAAAGGGAAAAACTAATAGGCCAAAATAGATCAAAAATTTTGAAAAATGTCGAAAAATTGATTTTCCGGTTAAAATGAGGACAAATACAAGGAAAAGACCCCTTAACTTCGATAGAAGTCCCCCCTACACTTAAGATAAACATTGTCCTCAATGTTTAAGCATGTGGGTGTAAACTCCCCTACACTTAGGACATTGTGCATGTTGTTTAAATCTTGCTAAGGAAAAGACAACTAAAGAGATTCCTATTTTAATATTGAGAAAATATAAGAATAGTGAATCGAAAAGAATTTAGGATAGAACCGGGAAGAAGTAGAACACGGAATCACGAGTCGTCAAGAATCATCAAGAGTGGATCATTGAAGCTCGAATCCCTGATTAAGAAGTGAGGAGAGGAAATAGCAATCCAAAGGGTCCCCCCTACACTTATGGTAAAGAAAGCGGAAAGATAGATGCATGGGTTGCCTCCCAAGAAGCGCTTGGTTTTTGTTAACCGAGTCGTGAGCCTGACTCTACCTTGATCATCAACGGAAGTAGCATGAAACAAATCCACCAGGATCAAAGACATAGTTTTCATCCATCAATAAGCAAGAGCTTAAGGCGAACAAGGCAAGCCAAAGAAAAAGTGGCAGGGTTCCCTTAAGCAGCGATGGAGCACGGTGGAAGCAATTATGAAGTGGTGCAAGCATGTCGTCAATGGTTCCAAAGATTTTTCCTTTTATTTCATCAGGTGGATACTGAGATGGCGTAAAGACTTCAATACCGGGGTCGAACACCTTTTCCTTCAGGGGAAAATAGCACTCCGGCTCAGCCGAGTGTGAAGAAGATCCGCAAAGAAGCACAACCTCGTCCTCAGAAGTGGGACAAAGAGGTGTTAAATCATACGTGCAACGGATTTCGGTGTCAACCGGTTTCTTCTCCTTAGACAAAATTTTCTTCAAATCCAAAGTAGGATCAAGACGATAAGATTCAAAGTCCAGAGGAGGTGCATCACTCTCATGCGGGAAGTATGTATTGAGAAACATAGAGAAGTCTTCCTCGAATGAGTAATTGTCCAAGGTAGGATCGAGTGATGGCGGAGGATCGTCATCATGTGAAGAATCGCTTGAAAGAGTATCGGCCTCATCAAAATCATCGAATGTGGGCAGCTCGGGATACTCAGAAGTACAATTAAAATCATCCGAATCTGAGCTAGAATCAACATCATCATAAGCATCAAAGACCGGTGGCGAATCATAAATGGGAGAAGCGTCCAAAGTAGAGAGAGAATCATCCACATTATCTTCAAAGAGTGGATTATCAGTGGAAGACTCGAATAGAGGATTGTCATAGACGGTAAAGTCATCGAGCACATTTATCATATTCACTGATTCTCGGCCTCCAAAGGATTTGCCTGTAAGCTTCCCCATTTTAAAAACTTTAGAATCATCCCCGACTCGTAAGATTAACTCACCTTCGGCCACATCTATTAAAGCACGTCCGGTTCTCAAGAATGTCCGACCAAGTATTAAAGGAATACGAGGATCCATTTCATAATCTACTACGACAAAATCAACCGGAAAAGTAAATGTGCCAACTTTTAGAAACACATCTTCGGCTATACCAACGGGGTAAGCGAGAGTGCGATTTGCAAGTTCAAGAGTCATCTTTGTAGGAATGAGGTCGGGCAATGATAGTGTTTTCCAAACACTTAGTGGCATCAAGTTAATACTAGCCCCGAGATCAGCAAGGGCAGTAAATTCTTCAGTTTTGTTGAACACGCAAGGCAACACAAAATGATCGGGATCTCCAAGCTTTTCCGGAAGTTCTCTAAGAAGAACTGCAGAGCAGTTTTCATTTAAGCGTGTGTTGGCGAGTTCAATCAGCTTCTCCTTCTTGCTAAGCAATTCCTTGAATGCTTTGACAAATTTCGGCATGTGGCAAAGTGCTTCAACAAGGCTAATGTTGATGGTCATTTTAGATAGCATATCCACATATTTCGATACTTGACAATCATTCTTGGTTAGATCGTTGGTCTTGCCTATGCGAGAAGGGTATGGGATTCTAGGTTGGTAAGGGTTAGGTGAAGGTGTAGTTGGTGAAGGTTGTGATGTTGAAGGGTCCTTCCGAGATACATCGTCATGACGAGGCGGAGACGGTAATGGAGTACTATCACTAAGTGTAAGAGGAGTAGGGATATATGGTGGTGGAGGAGGTGTAGATGATGGTGGTGAGTCAGGTGGATTGACAATGGTAATTCCACTACGCGTAGTTATAGCACTCATATTAGCTCGCGGATTGGTGACGGTGTTTGAAGGTAGAGAACCCGAAGAAGAAGAAGGTTGAGCTTCGGGCAAGAAACTAGCCAACAGATTCTTCAATTCAGTTGTTTGAGTGATGAAAGAGGATTGAAGATTATCACGAACCTCGGTTCTGATGTCGTTACCTTGCTTCAAGATATCTCCTTTCAAATTGATTATTTGGCTCTGTAGATTCTTGATTTGCTCACCTTGAGTTCTCATAATGGTGTCAACATCGGGATTAATGGGTGGGTGTTGTTGGGTGGGTGGTTGATAAGGGTTAGAAGCACGAGGTGGGATTTGGTTGCTTCTATTGTAGTTGTTGGCGGGATTTTGGTTTTGAGGAGAAAAACCGGGTGAAAGGTAATTGTTGGAACGGTAACTCAGCAGATTTCTATCCCCTTGTTGTCTAGCTTGGTAATTTTCCGGTGAATAATTACCGTAAGCTGCATACACATTTTCCAGATTTCCTTGTGTCGAAGGACAATCGGTGTATGAGTGAGGACCGCCACATGTTTCACAAGGATTAGCAACCGCTTTAACTTGTTGTTGTTGTTGGTTTGAAGCGAGAAGCGAAATACTTTTGCTCATTTCAGCCATCATGCGGGTGAGTTCGGTCATCTCAGGGTTTGCTGAGGTAGAAGAAACATTGACTCTCGTGTTGTTCCTAGAAGAAGCAGAGGAATCCCAGTTCTTATGATGAGTAGTCATGTTCTCTATTAACTCTCTACACTCCTCGGGTCTCCTTTTCATGAATGTGCCACCGGCGGCTGCATTGATCGTATCACGATCTCGAAAAGTCAATCCGTTATAGAAAGTATCGATCAAGGTGACCGGAAGCATGTTGTGGTTTGGACAACGGTCGATCAAGACATTATATCTCTCCCATGCATCAAAAAGAGATTCATCGGGATCTTGCATGAAACCGCTGATCTGATTGCGAAGGCTTGTGACCATGGATGGTGGAAAGTAGCGCGAAAGAAAGCGTTGAGTCATGTCATCCCAAGTGTGAATAGAATTCTTCGGGAGACGATCAAACCATTTCTCGGCATGATGCGATAAAGTATGTGGAAAGAGTTGTAGGCGGAGAACATCCATTGTGGCCCCAGGCAACTTCATGCTTTGGGTGATTGTAATGAACTTGTCGAGGTGTTTGTTGGCATCATCATCAGGCAATCCTCTAAATGGGTTTGTTTGCACTTGCTGAATCATGTGGTGCTTCAACGAAAACTCACGAGCGTTGATTTGCATCGGCGCAATCGGTCCTCCTCGTCCAAACATGGTTGGTTGACAAAGTTCCTCCATGGTCCGAAGATCGGGCTGTGGAAGAGCATTGTTGTTATTATTATTATTCAGGTTCGGTGGAATGTTGTTGTTGTTAACACCTGCCATATCTAAATCTTCTTGAGGCTCGGGATCTTGATAATTAGAAGATCTAGTACGCATACACCTGAAAATGCAAAAGAAAACAAAACCAAACACAAAAACAATATATATACACAAGAAAGATAAAATCTTTTTGGATTTTTGAAATTTTTAATTTTTATGGTTTTTATGAATTTTTTTTATTTTTTATTTTTTTGGATTTTTTGAATTTTTTATGCAAAAAATAACGCTCACAAGTGAACGGATCCCAAAAAGCAACGTGTCTCTCACAAAAAACTGTTGATCTTTACGAAAAGAGCCGGCAGCGGCGCCATTTGATAACTAGTTTTTTACCAGTTAAAATTGTTCGTTTACGTATGTCTCTTCGAATTGAAAAACTTATTGTTTAATGTGTGACTTCATTTTATTTTGGTGGAAACAAAGATGTGTCGTTGTAGTTTTGAAAATAAAGGGTGCAAAACAATTAAAGTAAAAGTGCAATTAAAATAAATCTAAGTCTAATTAAAATAAAGGTGCAGGTATTTAAAAGCAAGACTAAAATTAAAGGGCAATAATGTAAATAACGCAAACTTAAATATAACTAAGGCAAACTTAAAATGCAACTAAAACTAAATCTTAAACTAAGGCAAATAAACTTAAAGTGCGATTAAGGAAAAAGGCGGGAAAAATAAAGCTGGAAATTAAAAACTAAAATTATAGAAACAGAAAATAATAAGTCCCTATCCGGAATAAAACCCCTATTCGGAATACTGTCACTATGCGAAAAAAGGTCTATTCGGAAAAGTTCCTTATGCGGAAAGTAAAACCTATTCGGAAAAAGTCCCCCTATTCGGAATAAAGTGCCTACTCGGAATAATGGGTCTATTCGGAATACTGTCACTATGCGGAAAGTCCTCCTATTCGGAATGTACACCCTATTCGGAATAACAGGTCTATTCGGAAAAAAATGCCTGTTCGGAAATTCAGTCCTATTCGGAAAGTTATCCCTATTCGGAATAACTTCCTATGCGGAATAATATACCAATTCGGAAAATCACACTTACTCGGAATATAAAATATTCCGCATAAGCCTAACTGCCAAACCCTTACTCGGAATAAATAATATTCCGCATAAGCCACAAACTGGCAACTCCCTATTCGGAATATTGGCTGGGCACGAATCCTGGGAAAGAACAGTAAGAGAGATCCGAAGAACAAGGAAAGTGAAAATAGCACGGATCTAACAAATACTAAGCTAAGATAAACACAAGATCAAATCAAACAAGCAAATAAACAACTATAAAGCATAAACAATCAATCCAAATTAATAAAACTCACAAAACTTAATCAAAATAATCAAAACCCACTTAAATAAATCAACAAAATCAAGATCATAAACATAAACAATAACAATCAAAGAATAAGAAAGGAAGAATGAGATTAACAAGATAAAGATAAAACTTGACAAGAATTAAAAAGAAAAACTTACTTGAATTAAACGGTAATTAAGGTGCAAGACAAGGTAATTAAAATGGACAAGTATTTAAATTGACAAGGTAATTTAAAGATGGAAGGACTAATTGTCACTATTAGCCAACAAAATGGAAAATTAACAATCCTAATCTATATATAGGGGAGGATTAGGAAGCTTCCTCCCCTCCTTCATTTCTTGTTAATTGCGGGATTAAGTCCCTCCTTCATTTAATCTTCATTAATTGCGTCATTAGTCCTTTTCTTCTAATCTTTCTTTTAAATTTGGACTTTAAGGACTTGTGGCTCGGGATATCTTTTGAACTCGTCTTTAATTTCTTCAATAAAATAGACTTGAGTTTCTCGGCTTTTGATAAACTTCCGTCTTTTGACTTTTTCTTCGATAAATCTTCAGAACTGGTCTTGGACTTCCGTTCTTTTTCACTCTTGACTTCTCGACTCTGTCTTTCATCTTTTTCTTCAATAAAAGTCGTGAATGCCCGTGAATTCCCGTGTTTTCTCCACTTTTCATAATTTCATCCTAAATTACAACAAAAACACAAACCACGCATAATTCCGACATAAAAGGCATAAAATACACGTTTAGGTCCGGTTATTCTTGTAATTAAGTGGTAGAAAAGATGGGTGTTTACACACCTATCAAAAACCATAGTATCAAATGGCGCCGCTGCCGGCTCTTCTCGTTAAGATCAAAATTTTTTTGTGAGAACTTGGATTTTGGGATCCGTTCCCCGTGAACGTTACTTTTTCATAAAAATTTTCAAAAACACAAAAAAATATAAAATTTTCAAAAATCCTAAAAATTAAAAAACATAAAAAACCAAAAATATTTTTGCTTTGTTTTTCTTTGTTCGTTCTTTTGCAGGTGTATGCGCACTCGATCCACGTCTTATCAAGAGCCCGAGCCTCTCGATCAATTAGACATGGCCGGTGTACAAAACAACAACAACATACCACCTCCAAACAACAATAATAACAACAACAACCCGCCTTTCAACAACATGAATAATAACAACAACAATGAGCCTCAACCGGATAATCGGCCGATGATTGAACTGCTGCAAGCTCATGTAGACGGAAACAATGATCCAATTGTCATACCTCCAATTGCCGCCAACAACATTGAGCTCAAATCAGGCTTTATCCAGATGGTCTCCGCTCAACCATTCTTGTGGCGTACCATTGATGATCCACAAGACCACATCAAGAGATTCTTGCAACTCACTAACACGGTCAAGTTCAATGATGTTCCACAAGAGGTTATCAGGTTACAACTTTTTCCCTTTTCTTTAGAGGGACAAGCCCGGCATTGGCTTGCTAAGGAACCGCCACAGAGTATTCTCTCGTGGACGGATTTGGAAACCAAGTTTATCAATTACTTTTTCCCACCCTCTCGTACTACCGCTTTGCGGAATGAAATCATAAATTTTGAACAAAAGTACGATGAGTCGTTCAGTGAATCTTGGGATCGTTTTAAAGATCTTTTAAGAAAATGCCCACAACATGGTTTTACCAAAGTACATCAAATTAACACTTTTTACAATGGTTTAAGCATGAGTGACCAAGATTCACTAAACAGTGCCTCGGGGGGTAATCTTTTGGCTAAGACTTCCAATGCTGCTTGGGATATCATTGAGAATAAATCTCGTGTGCCAACCAAGAGTGTTCGGACAAATGTCGCTAGTGCTAGCACTAGTGACAGCGACAAGCGACTAGACAAAATCACTGTGCTTCTTGAATCGCTTGTTACCCACACCGTTAACAACACCAACAGCAGCAACGCTAAAAACGCTCAAGTTAATGCTGTTAGTCAACCATGCGAGATATGCGGGGGTCCTCACTCTTATACCACTTGTACCGCCACCCAAGACTACCCTGCTGAGAATGTGAATGCAGCATATGGCACCTATCCTCAACCTGCTTATCAAGCTAGACCTTAAGGTGACCGTAATTTGCTTAGCTATCGCTCCAACAACTACCTCTCACCACCCGGTTTTCCTCCTACCAACCCAAACCAACAACAAAACCTCAACCGCCCTCCTCAACAACAACAACAACCTCGTACACCATACATCCCTCCTCACAAGCAGCAACAACCACCTCAACAAAACAACCAAATCTACCAGCAACCTGCTTATCAACCACCCGCATACAATGCTCCTCCCAACCAACCCACCGCTCTTCACCAAGAAGTGGAAACCTATATGAGGACTAACGATGTGATAGTGGGAAATCTTCAGCGCGAAGTGCTCAACCTGAAAGCATACTTGGTTAAACAAGGGAACGATTTGAGAGCCTACATGAGAAACACGTTGGATAGTCAGATGAATGACTTGAAGAACATGATGGCTAGTTTCTTCCAAGGTAATCAACCCTCTTCTTCGGGTACTCTTCCGAGTAACACCGTTGCGAATCCAAGAGGGGAGATGAAAGCAATCACCACTCGCAGTGGCAAAGGTACCAAGGAACCCGAGCTTCCTATACCTCCACCTGTGATTGTGACTAAGGAGAACGAGTCACCTGCTCCTATTCCTCATCCTTCTCCTTCCCCAATTTCTACACCTCTTACTCCTACCCCTCCTCCACCCATGGATGTGAGTGATCCTATTCTCCCAAAGCCTTCCTCTTCTTCCAATATACCTTATCCATCTAGGTTGAGGAAAGAGAAGCTCAAAAGCAAGGACGATATTCAGGTTTCGAACTTTCTTAAAATGTTCAAACAACTGAATTTCAATATCTCCTTCGCTGAGGCTCTCGCTCACATGCCTAAGTACGCGAAAATGTTTAAAGATCTTCTGAGCGACAAGGAAAAGCTTCTCGATATTGCCAACACCCAACTTAATGAGAATTGCTCTGTAGTGCTCTTAAGGAAATTGCCAACCAAGCTTGGTGATCCGGGTCGTTTCTTAATCCCTTGCAATTTCCCAGGAGTAGAGAATTGCATGGCCCTAGCCGATCTAGGTGCCAGTATTAATCTTATGCCTCTAAGCGTTTGGAAGAAATTATCTCTCCCTGAGCTAGTCCCCACCAAAATGACTTTGGAATTAGCTAACCGTACGGTTGCTTATCCAGTGGGGATAGCCGAAGACGTCTTTGTAGGAGTCGACAAATTCACTTTTCCTGCTGAATTCGTCGTCCTCGACTACGAGATGGACCCTCGTGTTCCCTTGATCGTGGGTCGTCCATTCCTGAGGACCGGTCGCACTCTTATCGATGTTGAAGCCGGTGAGCTTATCATGAGAGTGGGAGACGATAAAATCGTCTTCAACATGGGAAAGTTGTCTAAACAACCTTATTCATACGAGAGTGTTAATTGTATTGACGTTCTGGATGAGGCTTGTGAAGAACACTTTAAGGATGCTTGTAAAAATATTCCTACCTCTCTTCCCAATGTTGAAACCGTTGCCTCTATTGATTTATCACTGTCTCTCTTTGGAGAAAGTGATTTGTTTTGGAACAATCTTGAAGACACCATGGGAGATGTGAATTTAGCTACTAATGATTCTCCCACCGATGGGGATGACGACATGAATTTCTTTGACAACCTTCTCAACGAAGACAATCCTTCTCCTCCATCTCCCACGGTTATTGCTATCGATACTCTTACTTTGAAAACGCCTCCCGTCGAAAATCCTCCGGATTTAGAACTTAAGGAGTTGCCGCCCCATCTCGAGTATGTATTTCTTGAAGAAGAGAAGAAGTCGCCAGTCATCATTGCTAAGGACCTAAAGGAAGAAGAAAAAGCCCGACTTATCACCGTGTTGAAAGATCATAAGAAGGCTATTGCTTGGAAAATTTCTGATATTCGCGGAATTGATCCTCACTTCTGCACACACAAAATTCTCATGGAGGACGACTTTAAGCCCACAATTCAAAGCCAACGAAGGGTGAATCCAAAAATCCATGAAGTCATCAAAACAGAGGTTATCAAACTTCTTGATGCGGGTATGATTTACCCTATTTTGAATTCACCATGGGTTAGTCCAGTCCATTGTGTGCCAAAGAAGGGCGGAATAACCGTTGTCCCAATGAACACAACGAGTTGATTTCCACTTGTCTCGTTACTGGGTGGAGAGTTTGTATAGACTACCGCAAACTCAATGATGCCACGAGAAAGGATCATTTCCCTCTACCATTTATGGACCAAATTCTTGAACGTTTAGCGGGTAATGAATATTACTGCTTTCTTGATGGTTTCTCGGGTTATTTCCAAATACCCATCGATCCCCAAGATCAAGAGAAGACAACATTCACTTGTCCCTATGGCACATTTGCTTACAAAAGAATGCCTTTTGGCTTATGCAATGCCCCCGGGACTTTCCAAAGGTGCATGTTAGCTATCTTCCATGACATGGTTGAACAAACCATGGAAGTCTTCATGGATGACTTCTCGGTCTTCGGGGATTCCTTCTCTTCTTGCCTTGCCAATTTGGAACGTATGCATAAGCGATGCGAAGACACTCGCCTTGTTCTAAATTGGGAAAAATGCCATTTTATGGTAAAAGAAGGCATCGTGCTGGGACACAAGATTTCCAAATCCGGTCTTGAAGTAGACCGTGCTAAAGTCTATGTTATCGCTAAGTTGCCTCCACCTTCAACCGTGAAGGGTGTGAGAAGTTTTATGGGTCATGCGGGCTTCTACCGTCGATTCATCAAAGATTTTTCTCAAATCGCTCGCCCGATGACCCACCTCTTGGAAAAAGATACTCCTTTTATCTTTTCCAAAGAGTGCCTTGAAGCCTTCAACTCGCTTAAGGATAAGCTAACTAAGGCACCCGTCTTGGTTACCCCTAATTGGGAGCTTCCCTTTGAGTTGATGTGCGATGCTAGTGATTTTGCTATTGGAGCGGTTCTGGGACAAAGAGTGAACAAACACTTCCAACCAATCCATTACGCTAGCAAGACAATGACGGGGGGCACAATTGCATTACACGACAACCAAAAAAGAGCTTTTAGCTGTTGTCTATGCTTTTGAAAAATTCCGCCCCTATCTTGTCCTTTCTACAACAATTGTGTATACCGATCATTCCGCGTTGAAGTACCTGTTGACAAAGCAAGATTCCAAACCAAGACTTCTTCGCTGGGTTTTGCTGCTCCAGGAATTTAAAATCGAAATTTGCGATAAAAAAGGAGCTGAAAACCTAGCCGCGGATCATCTCAGCAGACTTGAGGATCCTTACCAGGGGGATCATCCTAACAAAGAAATCAATGATTCTTTCCCCTTGGAGACCTTAATGTCTATCAATTCGAATTCTGATGCGACCCCGTGGTTTGCGGACTTTGCAAACTACTTGGCGGGTGGAATTCTCAAGGAAGGGTTGACGTCCCAACAAAAGAAAAAGTTCTTCACCGACATTTAGACTTACTTTTGGGACGACCCTTACCTATTCAAACAATGTGCCGACCTGATTATTCACCGATGTGTTGATGGACCGGCAGCTTTGAAAATCCTTCATGCTTGCCACAAAGGACCCACCGGTGGTCACTTTGGTCCCAACTACACCGCCAAAAAAGTGTTTGATTCGGGATTTTATTGGCCCTCCATATATCGTGACGCTCACAATATGGTTAAGCGATGTGATGTTTGCCAAAAACAAGGCACGATCACACATAAAGACGGGATGCCTCAGAATTTCATTCAAGAATGTGAAATCTTTGATGTTTGGGGTATCGACTTTATGGGGCCATTCCCTTCTTCTAAAGGAAAAAAATACATCCTTGTAGCCGTTGACTACGTTTCAAAGTGGGTTGAAGCCAAAGCTTTACCGACTAATGACGCAAGAGTGGTTTGTAACTTTTTAAAAGCTCTTTTCGCTAGATTCGGTGTGCCTCGGGCCATTATTAGTGATCGTGGGACTCATTTTTGCAATGACCAATTCGCAAGAGTCATGGCTAAGTACGGTGTAAATCATCGTCTTTCTACAGCCTACCACCCACAAACTAATGGCCAGGCTGAAATATCCAACCGAGGACTTAAGCGAATTCTGGAACGAACCGTGGGAGAGCATCGTGCCTCATGGGCTGATAAACTTGATGATGCTTTGTGGGCTTTCCGTACCGCATACAAGACTCCGATTGGTTGTACACCATATCGTCTCGTGTACGGGAAAGTGTGCCACCTCCCCATTGAGTTGGAGCACAAGGCTTACTGGGCCTTGAAGTGGGCTAATTTTGATATCAACAAAGCCGATGACCTACGCAAGATCCAACTCAATGAGCTCAATGAACTCCGTAATGAGGCTTATGAAAATTCTTTGATCTATAAGGAGAGGACTAAGCTCATTCACGACTCTAAGATTAAGAACCGAGAGTTCCATGTTGGAGACAAAGTCTTACTTTTTAACTCTCGGTTAAAAATCTTCTCAGGCAAGCTCAAATCTCGTTGGTCCGGCCCATTCACCATTGCCCAAATTTTTCCATATGGTACTCTCGAGCTCGCTCAACCTAATGGACCTAATTTCAAGGTGAATGGCCAACGAGTGAAGTTTTACTTTGGTGAGGACACCTCTCAGGAGGTGATTCCATCCCTCACCACCTTCCCCATGAACTAATTTTGGGTCGAGTCAGGCTCGTGACTCGGTTATCAAAAACAAGCGCTCCTCGGGAGGCAGCCCGAGTATCTATCCTTTTATGTTTTAACCTCCTAAGTGTAGGGGGACCTCTATAGGTCTTTGTTTTTGTGTGGTGATGTGATTACAGGGATTAGTGCACTCTTGGAAACTTTGAAGAACCGTGCTCCCGTGTTATCCGAAATCCGGTTCTATCTCTCAACTATCGTGATTCAATTTTCTTCATTCTCACATTTGAAATTGATCACTTTAGTCGTCTCTTCCTTAACTTGAGTTAACCAACGTGCACAATGTCATAAGTGTAGGGGAGACTTTTCCCACATGCTTAAACATTAAGGACAATGTTTATCTTAAGTGTAGGGGGGACTTCTATCGAAGTTTTAAGTGGACTTTTCCATGAAAATGCCTTCATTTAACAGGGAAATCATCTTTTTCAACATTTTTCAAATTTTTTATTAACTTTGGCCATTTAGTCATAATTTTTAAATTTTTATCGTTGCTTTCATATGTATATATCCCGCAATAAAGTCAAAAATTTTAATAAAGTGGTGTAGCTAGTTTAGAAATCTTTGACATATTAGGCCGTTGCGTTTATTTTGACTCAACCCGAATAGACTTATCCAAGTTTATTCTAGCTAGTATCCTTAACCATGTAGACCTTAATTGGTTTATTAGGCTAAGTATCCACAAGTCTCATTACTTGATATTTTAAGTTGTGGAGGATGAGAAATGATAGAGTCATCTATAAGTCGGTATTCTTGCACAAGCTCACTTGGCGTAATTATTTGCCTATTCTCCCATCACTTGCTAATAATTTATCTGCAATAAGTAAGGTCGCACGATTTGAAAGGTTACTTAGCTTCTAGCCCAAGATCGTTTAAAAGTTGCTCGGTATAGATAAGAGTTCATAGCCAAGGCATAACTTATGAAGCGGGGCGCGAAGATTGGCGAGTCCGAAAAGGCCCTAACAAGGCATGAGGATTCCATTTTATTGCTAAAGATCCAAAGTGATGTGAAAAGCATTATTCCCGAAGTCAATATGAAGGATCAAGACTCACGACGAAAAGCAATCAACTCCTATAAAGATGATGGAGAAGTCTATCCGAAAAGACCCTAACAAGGTATGAGGATAATAGATCCAAGTCCGTAAAGGAGGCGGATCGTTGTATCTCAAAATCCCAAATAGAGATTGAAGAAATAATCATGAAGTCTTGGTCAACAAAGTTGGAGTACCTCTCAAAAGTCTCCAAATGAAGAAACTCTATGAACGATGAGAAGACCATTATCTCAAGCACGTCTCACAAGATATGAAGTATGGAGTACATGCCAAATATCGGTCCAAGAAAGGTCTCAAATCGTAAACCGAGTTATGCCAAGATATGAACTTTTTGATATCCCGAGAAGCAGTTTTAAGAGATTTTATCCTTTAGCTAACTATTGATCAAATCGTCCTACTTTGCTTTCAGCCTAAATAAACTATCGAAATAAGTCCAAAAATGCATCTTCATGATCATTCTAAGACAAAAATAAAATATAAGAGATACACCTAGGAATAAGGGAGTTTAAGAATAATTAAGCCATGTGTGTAAGTGTTTGATTTACTAACTTATAATAACAATGATCTCGTTTTTAAGCTTAGTTTGGGGAACGTGAAACTTGAGGGTGATAAATCTTCGCAGCACCAAAGCCCTAATGTAAGTCATTGGTTTCTTTGCAAATTATTTCTATTCTTTTATTTCCTTTAAAGTTTAATTTCTTTTAGTACTTTAATTTTTGTTTAGTAGTGTTTTAATAAGGCCTAGGTTGATTAATAATGAGAAAAGTGTAAAATTGCTTTATCGCAAAGCATTGCATGAGGGCATGGCAATGGTTAAGTGTAGGGGATTTGATAGGTGTGTAAACACCCATCCTTTTACCACTTAATTCTGGCTAAAACGAGACCAAAACGCGTATTTAATATCATTTGTTTGGAATTATGCGTGGTTTTTGTGTTTATTGTGTTTTCAGAGCCAACCGGATGAATATTGAAGAAAACATGGGATTGCACAGGGTTTATCGAAGAAAAAGACTCAAGATGAAGTCTATTGTCCAAGAGATGCAAAAGATTTGAAGTCACTGGGCCTATTCGAAGATTTATCGAAGAAAAGGACCAAAGATGGAAGATTTACAAAAGTCGAAGAAACTCAAGTCTATTAAACGAAGAAATTAAAAGACGAGTTGAATTTAATCGACAACAAATCCCGAATCAGAATCGAAAACGTCAACTTTTCTGAAAAGACTAGAAGACAAGAAGAACGGGAGAAAGCCCACTCACCAACCAAAGGGGACACCTATAAAAGGAATCCCCCTCACACTTTCCATCCAGTTTTTTAGTTTTTCTTTTCCCCACCTTTTTCTCCCTTTCTGTTTCGTAGCATCACCAACACCACTAGGGTGTTTGGTGATTTTAATCTTTGTTCTTCAAATCTTATAATTTTAATCTTTGTTTTGTGATTGTTAAAACATTAATCATCAATACAAGTTCTTGTTTAATCTTTCCATTTCATCTTGTTCATCATCATCTTTTATTTCAAGTTTTTAAGTTCTTATTTGATTGATTTGATATTTAAAAAGTTGTTGAATTTGTGTTTTTGTGATTGGGATTTGATCTTTGTAGTTGGTAGATGATTTGTGTTTAATTTGGTAAAACCTTTTTACTTATTTAGCTTGATTTTTGATTAAAATCGTCCTCCCTGTTCTTCGGGTGAAGTTTCTGTTCTTGAGTGTTCCCAGGTTCCGGATGAACAAAACTTCCGGATGAACACCAAAGTTCCGGATGAACACCAAAGTTCCGGATGAACAAGAAAGTTCCGAATGAATATGTTTTTGAAAAGTTCCGAATGAGTTTCCTTTCAAAAAGTTCCGAGTCAGTTAGAAAGTTCCGAATGAGCTGAAAGTTCCGGATGAACAATTCTTCCGAATGAACTGATAGTTCCGGATGAGTTTAATGTTCCGAATGAATGTGTTTTTGAAAAGTTCCGAATGAGTTTTTCCTTTAAAAGTTCTGAATCAGTTAAAAGTTCCGAATAAACTTCCGACCCAAAGTTCCGGATAAAGTTCCGGATCAATCTTCCGAGTGAACTTCCGAACGAAAAGTTCCGGGTGAACTTCCGAACTAACTTCCGAATCAAAGTTCCGAGTGAAGGATTTTTCAAAGTTCCGAATGAAGACTTCCGGGTGAAAAGTTCCGGATCAATAGTTCCGAGTCAAGGTGACTTCCGAATCAATTTTCTTTAAGTGTTACTGTGTTACTATTTTACTGTTTCTTACTCTTTCTTTATTTTTATTTTAAATTTTAATTCAAGTTGTTATTAATTGTTATTAATTTTAATTGTCATTAATTTAATTGCTTTTAAATTTAAGTTTACATTTTCGTGCATTTAAACATTTAGTAGATTAAAAATCCAAACCCCCTTTTTGGTAACCAAGAACAATCATTCCACTTAGAACCGAGATCAATTCGAGAGGATACCGAGAGAAAAATCTGAACCCAAATAAAACCATAGTATCAGATTCACTCAACAAATTTTGTTGACTATTTAGCATGTTTTATCTCAGGTCCATAGGGAAGGCACTCAAGGAAGGTGGTTTCGTGAAGCTTGCTTATTTGAAATGACTTTGGCCCGCTTTTCTAAAACATATCCATTCAAAGAAATTTTATCATTTATTGTGTTTTATAAACTTTAAATCATCTAAGACCATGTGAAAAGTTTTATCGTTGAATGAATGGATGTTTTTATTAAAACGACTCGTTTGAGCCGTTTTCTATGATTATGAGCTTGAATCATGTAAGTAACACCAAAGGACCCTTCCGCTGCTATGACCGAAATTGGGGGTGTTACAGATTGGTATCAGAGCTCAAGTTATAGAGAACGAAAAGATATTCCCAAAATTAATTTTTGAAATCTTTTAACTATAACAGTTGCAAGCGAAACCTCCGAGTTGCCAATGGACAAGTAATACAAGAGATTTTTGTATGTAAAAAGTTCGTTATAGTGGTCTAATCGAATTGATCTCTGGTTTAAGTGCGACTCAGTTGTCTTTGGTGGAAACAAAAATTGATCGTTGTAGTATATTAAATGTGCAAGACGTAAAGTAAATGGCAGTTAATAAAAAAACTAAAACTAATTAAAGAGTAAATGTTGCAAGATTAAAACTCGGAAAAGTAAATTGATTAATGACTTGAAATTAAAGCGTGACGAAAATTAAAATTTGACAAAGTATTAAAATGTAAACTTAAAAATTAAACAAGAAAAAATATAAAACAAACCTACCGTCAGAATCCCTAATCGGAAAGTCCAATCGGAATGTGATCGGAATATTAGCTCACCTGTCGAAATACCCAACAAACACCCTTGTCGGAATGTAATCGGAATATGTCACGGTCGGAATGACAAACCTTGGGTTGATCGGAATGTTGTCGGAACCCCAAATCGGAATGCTGTCACCAAGTCCCTAATCGGAATAACCAAACAATACCTTTGATCGGAATGTCAAATCGGAATGAGCCTGAAGTACTCCAATCGGAATCCTAAATCGGAAAACTGATAGGAATCCTAAACCCTTTTCCGACCAAGCAAATGGAGCGCTGGTCGGAATCCAAAACCCTTTTCCGATTGGAAAGATCGGAATACAGTAACTAAAAACGTAATAAGCTAGTTCGAATAAGCTATGAACCAAATAAGCACTAGACAAAAAAAACTAAACAAACACGTATAAGAAAAATCTAGTAAGCTAAAATTTAACAACTTTTGAAAACACAAGATGAAAAAGATATACGAAAACAACTTTATATAAAAATAACTTTTAAAATAAGCAAAGAGATTAAGCAAAACCTTGCTTAATCCGAAATTTGAAATAAACCAAAAACAAGAAAAGTAGAATGAGAAAGTTAAAGAAAAGCTTGATTAAAAGTAAAGAAAGATTAAACAACAAAATTAAGAACACTTACTTGAATTAAAAGAATTAAAGTGGAAGACAATTAATTAAAATGACAATTAAGGAAATGACATGAAAATAAATGTGCAAGTAAGTAAATGGTGGAAAGACTAATTTGTCAAATTAGCTAACAAAATGAAATGAAATGAAATCTAATATATTTATAGGAGGATTAGGGAGGTGCTTAGGAAGCTTCCTCCCCTCTTTCTTCTTTCTTTAATTGCATCATAAAGTCCTTAATCTTCTTAATTATTTCACTTTAATGACTTTGTCTCGGGATTTCTTTAAACTCGTCTTGTAATTCTTCAATAAATTAGACTTGAGTTCTTCGGCTTTTAGTAAACTTCCGTCTTTTGACTTTTTCTTCGATAAATCTTCAGAATTGGTCTTGGACTTCCGTTATTTTTTCACTCTTGATTTCTTGACTTCGTCTTTTGTCTTTTTCTTCGATAAAAGCCCGTAATTGCCCGTGTTTTCTCCCCTTTTCACATTTTCGTCCTAAATCACAACAAAAACACAAACCACGCATAATTCCGACATTTACGACATAAAATACACGTTTTGGCTCGGTTATTATTATAGTTAAGTGGTAAAAAGGATGGGTGTTTACACACCTATCAAATCCCCTACACTTGACCATTGCAATGTGTTGTCCCTTATATTTGTAATTGATTAAGCAATGAAGAAAGAAAGAAAATAGATGAAGAAGAGATGAATTCCTAGAGAGAGAAAGTAGTGACAGAAAGTAGAGAGGAGATGATTAACTTGGTGAGATTAGATTAGAGAAAAGAATTTGTTACAAATGACCATCCACCCTCCTAACATGCTAGGAGGGTAGTATATATAGTCCACCCACATGCGGGCTTTAATGGACTATATATTGGGCCGGGCTTGTCTTTTGGACTTTAATTAGTTTAAATCCAAGCCCGTGAATCACAACTAAATAACTACTTATTACAACGTTCTAATAAATATTACAATAGAAACCTATGACCGAACATTCTTGTTTGACTCAATATTTTGAGGCTAACAATCTCCCCTAATGTGAGGTCATTCCTCTTTGATATTTGGATTCCAATGGAGATTTATGAATTTCGTCATAAATGAGTCTTGAATGTGTAACAGTAGTTTTGTTCCTTCATGTTGTGATCTTTGAGCCTTTGTCGTTGTCTTTCGACTTTGTCTTTAAGTCTTGAGATCTTCAAATCGTTCTTGACTTGTCTTTGCCATCTTGTGATCTTGTGTCTTTATCCACATGCTCACACTATCAATTGTTGGATAAGTCTTTGGGCATGAATATGTGGTTGTGAATCTTTGACTTTGCTGAGTACACCGTGACGCCGCCTTCTCGAGACAAAACATATACACGGACTGAATGGCGTTGACATTCGTCCTAAATCGGTAGCGTTTTACCTCCGGTCGGTGAAGACCGTTATACGATATTAAATATCGTACATGTGATCAGGTAGATTCAATTAAGAATCTCCTTGACAGGGTTTCGCGGCAGTACTAGCCGTTCTCTTTACTCGACCGTCTCAAAGCAAGACTGCGAACATAAAGAGTGAATCAATTGGATAAATATCCGCTTGATTAAAGTCGTCAATTCAAATTCCTGGAACAAGTTTGATTCATTAAGAATCTTACCATTGTTGCTTTCCAGTTGACACAAGTTTGATTCATAAGAATCTCACAAGTCACCTACCGTAGCGCTGTTTGATGTTGACGCTAGAAGGATTTCCATTCGTCACTGTAAATATTAATGAATATCACTCTGAGTGTTCTGGCAAGACCATAAAGATATTGCGTAGAAACCTGAAACGAGTTTGAATCAATTCAGAATCAAACCACTGTTGCTTTTCAGTTTTACATATGTTCAATTCATAAAGAATCTCACATATGACCTACCGTAGTGCTGTTTGATGTTAACACTGGAAGGATTTCCACTCATCATTGTGAATACTAAGTAGTATCACTCTGAGTGTTCTAGCAATATCACAAGGATATAGCGTAGGACTCTCTTGATCTTCATCCGTGTGTCCTAACGAGATTTGATTGATCTCTTGGCTCTAGACTCGATTTGTGCACTTTTAGTGGTCGGAGGCTGGAGCAGATGCCACCTATTCAATATCAACAATCTCGGAGTGAGAAAGTCAATAGAAGTCGTGTTGATCTCCGTGACAATAAAACAAACTTATTTTGAGAGAAGCCTGAGTAGCTAGGAAAGGGTTGTGCTTCACATCACTGGGTCTATGATGAGTTTGTCTTCATGATGGGTTGACCCGGTTTCTGCCTAAGTTGTATGGAGGGCTTCTTTCTTTAGACCCTTTATCCTTACATTTCTTTTTCATTCTTCAACCCCTTCAATGCTTACCAAGACATCATTAATAGCACCTTGTTGTGATTGTTCCAGTGCTATCATCAGTACTTAGTCGGCATTCAGCTTTGTTCACATTCTACTCCATCTTTCCTAAGGACTTCTAATAATCTATTGGATTGTCCTTGGGAAGATCCCTCCGGTTCTGGTTGGATCATAGGACTTAAAACTAACCACCCTTTTGACACCAATAACGTCGTGAATTAAAGATGTTGTGGGTATTTGATCGTAACCATGAAAACCACTTTAAATTCTAACAAAGTGTTTGAAAAACATTTAACACCTTGCTAGTTTTGTCGTTTCAGAAATGCTCCCCCTTCACATGTGCATCGATAATCGAAAGTGTTTCGCACATGTAGGTAAGAGTTAAAGTGCTTGAGTCATATATAAGATCACACTTTAATCACATTTTCTCCCACTATCTCTAATATATAAAATCTTTTGATATTAGAGATACCAAATTTGATTAAAATATATTTTGAAAAATAGTCTTGAAAATCTTCGGGAGAAAGATGTGTTAATCTTTTGCATGAAGTTGAATTGCTCCCCCTCAAAAATTGATCCAATGGAATTGTCGTTACGAGGATTTGATCCACATTAAACTTTTAAGGATAGGAGTTGTTGAACACACAATTTTTGAATATCATTGAGAAATTCTTGAAAAAATTGTGTTCAACGCTTTTTGAAAAATCAATTCTTTTTGACGAAAAGGTTTTTCTAAAGCATAAACTTGAGTTCATAGACTTTGAATGTCTTGACGAATCCACTCAAGTGTAAGAAGATTTAACTTCGTTTGCTAAGGGTAAGAGTACAAAAGCGTACACTCCCCTGTGAATTTACATCCGGGTTGCAATCTGAAAGTGATTACAAGCCATTGTGTTGAGCTCAAAACGTTGAATGTTTTGTGACAAGCTCAACCCGAGATAGATTGCTCTACCCGTTGTTGGAAATATTGTCCAAAATAGACAATTTCCTGTTGAAAAGATAGAAATGACATGTTTTGAAAAATATTTACAACTTTCATTCGAGCTTTATGTACACACCCGTGTCGTTATTGAGCGACATTTCTAGGTACGTCCATATTATCGATACTGAAAGACATGTCGAGAAGAATATTTTTGGATTATCAAAGATTTTTTAATTTTGTATTTTGCTTTTTGATTAATAATTACAAGATAGATGTTTGATAGATGAATCAAGCAGGCTTCTTTGCCAGAACCTCCAGTTCTGCTGGAGTCAAACATCTCATACCAATTTGCCTAACTAGATACGCAAACCTCTCTTTCGAAAGAGCTTTTGTAAACAAGTCAGCTAATTGGTAATCAGTTCCAACAAAGTATAATTCAACAATACCTCTTTCAACTTGTTCCTTAATGAAGTGATATCGGACATCAATGTGCTTCGTGCGGGAATGCTGAACCGGATTGCAGGAGATGGCTATGGCCGAATTTGAGTCACAGTACATAGGTACTTTATCAAAATGGAAGCCATAATCCGTGAGTTGTGTTCTCATCCAAAGAACTTGAGCACAACACGCAGATAGAGACACATACTTCGCTTCGGCTGATGAAAGTGACGTGCAATCCTGCTTCTTGGAAGACCATCCCACAAGCTTGTCTTGACCTAGAAATTGTGCACCACCAGAAGTACTTTTACGTGTATCAAGACACCCTGCATGATCAGAATCTGAATAGGCTGTTAGAAAGAAACCGGTTTCCCTCGGATACCAGAGTCCCATGTGAATGGTATTCTTAAGGTACCGAAAGATCCGTTTAACCTCCTTGAGGTGCTTTTCAGTGGGTCGTGCTTGATATCGTGCACAGTAACATGTAGCATGATGAATATCATGTATGCTTGCTGTCAAGTACATGAGGGACCCGATCATGGAACGATATCTCGTTTGATTAATGGGTAATCCCTCCAAATCAGCATCTAGGGATGTGGTTGATAATGGTGTCCCAACGGGGTCACATGATGTCATACCATGCTTTTTGATTATCTCTTGACAATACTTAGCTTGGTTAATAAAGATACCACTTGGGGATTGGTGAACTTGAATTCCTAGAAAGAATTTTAGTTCGCCCATCATAGACATTTCAAATCTGCTGTGCATTACTTTTTCAAACCATTTTGAAAGTTTTGGGTTTGTAGACCCGAAAATAATGTCATCAACATAAATTTGCACAAGCAGAATGTCATCCCCATATTTATAAGTGAACAAAGTTAGATAAATGGAACCTTTTGAGAAACCTTTGGAGACCAGAAATTTCGAGAGTTCATCGTACCACGCCCTTGGAGCTTGCTTGAGTCCATAAAGTGCTTTGTGGAGACGATACACCTTGTCAGGATAATGAGGATTGACGAATCCTTCCGGCTGCGTGACATAGACTTCTTCCTTCAAAGGACCGTTAAGAAACGCTGTCTTTACGTCCATTTGATAAACGATGAATCCCTTATGTGCAGCATAAGCAAGAAAAATCCTGACCGCTTCCATTCGAGCTACAGGTGCAAATGATTCTTCAAAATCAATACCCTCTTTCTGTCCATATCCTTTAGCCACTAGCCTAGATTTATTCTTGATGATCGTGTTCTCTTCATCCATCTTGTTTTTCCAGATCCATCGAAGATTTAATGGTGTTACATCGTATGGTCTGTCAACAAGTTCCCAGACTTTAAGTCTTTCAAATTGTTGAAGTTCATCTGTCATCGATTCAATCCAAGCATGATCAGCTAATGCTTCTTTGATGTTTTTCGGTTCAGCTGAACTCACGACCAGTGCGAACATACAAACATCGACATCGGTGTTAAGCTGTCGTCTTGTGCGAACGGGCTGTGAAGGGTTTCCAATGACATGAACCAAAGGATGATCTAGGGTCCAATGATGTGTTGAAGGATGTCGTAGGTAGAACGTATGCATATTTGACGGATCAACATGGCGAGTAGAAGACTCTCCAGTTTCGTGTACCGGTGTACCGAATGGGTTGATGAATTCGTCTTCGTCAGATAATGCATTGTCTGCTTGATTTGTGTTCTCTGGAGCAATGACAGTAGTTGTGGATGTTGTAGGATCGATTGTTGAAGTGATATTTTGAGGAGGTAAATCTGAAGCAACCCGTGTTGAAGTAGATGAAGTTGTATCTATTTGTTGACGATGATCGGTATCATCATTCTTATCATGAGTGACAGCGGAAGACTTCGATACAACTTGTTTCTCCCCCGTGAAATATTCATCATACATTGGTCCATATAACATTTCCAACTCTTCAATTGTCGTGTCGACTGTCATATCAGCTCTAGGAACAATTTCTGGAACCAGCGTTGAACTTGACGGTTCATTGCTGTGGTCTTGAGCTTCGAGTTCCGTGCGGTTGTGAACGGAAGTCGTTTGTCGTTGTGGATCGTGACTTAAACTGTTTTTTTCAAGTGCCATCTCTTGTAATTCATCAAATCTGACATGAATAGTTTCGACTATCAATTTTGTTCTCTTGTTGTACACTCTATACCCCTTGGACTGAGTTGCATATCCCACAAGAATACATGCATCACCTTTCTCTTTCATTTTATCCAAATTCTCACCATCTCGAATAATGTAACAAGTACATCCAAAAACATGAAGGTGTTTGAGTGAAGGTTTTCGATCATGAATTATGTGATATGGTGTCTTTTCATGTCTTGGGATAATTAAGGAATGGTTTTGTGTGTAGCATGCGGTTGACACGGCTTCAGCCCAAAAATATAATGGAAGTTTTGAAGCGGATAATAATGTTCGAGCAGCTTCAACCAAAGTACGGTTTCGTCTTTCAACAACGCCGTTTTGTTCGGGTGTTCGAGCAATAGATGTTTCATGTTCAATCCCTTCGGCTTCAAAATACTTTCTCAGATTTTAATTCAAAAATTCTGTACCTCTGCCAGTACGAACCACTTTAACTTGAGCCTGAAGACCACGTTTTATCAATTTAAGGAAGCTGATGAGAACTTCAGGTGTTTCATCCTTGGACCTCAAGAAGTGAGTCCATGTGTACCTTGAGTAATCATCGACAATTACCAGAATATATTTCTTTCCATTGATACTCTGAACACGCATTGGACCACACAGATCCATGTGAAGAAGATCTAACCGTCCTTTAGAGCTTGGTGTGGTCTTTGTTTTGAAGCTACTTCATTTAGCTTTACAAAGTTCACAAGAAGAACAAAGATGATCTTTGATGAATTTCAAGCTTGGAAGGCCTCTCACAATATCTTTCTTGGAAAGCAAGTTAATGGTATCAAAGTTGAGATGAGAAAGACGTTGATGCCATAACCATGCCTGAGTCGTTGAAGCTTTTGCCATGAAGCAAATTGGAGTTGATGAAGTTGTGTCTTGAAGTGAAATTGTGTAAAGATCAGTACCCCGTGTACCGGTAAGTAAGTCATTCCCATCATAATCACGAACAAAACATGTCTTCTTTCTGAAAGCAACTTCCAAATCCGCATCACAGAATTGACCAACCGAGAAAAGATTGTGATTGAGCCCTTCGACGTAGTATACCCTTTTAATCGTGATATTCCCCTGAACCAAATCTCCATATCCTAGGATCGGTGCAAATTGATCATTTCCGAATCGGACCGTACCTAGGAACCTCTCCACGAAGTTAATTAGAAGCTTGAGATTCCCCGTCATGTGCTTCGTGCATCCGGAGTCCATTATGAAGAGAATTATTCGTATCACCTGCAGAAGAGTTAGAACACGATGGAGCATTTGCTAAATTGGATACCATAGTAGTTGTGATAGTAGAATCATTAGTGTCCTTATCAACATTTAAAGGCAAACTAACACTCGTTTCCACATTTTCCGTCCTAACTTTAGGCATCCATTTATATCCGGGAGGACATTGATTAGCAAACCACCATTTCCAAGACTTGCTAGCAGACTCATATAATTCCTTAATTTTGCTTCTAGGATTCTTAGTGGTGGAGTCTGATGCATTACTATTCTTAGTGGGGGTTGCACCAGAATGGTTCACTTTGCGTTTGGGTTTACTAGCTCTAATAGGCATTGCAACTTGCTTCTTAGTTCTAGTATCTACGCCTTTGACTTTATTTATAGCACACATAGAATGATTAGCATTAGCACACTTGCCACATTTGACACAAACAAATTTCACATTCATAGCATTCAAATCATTCACAGCATTCAAATCGTCATTACATGCGATAACAGACTTTTTATTCTTAAAGACATTCAAATTCCTAGGGTGTTCTTCTACTTGCTTCATCTTCCCTTGATTCTTGTGTTTCCAGACCTTATCATTCTCTTGAGTGCTCTTAAGCTGAGGCCGGCTAACACTAGTAGTGGAAACTATTCCTGTAGTAGAAGACACACGAATATTAGTGTTTCTAGAAGTCTGAGGCGAGTGAGTATCTTTGTTTGTGGGCTTAGTGGTCATTCTATACATCCCTGGTTTAATCACATTATTGTGCTTAACGCTTGGTGCTATAGGATTCCTTATGGGTTGAGCTTGTGGTAACCTTTCCTTTCCATCCATCTTGGGGGCAAACACATGTTTTGCAAACGAGGAATTAGATAAAGCAGATGGTTTTCCCAAGATAGAGGATCTATTCTCTTTAGAGGCATTGGGTTGTCTAACAACATTTTTCTTAATGCTAGGTTCCACAATTTTCCCACCCATTTTAGCAATGAGTTTCTGCAGCTCAGCTATCGCTCTGTCCCTGTCTTGTAATTGAGCTTTCAACCCTTTAATTTCCAAATTATGTTCATTCATTTCTCGAAATGTTTGGGAAAGTTTTTCTTGCAATTTATTATCATGTGGAAAACGACCAACATCTTTTTGCAAAGCAAGTTCAAGTGAATGACAATGTTTTTGAAGGAAATCAGTTTTGTGTTGAAGTAACTCAAAAGCCTTTTTGTCAACATTTTCTTTACGTTTCGAAAGCTCAATTTCAAGACGTTCACATTCTTTGATCTTATCAAGATATTGGCATGCAACTTCAGAATATTCATCAATATCAGCACAAGATGTAAAATAAGCACACATAACATCTTTAGAAACGCATTCTTGTAAGAGTAAATCATATTCATCTGAGAAATCAGACTTCTCCATTTGAAGATCATCAATGTGTTTCTCAATAGATTCAACATATTTTAAATCATCAAACATTTCAGTCCGAATGAACTCCTCAAGTTGAAGAACAGTTTCTTTAATCAACGCCGTGTTTGGAATTAAGAGTTCTTTCACAAGCAAGGTAATATCTTGAGGAATCGGACGTGTCCACTCAGCATTTTCACGTTTTGCCCAGTCTCTTTCAACAATAGATTTAACATTATCTATGTGGTGTTTAAGAATACCTAATGTTTTCCTACTCTTGCTTTTAGATTCATCTAGAGGGAGGTAGTTTATGTATTTGTAAACATTAGATTTCTTAGGGGCAAATGCTTTCTTCCATTGAATTCTCTTTTGTTTGCATTCTAAGAACACTTCCTCACGAGTTTTCTGAGTTTGTTTGTTGAACAGGCCATAAAGACTATTCTCATAAGCATAATTATAAGGTTTCACAAACTCCTTATTAACAAGTGGTTGACTATCAGCATCCCAAAGGGCAGTCTCTTCACTATTGACACTAACAGGCATGCAATCAAGATCTGTCCTTTCAGTCTCATCAAGATAGAGACACGGGTTCGCAGCTTGATCTTTGGCAAGGTACTCAGGACTTGCAAAGCTAGCTTGACCCTTAAACATCGAAGGAGGTGCTAGCATTCTTACGGATTGAATAGAATCATGCGTTTTATAAACAATGTTCTTCAAAAAGTCGACTTGTGCTTCTAGTTTCGTAACTTTTTCGGTTTCTTTATCATATCTAGTTTTGAAGTCTTGTTTTAACGCATCTACCTCTTGTTTCTTATCCTCTAGAATTTTAGCAGAATCGGTAGTGGTCATAGAGAGCTTTTGTTCAAGTTCATTAACTTTGGTATTGGCAAGGTACGTTTTTTGACGTTCATCCATTAAGAAAACATTATATTGACGCTTCTCTTTAGCTAATAACTCAAGAGTTGTATTATATTTGTTTTCAAAATCATCCTTTTAACTTTTTAACGTACTTCCCTTGTACCCCTCAAGCTCTTTGGTTTTCTGAAGGAGCTCATCTCTATAGGTTTCAGTCATCTCAGTAGATTTGATAAGAGCAACTTTGCATTCTTCAAAGCTTTGAGTGAGCGTAGCGTTTGCCTTCTTTAATTGCTTTTGACTCTTTTTATTTTCAGTGACATCTTTTTGTAAAGTAGCAATTAAATTAGCAAGCGCAATACGTTCCTCTTCATCATATTCATTTGCATGTTGATCATCCTCAGACTCATTATTGCACATGTCTGATGAATCGGGTGTGGTATTGCTATCAACCGTTTCCATCATACACGTGTCATTAATGGCATTGGGTAGATCACTATGCTCAGGAATATCACCAAACACATTATATTCATCAGTAGTGTGTACCTTATCGATTGGCTCAGTGTCAAAGATAGGGCCATTGTCATCTTCAGTGACTTTGAGAACTTCTTCAACCTTTGCCATGTACGAGTAATGTGCATCAAGCTCTTGATCAGAATCTGCATCATCAGTATCATCAAGCATGGCTCCTTCCTCAGCTGACAATTTAACCCCTGCTTCCATCTTTTTGCATAGCAACATCTTTTCCTTGTGATAGCTGGAGTCTCTAACCCTTTTTGGCTTCCTGCATTCCTTTGCCATATGCCCATATCCTTGGCAATTAAAACATTGAATCCCGCCCTGCTGAACCACTTGACTTCCAACCGTTTCCCTATTCCCAGTAGCAGCAACAATCCTCTGAGTATCATACTTTGTAGTTTGTCGATCATATCTTACAGAACCCTCAACATGCGTTGGATTATGTCGATCATACCTAGAAGGACTTTCACCACGTCGACGTGTGTCATACCTTGGAGGACTCTCAACATATCGGTTCTTTGTGTTAGATGATGTGCGAAGATTGTTGTTGGTGGGTTTGTAGATTTTCTTGTAAGTCTTCATTATGTAAGCAATTTGTTGTTTCATCTCTAGGTTCTTTTGAGCTTGGTCTTCATCACTATCTTCTTCAGATGATGACTCAGATGGTGGTGATGGTGCTCTTGGCGCTTTACCTCGAGATTTTGTGGAAGATGAAGACTTAGATGATGTGGAATATCGTGGTGAAGATGATGTATTGGAGTATGGCTTAGGAGCACGAGAGTGAGGATCTTGAACATGTTGAGTGGTAGTCACTAAAGCAAGTGGATTAGCCGTCTTGGCAACACGTTCAGCTCGAATTTCATTTGCTTCATTCTGAAATTGCTTCAAGATGTCAAAGAGTCGATGATATGAGACCTCTTCTAACTTTTCTTGTTGTTTCACCAAAGTGACGAATCGTGTCCACTCGGGTTGAAGTTGTTGAAGAAATTGAACATTGACTTGCATGGTGGAGACTTGCAGATTATTTCTTGTCATGTCATTCATCATCTTATAAAACCTGGAGTAGTAAGAGTCAATTGATTCTCCATCCCTTGAAGTAAACTTGCCAAAATTCCAAAACAAGTTTGTTTTGACATCTTGTTTGTTGAGTGATTCTCCTTGTTGCAAGCGTTCAATAGCAGTCCACATTTCATGTGTTGTCGGACATGCATCAACCGTGGAGTAAATATCATCTCCAATCCCACTTAAAACCATATAGATGGCTTCCTTCTCCGCATCATGCCAAGCACAATTTTCAGGTGTGAGATCAGCTCTTGTTTCATCACGTTCACTTGCAGGTATTGGATCAGTAGTATCTGTGGCTGCTCTTGGAGGAACTGAGATCTTATTAAATATATATGGTCCATGAGTAATACATTTCCTCAAGGCATCACCATTAGGTCTTGTATCAAGATATCGTATGAAACGTGATTGCCATTGAGCATACCTACCAGATACAAGCATTGGTGGTCTCTCTTTGTTACCCGTCACCATTATGTTGTTGTTCGTCACACGATATTCGGCAGTAGAATCCATCTCAATATTCTCTGAAATGATGAAGTGAATATGGATCTTAAGTAGATTTGTTGTGATTGTTGTTGTGGTTTAAATTCCGAAAATTGAAATTTTTCTCCAGTCCGACAATAAATTCTCCAGTCCGACAAAAACGGTAGACCAAAAAATTTTGTATCGCCAAATTTTGAAATTGAGCTAGAAATGTCTTAAAACTAGTATGGAAAAAATTTGAAATTACTTGACGGAAAAATTTTAACTCTTTTTTTTTTTTTTGATCTTCGTGGAAACGAAATTCCGAAAATAGTCTAGATGGTGGCTAAGTCTAAAATATACTCAAACAAAATTTAGCAAAACACATCATCGGAATCACTTATCGGAATCACTGATCGGAATGTCCAATCGGAATCACTTATCGGAATGTCCCCTAATCGGAATCACTGATCGGAATGTCCAATCGGAATCACTTATCGGAATGTCCCCTAATCGGAATCACTGATCGGAATGTCCAATCGGAATCACTGATCGGAATGTCCAATCGGAATGAAGATCGGAAAGCTGATCGGAATGCAAATCCTTTTCCGATGATACTGATCGGAATCACAACCGGAATCTATACTCCCTTTTCCGATTACACCAATCGGAATGATAGTGCTGTTACGAGATTTTTGGGTAAAAAATTGAATTTTCGACAAGAAATCCGCGATTTTAACCAACCAAATGCGACCAAATCCCTACCACAGCTATGTAGAAGATTTATATCAAGATTTAGAGCATAGAAAACACAAAAAGAACTTGAATTCGAGATGATTATAAGAGAAAATCACACGAACCAAGTAAAATGAACAACGAATCACAAAACTACCCCATGGCGATTGATACCAAATGTTGTCCCTTATATTTGTAATTGATTAAGCAATGAAGAAAGAAAGAAAATAGATGAAGAAGAGATGAATTCCTAGAGAGAGAAAGTAGTGAGAGAAAGTAGAGAGGAGATGATTAACTTGGTGAGATTAGATTAGAGAAAAGAATTTGTTACAAATGACCATCCACCCTCCTAACATGCTAGGAGGGTAGTATATATAGTCCACCCACATGCGGGCTTTAATGGACTATATATTGGGTCGGGCTTGTCTTTTGGACTTTAATTAGTTTAAATCCAAGCCCGTGAATCACGACTAAATAACTACTTATTACAACGTTCTAATAAATATTACAATAGAAACCTATGACCGAACATTCTTGTTTGACTCAATATTTTGAGGCTAACACAATGTCCTCATGCAATGCATTAGTTACAAAGCACGATTACATTTTCCATCTTAATCAATCCATAATGGCCTTTATTAAAGAGATAGAAAATTATAAACATTCAAAGTAAAGAAATCAAAAACATACTCGGGTTTTGGAAATGTCATGAATGATCATCATCCTCAAGTTTTCACTTTCTCCAAACCAAGCTTAAAAACGAGATCATTGTTATTATAAGTTAGCAAACTAACACGAACTCATGTGGGCCAATTATTTACTTAGACTCCCTTATTCCTAGGTGTATCTCTTAAATTTTATTATTGTCTTGAATGATCACGAGGATGCAATGTTGACTTATTTCGATAATTTATTAGGCTGAAAATAAAGTGGGACGATTTAATCAATAGTTAGCTAAAGGACAAAATCTTTTAAAACTGCTTCTTGGGACCTCATAAAGTTCATATCTTGGCATAACTCGCTTCACGATTTGAGACCTTTCTCGGACCGATATTTGGCAGCGACTTCATACTTTAAATCATGAGAGACGTTCATGAAATAATGGCCTTCTCTTCATAATAGGAATTTCTTCACTTGAAGTTTTGAGAGATTCTTCATATTTGGACCACTACTTCTTCATTTTTCTCCAATCTTTATTTTGGGATTTTGATATACAACGACCCGCCTCCTTTTTCGACTTGGATCTATTTATCCTCATACCTTGTTAGGGCCTTTTTGGATAGACTTCTCCATGATCTTTACGGGAGTATTTGCTTTTCGTCGTGTGTCTCGATCCTTCATATTGATTTTTGATAAATGATTCTTCACATCACTTTTGGATCTTTAGCAACAAAATGTAGCCCTCATGCCTTGTTTGGGCCTTTTTGGACTCGCCAATCTTCGGGTCCCGCTTCAATAAGTTATGCCTTGGCTATGAACTCTAATCCATACCGAGCAACTTTTAAACGATCTTGGGCTAGAAGCTAAGTAACTTTTCAAATCGTACAACCTTATTTATTGCAGATAAATTTATTAGCAAGCGATGGGAGAATAGGCTCATAATTAACTCACATAGATTCACGAAAGAATACCAAACTTATAATTGACTCTATCATCTCTCATTCTCCACACTTTAAAATCTCAAGGAATGAGACTCATGGATGCTTAGCCTATTAAATCAAAGTTTTGGGTTTTCGAGTCGCCTATAGGATCTTGCAAACTCTTAGACTTTTTCAAGTTTATAAATCGCATTTTAAAGTTCCCTTGATAGAAAACTCTCTAGGATCAATTATAGGAACTTGCGAAAAGTTCTTGTTCTTAACCGTGAGAGTTAAGACTTTCGCGTTTTATAGCTCCCTATATAAAAGCCTAGCAAAACTTGACTTAAACATGTTAAGGATACTAGCTAGAGTAAACTTAGATAAGTAAACTCGGGTTGAGTCAAAAGATTCACAACGTTAGAAAATTAAAACCACTTTATTAAAAAATTTATTCTAACAAAGAAAGAAAATAACTATACAAAGGGAAAAACTAATAGGCCAAAATAGATCAAAAATTTTGAAAAATGTCGAAAAATTGCTTTTCTGGTTAAAATGAGGACAAATACAAGGAAAAGGCCACTTAACTTCGATAGAAGTCCCCCTACACTTAATATAAACATTGTCCTCAATGTTTAAGCATGTGGGAGTAAACTCCCCTACACTTAGGACATTGTGCACTTTGTTTAAATCTTGCTAAGGAAAAGACAACTATTGAGAAATATAATATAGTGAATCGAAAAGAGTTTAGGATAGAACCGGGAAGACGGAAACACGGAATCACGGGTCGTTAAAAATCATCAAGAGTGGATCATTGAGCGCTCGAATCCCTGAATAGAAGAAGAGAAGATATAGTAAACACCAACGGGTCTCCCCTACACTTAGGATAAAGATAGCTAAAAGATAGATACATGGGTTGCCTCCCAAGAAGCGCTTGATTTTTGGTAACCGAGTCGTGAGCCTGACTCGACCTTGATTATCATAGAAAGAAGCTTCAAAAACATCCAACGGGATCAAATACATAGTTTTCGTCTATCAAATAGCACAAGCTTAAGGCGAACAAGGCAAGCCAAAGAAGAATAGGCAAGGTTCCCTTAAGCAAAGATGGAGCACGGTGGTAGCAAGGGTGAAGAGGTGCAAGCAGATTTCCATAAGTTCCAAAGATCGGTGGAAAATCATATATGGGTGAAGGTTCCAAATTGGAGAGAGGATCATCCACATCATCTTAAAACAGTGGATTATCATTGCAAGACTCGAATAGAGGATTGTTGTAGACGACAAAATCATCAAGCACATTAATCATATTCACGGATTCTCTTCCATAGGGTTTGCTTGTAAGCTTCCCCATTTTGAACACTTGTTGTTCATTCCCGACCCTTAAAGTTAATTCACCTTCGGCAACATCAACTAAAGCTCTTCCGGTTCTTAAGAATGGCCGACCAAGTATTAAAGGAATACGAGGGTCCATTTCATAATCAACAACAACAAAGTCGACCGGAAAAGTGAAGGTGCCAACTTTAATGAACACATCTTCGGCAATACCAACGGGTAAGCGAGAGTGCGATTTGCAAGCTCAAGAGTCATCTTTGTTGGAGTAAGGTCGGGTAATGATAGTGTTGTCCAAACACTTAAAGGCATCAGATTTATACTGGCCCCAAGATCAGCTAGGGTAGTAAATTCTTTGGTTTTGTTAAAAATGCAAGGCAACACAAAACGACCGGGATCTCCAAGTTTATCCGGAAGTTCTTTAAGAATAACTGCAGAATAGTTTTCATTTAAGCGTGTGTTGGCGAGCTCAACCAGCTTCTCTTTCTTGTTAAGCAATTACTTGAATGCTTTGACAAATTTCAGCATGTGGACAAGTGCTTCAACAAGGCTAATGTTGAAATTCATTTGAGAGATCATCTTCAAATAATTCGACACTTGAGTGTCATCCTTAGTGAGCAAGTTAGGCTTGTCCAAGCGAGAAGGATATGGGATGTTGGGTTTATAGGTGGAAGGTGGGGTTGGTGAAGGGTTCTTCTTCTTGGGTACGTCAGTAAGAGGTGGAGACGGTAATGGAGAACTAATACTAAGCATGGAGTAGGAGGGATAAATGGTGGTGGAGGAGGTGTGGATGGAGTAACTGGGTGAGGGATAGATGGTCATACTATGGTTGCTCCACTGCGGGTAGTAATAGCACTCACATTCGCTCTCGGGTTCGTGACGGTGTTTGAAGGTAGAGAGCCCGAAGTAGAGGGTTGAGTGGTTGGTAAGAAACTAGCCAGCATATTCTTCAAATCATTCGTTTGATTGCTGAAGGAGGATTGTATATCATTTAGAAGCTCGGATCTAATGTCATTTCCTTGCTTAGTGATATCCTTTTTCAAATTGATAATTTGGCTCTACAGATTCTTAATTTGCTCTCCTTGGGTTCTCATTAAAGCTTCAACATCTTGATTAATGGGTGGGGTTTGTTGAGCAGGTGGGTGATAAGGATTAGAAGCTCGAGGTGGGATTTGGTTGCTTCTATTGTAGTTGTTGTTGGGGTTTTGGTTTTGAGGAGAAAAACCGGGTGAAAGGTAGTTGTTGGACCGGTAACTTAGCAAATTTCTATCCCCTTGAGGTCAGGCTTGGTAATTTTCCGGTGAATAATTACCATAAGCCGCATACACGTTTTCCGGATTTCCTAGAGTAGAAGGACAATTAGTGTATGAGTGTGGACCGCCGCATGTCTCACAAGGATTAGCCACCGCTTTAACTTGTTGTTGGTTTGTAGCGAGGAGCAAGATATTTTTGTTCATTTCGGCCATCATGCGGGTGAATTCGGTCATGTCGGGGTTTGCTGAAGTAGAAGAAACATTGACTCTCGGGTTGTTCCTTGAAGAAGCGGAGGAATCCCAGTTTTTGTGATGAGTAGTCATGTTCTCAATAAGCTCTCTACACTCCTCAGGTCGTCTTTTCATAAATGTGCCACCGGCGGCTGCATTAATCGTATCACGATCACGAAAAGTCAAACCGTTGTATAAAGTATCAATTAAGTTCACAGGGAGCATGTTGTGGTTTGGACATCGATCGATCAAAACATTATATCTTTCCCAAGCATCAAAGAGAGATTCATCGGGTTCTTGCATGAAACCGCTGATTTGATTGCGAAGGATCGTGACCATGGATGGTGGAAAGTAGCACGACAAAAAGCGTTGAGTCATGTCATCCCAAGTATGAATGGAATTCTTTGGGAGACGATCAAACCATTTCTCGGCGTGGTGTGATAAAGTATGTGGAAAGAGTTGAAGGCGTAGAACATCCATTGTGGCACCGGGCAACTTCATGCTTTGGGTAATAGTAATGAATTTGTCGAGGTGTTTGTTGGCATCATCATCAGGCAATTCACGGAATGGGTTAGTTTGCACTTTCTGGATCATGTGATGCTTCAACGAAAACTCCGGAGCCGTGATTTGTATCGACGCAATCGGTCCTCCTCGTCCAAACATGGTGGGTTGACAAAGCTCCTCCATTGTCCGAAGATCGGGCTGTGGAAGAACATTGTTGTTATTATTGTTGAGGTGCGGTGGATTATTGTTGTTGTTCACACCTGCCATACCTAAATCTTCAGGAGTCTCGGGCTCTTGATAAGTAGAAGATCTAGTACGCATACACCTGCAAAGGCAAAAGAAAACAATACCAAACACAAAGAGAATATATATACACTATAAAGAAACTAAAATCTTTTTGGATTTTTGAAATTTTTTAATTTGTATGGATTTTTAACAATTTTTAATTTTTATGGATTTTCGGAAATTTTTAAGCAAGAAAATAACGCTCACGAATGAACGGATCCCAAAAAGCAACGCGTCTCTCACAGAAAACCGTTAATCTTCATGAAAAGAGCCGGCAGCGGCGCCATTTAATACAAGAGATTTTTGTATGTAAAAAGTTCGTTATAGTGGTCTAATCGAATTGATCTCTGGTTTAAGTGCGACTCAGTTGTCTTTGGTGGAAACAAAAATTGATCGTTGTAGTATATTAAATGTGCAAGACGTAAAGTAAATGGCGGTTAATAAAAAAACTAAAACTAATTGAAGAATAAATGGTGCAAGATTAAAACTCGGAAAAGTAAATTGATTAAATGACTTGAAATTAAAGCGTGACGAAAATTAAAATTTGACAAAGTATTAAAATAAACTTAAAAATTAAACAAGACAAAATATAATACAAACCTACCGTCGGAATCCCTAATCGGAAAGTCCAATCGGAATGTGATCGGAATATTAGCTCACCTGTCGGAATACCCAACAAACACCCTTGTCGGAATGTAATCGGAATATGTCACGGTCGGAATGACAAACCTTGGGTTGATCGGAATGTTGTCGGAACCCCAAATCGGAATGCTGTCACCAAGTCCCTAATCGGAATAACCAAACAATACCTTTGATCGGAATGTCAAATCGGAATGAGCCTGAAGTACTCCAATCGGAATCCTAAATCGGAAAACTGATAGGAATCCTAAACCCTTTTCCGACCAAGCAAATGGAGCGCTGGTCGGAATCCAAAACCCTTTTCCGATTGGAAAGATCGGAATACAGTAACTAAAAATGTAATAAGCTAGTTCGAATAAGCTATGAACCAAATAAGCACTAGACAAAAAAAACTAAACAAACACGTATAAGAAAAAGCTAGTAAGCTAAAATTTAACAACTTTTGAAAACACAAGATGAAAAAGATATACGAAAACAACTTTATATAAAAATAACTTTTAAAATAAGCAAAGAGATTAAGCAAAACCTTGCTTAATCCGAAATTTGAAATAAACCAAAAACAAGAAAAGTAGAATGAGAAAGTTAAAGAAAAGCTTGATTAAAAGTAAAGAAAGATTAAACAACAAAATTAAGAACACTTACTTGAATTAAAGGAATTAAAGTGCAAGACAATTAATTAAAATGACAATTAAGGAAATGACATGAAAATAAATGTGCAAGTAAGTAAATGGTGGAAAGACTAAGTTGTCAAATTAGCTAACAAAATGAAATGAAATGAAATCTAATCTATTTATAGGAGGATTAGGGAGGTGCTTAGGAAGCTTCCTCCCCTCTTTCTTCTTTCTTTAATTGCATCATTAAGTCCTTAATCTTCTTAATTATTTGACTTTAATGACTTTTTCTCGGGATTTCTTTAAACTCGTCTTGTAATTCTTCAATAAATTAGACTTGAGTTCTTCGGCTTTTAGTAAACTTCCGTCTTTTGACTTTTTCTTCGATAAATCTTCAGAATTGGTCTTGGACTTCCGTTCTTTTTGCACTCTTGATTTCTTGACTTTGTCTTTTGTCTTTTTCTTCGATAAAAGCCCGTGATTGCCCGTGTTTTCTCCCCTTTTCACATTTTCGTCCTAAATCACAACAAAAACACAAACCACGCATAATTCCGACATTTATGACATAAAATACACGTTTTGGCTCGGTTATTATTGTAGTTAAGTGGTAAAAAGGATGGGTGTTTACACACCTATCAAGAAGAATAAGAGTATTTATATATATATATATATATATATATATATATATATATATATATATATATATATATATATATATATATATATATATATATATATATATATATATATATATATATATATATAGATATATATATATATATATATATATATATATATTATATATATATATATATATATATATATATATATATATATATATATATATATATATATATATATATATATATATATATATATATATGGATTTATATATATGTTGTAATCTTTATCAATTATTTGAACTTGTGAATTACAAGGTATGTTTTCATTTATTTAATTATAAATGATAACTTTATGCTTATACGAGATGTTTATACGACGTAGACTGTCACGAAACCACCCTAGTCATTTTTAATGCTAGCGCTGAAGCTATTCCTGAAATGAATCATGTTATTCTCGAGACTAACTAAGTTGTGGATATACACGATCCCAACAAAATGGTTAATATTATTGATGATATTCTTTTGGTTACAAGGATTTTGATTTCCTTGGTTCTTATTATTGATTCCTCAATCTGTTCATTTTTAGCAAATTTAATCTGCATTTTCATTAATCTTCAACATTATACTGTTTTGATAGAAACAAGTTTGTCTGAGATGATACTATTGGTTGTAAGGAATTGAGATTGATTGGTATGGTATTCACATGCCAACCAGGATTCCATATCATATCACTAATCATTTTCTACTAAATCAGTTTCTCGTTTGTTTCGATCCTGATTTTCTGCGTTGAGCTGGCTATGCTTAAATATGGTGATTTATAATCGTCTTGTTGAAATGAATTGGCCATTTATTTGTACAAGAAAATTATAAATTGCTGGACCACTGATTTCTAAATCTTATTTGGATGGATTTGATCAATCCATGGAAATAATGATTTATAAATGTGTGGGCTTAAGCGTATAGCATCCGCGCAGTTAAACTCGTATTGACTCGTAATTCGTTTGCTCGACTCATTCTTTGATTTTTTTCCTCTAATTCTTTGATCGTAGGATGGTTGTATTGGGGTTGTTCCAAAACCACCAATTGAGAAGGATATCAAGCGTCCCAGAAAGACACTGAAGAAATCTTCTTCTAGTGGGACCGATGAGCCTTCTTAGTCACGTGAAATACCTAGTAACTCTTGTGGATTAGTTTATCAATTATAGTATCTTTTCATAAATCACTAACTAAACTGTGACATCAGTTAGTAGGACTAGCCTTCTAAGTGTATAGCATTAGACGATGCTAATCTATAATGCTTGACAATACAAATTATACTAGTTGTGATCAATGGATTGACTATCTTTTGATTCCTAATTCTACATCGTTTTGTTTTTATCTTTCTTTGCTTTTCTCTTTTAAATCCCTGTGATATAACGCAACCATTGAATGAATACTCATTATGATTTGATTTGTGTTGTACAAGAATCATGCAGTTAATGAAAGCTATGACTAAAGCACGAATGCGCCAAGTTATTAGTGAATAATTTGCTGTATCTTTAACTGAATTCATGGCCAACATGAATGATGGATCTGGAACTAGAGCTGAAGCTACAAGTGATGGAACTAGAACCGGTGGAGTTGAAGCTGGAGCCAATAATGTTCGTGGGACTGATGGAACGAATGTGCCGAAAAAGTTAGAGACTATAACTACACTTCATTCATGAAGTTCAAACCATAGGCTCTTAAGGGAACTAAGGATGATGGAGGATTGTGTAAGTTGTTGAAAAACGGGCGTTAGTGTTTCGAATCAATGACAATAACCAGGAGGATAAGGTGCAGTATGAAATCGATACTCTCAAAGGTCGTGCATTAATTTGGTGGAATGGCAGATTTGCTTACATAGGTATCGTTACTTATGGAACACCATGGACTAAGGTGGGGAAGCTGTTGGCTGAGGAATTTTATCCTTGTAGTATTTCCAAAGTATGGAGCAGTGTTGTACAACCTAGAGCTGAAGGAGAAATAATTCCAAACTGGAAATCGTTCGTGCATTAGAGCTCGTAAGTATCTTGAAAAAGGTGGTGACCATTCCTAGCTCAGGTATTGGATAAGTAATTAGAATTACTCTAGTCATTTGTGACTATTCTGAAGTGTCTCTGGGAAATTTTCTAGGGATTTCTCCCCAAGGCAAATATAATTCCTAATTGATCTAATCTCTGGTGCTGCAACTGTGGCACGTGCGCCATATCGATTAGCACCAAGCGAGCTGAAGCAATTATTTGTACAGTTGTAAGAACTATATGATAGAGGTTTAATTCGATCGAGGTTGTCGTTTTGGAGAGTTCCTATTTTATTCATTAAGAAGAAAGATGATTCGTTCTGTATGTGCATCGTTTACCAGGAGCTGAATAGGCTAACGATCAAGAATCGTTATCCACATCCAAGAATTAATGATCTATTTGATCAACTTCAAGATTCTTGTGTTTTCTCCAAGATCGACCTTTGTTTTGCTTGCGAGGAAGATATTTCTATTACGACATTTAGAACTCGTGATGGTCATTATGAGTTTCGTGTTATGCCTTTTGGTTGACTAATGAACCTACTGTATTCATAGACTTAATGAATCGTATATGTAAGCCGTATCTTAATAAATTTGTGATTGTTTTCTTTGATGATATTCTAATCTGCTCTAAGAGCGACGAAGAGCATGCCGAACACTTAGGGATTATCTTGAACTTGTTAAAGAACGAAAAGTTGTATGCGAACTCTGCAGCACGCCGATCCTATCCTTACCTGAAAGAACTAAAGATTTTGTTGTTGATCGTGATACATCTTGATAGGTGTGTAAACACCCATCTTTTCTACCGCTTAATTACAATAATAACCGGACCAAAACGTGTATTTTATGTCTTTTATGTCGGAATTATGCGTGGTTTGTGTTTTTGTTGTGATTTAGGACGAAAAGGTGAAAAGTGGAGAAAACACGGAAATTCACGGGCATTTACGGACTTTTATTGAAGAAAAAGATGAAAGACGAAGTCAAGAAGTCAAAAGTGCAAAAAGAACGGAAGTCCACGACCAATTCTGAAGATTTATCAAAGAAAAAGTCAAAAGACGGAAGTTTATCAAAAGCCGAAGAATTCAAGTCTATTTTATTGAAGAATTTAATGACGAGTTCAAAAGAAACCCCAAGCCACAAGTCATTATAGTCCAAGTTTAAAGAAGATTAGAAGGAAAAAGGACTAATGGTGCAATTAATGAAGACTATATGCTTAAGGGCTTAATCTTGCAATTAACAAGAAATGAAGGAGGGGAGGAAGCTTCCTAATCCTCCCCTATAAATAGATTAGGATTGTTAACATTTCGTTTTGTTGGCTAAGTGTGACAATTAGCTCTTCCACCATTTACTTACCTTGTCATTTACTTTTCTTGTCAAATTTAAATACCTTGTCTTGCACCTTAAATTCATTTAATTTCAAGTAAGTTTTCATTTAATTATTGTCAATCTTTACTTTATCTTGTCAATCTCTTATCTACCTTTCTTAATCTTTGATTTATGTGTTTATGTTTATGTTCATGTTCATGCTTTTATTTTGATCCAAGTGGTTTTTGATTATTGTGGTTAAAGTTGTTTGATTTCTTGTTTTAAATTGTTTGTTTATGTTACTGTTGATTCATCATTAGGTTATTTAAATCGTGTGTTTTTATTTTGATTAATTTATTATTAGATTTGCTGTTACTGTATCCCCTTGTTCTTCGGATAGTTTGTTTTGTTTCTGATCTTTCCAGGAAAACTTCCGAACCAAGAAGGAGGGAAAGCTTTCATTCGGAACTTCAAAGTTCCGAGTCAAGGGTTTCATCCGGAAGATTTTGGGATTAGCATGACTTCCGAGTCAAGCCTGTTCATCCGGAACATTCAAAGTTCCGGACGAAGGGAAACTTCCGAGTCAAGCTTTTGTTCATTCGGAACTCAAAAGTTCCGGGTCAATTTACTTCATTCGGAACTCAAAAGTTCCGGGTCAAGGAGATTCATTCGGAACTCAAAAGTTCCGGATCAACACTTCCGAACGAAGTTTCCCGGTCGATTTTGTCGTAGTTGATTATGAAATGGACCCTCGTATTCCTTTAATACTTGGTCGGCCATTTTTGAGAACCGGACGAGCTTTAGTAGATGTGGCCGAAGGTGAGTTAATCTTACGAGTCGGGGATGATTCAAAAGTTTTTTTATGGGGAAGCTTACAGGCAAATCCTTTAGAGGCCGAGAATCAGTGAATATGATTAATGTGCTCGATGACTTCACCGTCTATGACAATCCTCTATTCGATTCTTCCATCGATAATCCACTTTTTGACGATGATATGGATGATTCTCGATCCACTTTGGAACCTTCTCCCATTTATGATTCGCCACCGGTCTTTGATGCTTATGATGATGATTCTAGCTCAGATTCGGATGATTTTGATTGTACTTCTGAGTATCCCGAGCTGCCCACTTTCGATGATTTCGATGAGGCTGATACTCTTTCGAGCGATTCTTCACAAGATGAAGATCCTCTGCCATCACTCGATCCTACTTTGGACGATTACTCATTTGAGGAAGATTTCTCTGAATACTCAACACATACTTCCCTCATGAGAATGATGCTCCTCCTTATGACTTTGAAGATTATCGTCTTGATCCTACTTTGGATTTGAAGAACATACTGTCAAAGGAGAAGAAACCGGTCGACACTGAAATACGTTGCACATATGATTTGACACCTCTTTTTCCCCCTTCTGAGGACGAGGTTGTGCTTCTTTGCGGATCTTCTTCACACTCGGCTGAGCCTGAGTGCTATTTTCCCTTGAAGGAAAAGTGTTCGACCCCGGTATTGAAGTCTTTAAGCCACCTCAGTATCCACCTGATGAAATAAAAGGAAAAATCTTTGGAACTATTGAAGACATGCTTGCACCGCACCATACTTGCTCCCACCGTACTCCATCACTGCTTAAGGGAACCCTGCCACTTCTTCTTTGGCTTGCCTTGTTCGCCTTAAGCTTGTGTTATTTGATGGATGAAAACTATGTCTTTGATCCTGGTGGATATGTTTCATGCTTCTTCCGTTGATGATCAAGGTCGAGTCAGGCTCACGACTCGGTTAACAAAAACCAAGCGCTTCTTGGGAGGCAACCCATGCATCTATCTTTTCGCTTTCTTTATCATAAGTGTAGGGGAGACCCGTTGGTTTGCTTTCCTCTCCTCACTTCTTAATCAGGGATTCGAGCTTCAATGATCCACTCTTGATGATTCTTGACGACCCGTGATTCCGTGTTCTACTTCTTCCCGGTTCTATCCTAAACTCTTTTCGATTCACTATTTTATATTTTCTCAATATTAAAATAGGAATCTCTTTAGTTGTCTTTTCCTTAGCAAGATTTAAACAACGTGCATAATGTCCTAAGTGTAGGGGAGTTTACTCCCATATGCTTAAACATTGAGGACAATGTTTATCTTAAGTGTAGGGGGACTTCTATCGAAGTTAAGTGGTCTTTTCCTTGTATTTGTCCCCATTTTAACCGGAAAATCAATTTTTCGACATTTTTCAAAATTTTTGATCTATTTTGGCCTATTAGTTTTTCCCCTTTGTATAGTTATTTTCTTTCTTTGCTAGAATAAATGTTTAATAAGTGGTTTTAATTTTCAAACGTTGTGAATCTTTTGACTCAATCCGAGTTTACTCTAGGTAGTATCCTTAACGTGTTTAAGTCAAGTTTTGCTAGGCTTTTATATAGGGAGCTATAAAACGCGAAAGTCTTAACTCTCACGGGTTAAGAACAAGAACTTTTCGCAAGTTCCTATAATTGATCCTAGAGAGTCGTTTATCAAGGGAACTTTAAAATGCGATTTCTAAACTTGCAAAAGTCTAAGAATTTGCAAGTTCCTATAGGCGACTCGAAAACCCAAAACTTTGATTTAATAGGCTAAGTATCCACGAGTCTCATTACTTGAGATTTTAAACTGTGGAGAACGAGAGATGATAGAGCCAATTATAAGTTCGGTATTCTTTCGTGAATTTATGTGAGTTAATTATAAGCCTATTCTCCCATCGCTTGCTAATAAATTTATCTGCTAATAAATAAGGTTGTACGATTTGAAAAGTTACTTAGCTTCTAGCCCAAGATCGTTTAAAAGTTGCTCGGTATGGATTAGAGTTCATAGCCAAGGCATAACTTATTGAAGCGGGATGCGAAGATTGGCGAGTCCGAAAAGGCCCTAACAAGGCATGAGGGCTATATTTTGTTGCTAAAGATCCAAAAGTGATGTGAAGAACCATTTATCGAAAATCAATATGAAGGATCGAGACACACGACGAAAAGCAAATATTCCCCAAAAGTCATGGAGAAGTGTATCCGAAAAGACCCTAACAAGGTATGAGGATAAATAGATCCAAGTCATAAAAGGAGGCGGATCGTTGTATATCAAAGTTCAAAATAAAGATTGGAGAAAAATGAAGAAGTCGTGGTCCAAGTATGAATCTCTCAAAACTTCAAGTGAAGAAATTCCATTACGAAGAGAAGACCATTATTTCATGAACGTCTCTCAAGGTTTGAAGTATGAAGTCGCTGCCAAATATCGGTCCGAGAAAGGTCTCAAATCGCGAAACGAGTTATGCCAAGATATGAACTTTATGAGGTCCCGAGAAGCAGTTTTAAAAGATTTTGTCCTTTAGCTAACTATTGATTAAATCGTTCACTTTATTTTCAGACTTAATAACTATCGAAATAAGTCAAAAATGCATCCTCGTGATCATTCAAGACAATAATAAAATATAAGAGATACACCTAGGAATAAGGGAGTCTAAGTGAATAATTGGCCCACATAAGTTCGTGATAGTTTACTAACTTATAATAACAATGATCTCGTTTTTAAGCTTGGTTTGGAGAAAGTGAAAAGTTGAGGATGATGATTATTCATAACATTTTCAAAACCCAAGGTATGCTTTTGATTTCTTTATTTTGGATGTCTTTAATTTTCTATCTCTTTAATAAAGGCCAACATGGATTGACTATCATGAAAAGTGTAATCTTTCTTTGTAACTAATGTATTGCATGAGGACATTGCAATGGTCAAGTGTAGGGGAATTGATAGGTGTGTAAACACCCATCTTTTCTACCACTTAATTACAATAATAACCGGACCAAAACGTGTATTTTATGTCTTTTATGTCGGAATTATGCGTGGTTTGTGTTTTTGTTGTGATTTAGGACGAAAAGGTGAAAAGTGGAGAAAACACGGAAATTCATGGGCATTTACGGACTTTTATTGAAGAAAAAGATGAAAGACGAAGTCAAGAAGTCAAAAGTGCAAAAAGAACGGAAGTCCACGACCAATTCTGAAGATTTATCGAAGAAAAAGTCAAAAGACGGAAGTTTATCAAAAGCCGAAGAATTCAAGTCTATTTTATTGAAGAATCTAAAGACGAGTTCAAAATAAATCCCAAGCCACAAGTCATAATAGTCCAAGTTTAAAGAAGATTAGAAGGAAAAAGGACTAATGGTGCAATTAATGAAGACTATATGCTTAAGGGCTTAATCTTGCAATTAACAAGAAATGAAGGAGGGAAGGAAGCTTCCTAATCCTCCCCTATAAATAGATTAGGATTGTTAACATTTCATTTTGTTGGCTAAGTGTGACAATTAGCTCTTCCACCATTTACTTACCTTGTCATTTACTTTTCTTGTCAAATTTAAATACCTTGTCTTGCACCTTAAATTCATTTAATTTCAAGTAAGTTTTCATTTAATTATTGTCAATCTTTACTTTATCTTGTCAATCTCTTATCTACCTTTCTTAACCTTTGATTTATGTGTTTATGTTTATGTTCATGTTCATGCTTTTATTTTGATCCAAGTGGTTTTTGATTATTATGGTTAAAGTTGTTTGATTTCTTGTTTTAAATTGTTTGTTTATGTTACTGTTGATTCATCATTAGGTTATTTAAATCGTGTGTTTTTATTTTGATTAATTTGTTATTAGATCTGCTGTTACTGTATCCCCTTGTTCTTCGGATAGTTTGTTTTGTTTCTGATCTTTCCAGGAAAACTTCCGAACCAAGAAGGAGGGAAAGCTTTCATTCGGAACATCAAAGTTCCGAGTCAAGGGTTTCATCCGGAAGATTTTGGGATTAGCAAGACTTCTGAGTCAAGCCTGTTCATCCGGAACATTCAAAGTTCCGGACGAAGGGAAACTTCCGAGTCAAGCTTTTGTTCATTCGGAACTCAAAAGTTCCGGGTCAATTTACTTCATTCGGAACTCAAAAGTTCTGGGTCAAGGAGATTCATTCGGAACTCAAAAGTTCCGGATCAACACTTCCGAACGAAGTTCCGAACGAAAGTTCCGAACGAAGTTCCGAACGAAAGTTCCGGACGAAAGTTCCGAACGAAAGTTCCGAACGAACTTCCGAACGAAACTTCCGAACGAAGTTCCGCACGAAGGATAAGTTCCGAATCAAGGGCAAGTTCCGAATCAAGAAGTGTTCATTCGGAAGTCTGAAACTTCCGAATCAAGGAGGCTTCATTCGGAATCTTCCGAATCAAGGTTGACCAAAAAGTTCCGAATCAAGGCAAATTTTAGAAGTTCCGAATCAGTAAATTTCTGAACGAAGGATTGTTTTGGATAAGTGACATATTCAGATCAATTTGTTCCGGATCAAGGATTTTGGTAATATTCCAAGCGAAGAAGAATCATTTCAACCGAAGGTGACATTCCGGACGAGTGATTGTTCCAAACGAAGGTTTATTCCGAATGAGCTGTATTCAGGTTCTTATTAGCTTTTGTCTTTGATTTTTATTTTCAACCTTTATTTTTCCTGCCTTTTATTTAATTGCACTTTAAGATTATTTGCCTTAGTTTTATTTTAGACTTGCCTTAGTTTTAGTCGCACTTTAAGTTTGCCTTAGATAGATTTAAGTTTACGTCATTTGCTTTAGTGCCCTTTAATTTCAGTCACGTTTTTAAATACTTGCACCTTTATTTTAATTAGACTTAGATTTAAATTAACGCACTTTTACTTTAATTGTTTTGCACATTTTATTTTAAACACTACAACGACACATCTTTGTTCCACAAAAAACAATAGAGTCACATATTAAATACAAGTTTTTCAATTCGATTAGACCAACACACCAGAACGATAATTTTAACTAGGTAAAATCTTAGTTATCAAATGGCGCCGCTGCCGGCTCTTTTCGTTAAGATTGACGGTTTTCTGTGAGAGACACGTTGCTTTTTGGGATCCGTTCACTTGTGAGCGTTATTTTTCTTGCATAAAAAATTCAGAAAATCATAAAAAATTAAAAATTGATAAAAAACCATAAAAATTAAAAATTTCAAAAATCCAAAAAGATTTTATCTTTATTGTGTATATATATTGTTTTTGTGTTTGGTTTTGTTTTCTTTTGCATTTTCAGGTGTATGCGTACTAGATCTTCTAATTATCAAGAGCCCGAGCCTCACAAAGATTTAGATATGGCAGGTGTTAACAACAACAACATTCCACCGCACCTCAATAATAATAATAATAACAACAATGCTCTTCCACAGCCCGATCTTCGGACCATGGAGGAACTTTGTCAACCAACAATGTTTGGACGAGGAGGACCGATTGCGCCGATGCAAATCAACGCTCCTGAGTTTTCGTTGAAGCACCACATGATTCAGCAAGTACAAACAAACCCATTTAGAGGATTGCCTGATGATGATGCCAACAAACACCTCGACAAGTTCATTACAATCACTCAAAGCATGAAGTTGCCTGGGGCCACAATGGATGTTCTTCGTCTACAACTCTTCCCACATACTTTATCGCATCATGCCGAGAAATGGTTTGATCGTCTCCCGAAGAATTCTATTCACACTTGGGATGACATGACTCAACGCTTTCTATCGCGCTACTTTCCACCATCCATGGTCACAAGCCTTCGCAATCAGATCAGCGGTTTCATGCAAGACCCTGATGAATCTCTTTTTGACGCTTGGGAGAGATATAATGTCTTGATCGATAGATGTCCAAACCACAACATGCTTCCCGTCACATTGATTGATACTTTCTACAATGGATTGACTTTTCGAGATCGTGATACGATTAATGCAGCCGCCGGTGGCACATTCATGAAAAGGAGACCCGAGGAGTGTAGAGAGTTAATTGAGAACATGACTACTCATCATAAGAACTGGGATTCCTCTGCTTCTTCAAGGAACAACCCGAGAGTCAATGTTTCTTCTACCTCAGCAAACCCTGAGATGACCGAACTCACCCGCATGATGGCCGAAATGAGCAAAAGTATTACGCTTCTCGCTTCAAACCAACAACAACAACAAGTTAAAGCGGTTGCTAATCCTTGTGAAACATGTGGCGGTCCTCACTCATACACCGATTGTCCTTCAACACAAGGAAATCCAGAAAATGTGTATGCAGCTTATGGTAATTATTCACCGGAAAATTACCAAGCTAGACAACAAGGGGATAGAAATCTGTTGAGCTACCGTTCCAACAATTACCTTTCACCCGGTTTTTCTCCTCAAAACCAAAACCCCGCCAACAACTACAATAGAAGCAACCAAATCCCACCAAGAGCTTCTAACCCTTATCAACCACCCACCCAACAACACCCACCCATTAATCCCGATGTTGATGCCATCATGAGAACTCAAGGTGAGCAAATCAAGAATCTACAGAGCCAAATAATCAATTTGAAAGGAGATATCTTGAAGCAAGGAAATGACATCAGAACCGAGGTTCGTGATAATATTCAATCCTCCTTCAGCACTCAAACGACTGAATTAAAGAATCTGTTGGCTAGTTTCTTGCCCGAAGCTCAACCTTCTTCTTCGAGTTCTCTACCTTCAAACACCGTCCCTAATCCGCGAGCCAATGTGAGTGCTATAACTACGCGTAGTGGAATTACCATTGTCGATCCACCTATCCCACCACCATCATCTACACCTCCTCCACCACCATGTATCCCTACTCCTCCTACACCTAGTATTAGTACACCATTACCGTCTCCGCCTCGTCATGACAGTGTATCTCGGAAGGACCCTTCAACATCACAACCTTCACCAACTACACCTTCACCGTCTCCCTATCAACCTAGAATCCCATACCCTTCTCGCATAGGCAAGACCAACGAGCTAACCAAGAATGACTGTCAAGTATCGAAATATGTGGATATGCTATCTAAAATGACTATCAACATTAGCCTTGTTGAAGCACTTTGCCACATGCCGAAATTTGTCAAAGCATTCAAGGAATTGCTTAGCAAGAAGGAAAAGCTGATTGAACTCGCCAACACACGCTTAAATGAAAACTGCTCAGCAGTTATTCTTAAAGAATTACCGGAAAAGCTTGGAGATCCCGGTCGATTTGTGTTGCCTTGCGTGTTCAACAAAACTGAAGAATTTACTACCCTTGCTGATCTCGGGGCTAGTATTAATTTGATGCCACTGAGTGTTTGGAAAACACTATCATTGCTCGACCTCATTCCAACAAAGATGACTCTCGAACTTGCAAACCGCACTCTCGCTTACCCCGTTGGTATAGCCGAAGACGTGTTTATCAAAGTTGGCACATTTACTTTCCCGGTCGATTTTGTCGTAGTTGATTATGAAATGGACCCTCGTATTCCTTTAATACTTGGTCGGCCATTTTTGAGAACCGGACGAGCTTTAGTAGATGTGGCCGAAGGTGAGTTAATCTTACGAGTCGGGGATGATTCAAAAGTTTTTAAAATGGGGAAGCTTACAGGAAAATCCTTTGGAGGCCGAGAATCAGTGAATATGATTAATGTGCTCGATGACTTCACCGTCTATGACAATCCTCTATTCGATTCTTCCATCGATAATCCACTTTTTGACGATGATATGGATGATTCTCGATCCACTTTGGAACCTTCTCCCATTTATGATTCGCCACCGGTCTTTGATGCTTATGATGATGATTCTAGCTCAGATTCGGATGATTTTGATTGTACTTCTGAGTATCCCGAGCTGCCCACTTTCGATGATTTCGATGAGGCTGATACTCTTTCGAGCGATTCTGCACATGATGAAGATCCTCTGCCATCACTCGATCCTACTTTGGACGATTACTCATTTGAGGAAGATTTCTCTGAATTTCTCAACACATACTTCCCTCATGAGAGTGATGCTCCTCCTTATGACTTTGAAGATTATCGTCTTGATCCTACTTTGGATTTGAAGAACATACTGTCAAAGGAGAAGAAACTGGTCGACACCGAAATCCGTTGCACATATGATTTGACACCTCTTTGTCCCCCTTCTGAGGACGAGGTTGTGCTTCTTTTCGGATCTTCTTCACACTCGGCTGAGCCTGAGTGCTATTTTCCCTTGAAGGAAAAGGTGTTCGACCCCGGTATTGAAGTCTTTAAGCCACCTCAGTATCCACCTGATGAAATAAAAGGAAAAATCTTTGGAACTATTGAAGACATGCTTGCACCGCACCATACTTGCTCCCACCATACTCCATCACTGCTTAAGGGAACCCTGCCACTTCTTCTTTGGCTTGCCTTGTTCGCCTTAAGCTTGTGCTATTTGATGGATGAAAACTATGTCTTTGATCCTGGTGGATATGTTTCATGCTTCTTCCGTTGATGATCAAGGTCGAGTCAGGCTCACGACTCGGTTAACAAAAACCAAGCGCTTCTTGGGAGGCAACCCATGCATCTATCTTTTCGCTTTCTTTTTCATAAGTGTAGGGGAGACCCGTTGGTTTGCTTTCCTCTCCTCACTTCTTAATCAGGGATTCGAGCTTCAATGATCCACTCTTGATGATTCTTGACGACCCGTGATTCCGTGTTCTACTTCTTCCCGGTTCTATCCTAAACTCTTTTCGATTCACTATTTTATATTTTCTCAATATTAAAATAGGAATCTCTTTAGTTGTCTTTTCCTTAGCAAGATTTAAACAACGTGCACAATGTCCTAAGTGTAGGGGAGTTTACTCCCATATGCTTAAACATTGAGGACAATGTTTATCTTAAGTGTAGGGGGGACTTCTATCGAAGTTAAGTGGTCTTTTCCTTGTATTTGTCCTCATTTTAACCGGAAAATCAATTTTTCGACATTTTTCAAAATTTTTGATCTATTTTGGCCTATTAGTTTTTCCCCTTTGTATAGTTATTTTTTTTCTTTGCTAGAATAAATGTTTAATAAGTGGTTTTAATTTTCAAACGTTGTGAATCTTTTGACTCAATCCGAGTTTACTCTAGCTAGTATCCTTAACGTGTTTAAGTCAAGTTTTGCTAGGCTTTTATATAGGGAGCTATAAAACGCGAAAGTCTTAACTCTCACGGGTTAAGAACAAGAACTTTTCGCAAGTTCCTATAATTGATCCTAGAGAGTCGTTTATCAAGGGAACTTTAAAATGCGATTTCTAAACTTGAAAAAGTCTAAGAATTTGCAAGTTCCTATAGGCGACTCGAAAACCCAAAACTTTAATTTAATAGGCTAAGTATCCACGAGTCTCATTACTTGAGATTTTAAACTGTGGAGAACGAGAGATGATAGAGCCAATTATAAGTTCGGTATTCTTTCGTGAATTTATGTGAGTTAATTATAAGCCTATTCTCCCATCGCTTGCTAATAAATTTATCTGCTAATAAATAAGGTTGTACGATTTGAAAAGTTACTTAGCTTCTAGCCCAAGATCGTTTAAAAGTTGCTCGGTATGGATTAGAGTTCATAGCCAAGGCATAACTTATTGAAGCGGGATGCGAAGATTGGCGAGTCCGAAAAGGCCCTAACAAGGCATGAGGGCTATATTGCTAAAGATCCAAAAGTGATGTGAAGAATCATTTATCGAAAATCAATATGAAGGATCGAGACACACGACGAAAAGCAGATACTCCCTAAAAGTCATGGAGAAGTGTATCCGAAAAGACCCTAACAAGGTATGAGGATAAATAGATCCAAGTCATAAAAGGAGGCGGATCGTTGTATATCAAAGTCCAAAATAAAGATTGGAGAAAAATGAAGAAGTCGTGGTCCAAGTATGAATCTCTCAAAACTTCAAGTGAAGAAATTCCATTACGAAGAGAAGACCATTATTTCATGAACGTCTCTCAAGGTTTGAAGTATGAAGTCGCTGCCAAATATCGGTCCGAGAAAGGTCTCAAATCGCGAAACGAGTTATGCCAAGATATGAACTTTATGAGGTCCCGAGAAGCAGTTTTAAAAGATTTTGTCCTTTAGCTAACTATTGATTAAATCGTTCACTTTATTTTCAGACTTAATAACTATCGAAATAAGTCAAAAATGCATCCTCGTGATCATTCAAGACAATAATAAAATATAGGAGATACACCTAGGAATAAGGGAGTCTAAGTGAATAATTGGCCCACATAAGTTCGTGATAGTTTACTAACTTATAATAACAATGATCTCGTTTTTAAGCTTGGTTTGGAGAAAGTGAAAAGTTGAGGATGATGATTATTCATAACATTTTCAAAACCCAAGGTATGCTTTTGATTTCTTTATTTTGTATGTCTTTAATTTTCTATCTCTTTAATAAAGGCCAACATGGATTGACTATCATGAAAAGTGTAATCTTGCTTTGTAACTAATGCATTGCATGAGGACATTGCAATGGTCAAGTGTAGGGGAATTGATAGGTGTGTAAACACCCATCTTTTCTACCACTTAATTACAATAATAACCGGACCAAAACGTGTATTTTATGTCTTTTATGTCGGAATTATGCGTGGTTTGTGTTTTTGTTGTGATTTAGGACGAAAAGGTGAAAAGTGGAGAAAACACGGAAATTCACGGGCATTTACGGACTTGTTGAAGAAAAAGGTGAAAGACGAAGTCAAGAAGTCAAAAGTGCAAAAATAACGGAAGTCCACGACCAATTCTGAAGATTTATCGAAGAAAAAGTCAAAAGACGGAAGTTTATCAAAAGTCGAAGAATTCAAGTCTATTTTATTGAAGAATTTAAAGACGAGTTCAAAAGAAATCCCAAGCCACAAGTCATTATAGTCCAAGTTTAAAGAAGATTAGAAGGAAAAAAGGACTAATGGTGCAATTAATGAAGACTATATGCTTAAGGGCTTAATCTTGCAATTAACAAGAAATGAAGGAGGGGAGGAAGCTTCCTAATCCTCCCCTATAAATAGATTAGGATTGTTAACATTTCATTTCGTTGGCTAAGTGTGACAATTAGCTCTTCCACCATTTACTTACCTTGTCATTTACTTTTCTTGTCAAATTTAAATACCTTGTCTTGCACCTTAAATTCATTTAATTTCAAGTAAGTTTTCATTTAATTATTGTCAATCTTTACTTTATCTTGTCAATCTCTTATCTACCTTTCTTAATCTTTGATTTATGTGTTTATGTTTATGTTCATGTTCATGCTTTTATTTTGATCCAAGTGGTTTTTGATTATTGTGGTTAAAGTTGTTTGATTTCTTGTTTTAAATTGTTTGTTTATGTTGCTGTTGATTCATCATTAGGTTATTTAAATCGTATGTTTTTATTTTGATTAATTTGTTATTACATCTGCTGTTACTGTATCCCCTTGTTCTTCGAATAGTTTGTTTTGTTTCTGATCTTTCCAGGAAAACTTCCGAACCAAGAAGGAGGGAAAGCTTTCATTCGGAACTTCAAAGTTCCGAGTCAAGGGTTTCATCCGGAAGATTTTGGGATTAGCAAGACTTCCGAGTCAAGCCTGTTCATCCGGAACATTCAAAGTTCCGGACGAAGGGAAACTTCCGAGTCAAGCTTTTGTTCATTCGGAACTCAAAAGTTCCGGGTAAATTTACTTCATTCGGAACTCAAAAGTTCCGGGTCAAGGAGATTCATTCGGAACTCAAAAGTTCCGGATCAACACTTCCGAACGAAGTTACGAACGAAAGTTCCGAACGAAGTTCCGAACGAAAGTTCCGAACGAAAGTTCCGAACGAACTTCCGAACGAAACTTCCGAACGAAGTTCCGAACGAAGTTCCGCACGATGGATAAGTTCCGAATCAAGGGCAAGTTCCGAATCAAGAAGTGTTCATTCGGAAGACTGAAACTTCCGAATCAAGGAGGCTTCATTCGGAATCTTCCGAATCAAGGGTGACCAAAAAGTTCCGAATCAAGGCAAATTTTAGAAGTTCCGAATCAGTAAAGTTCCAAACGAAGGATTGTTTTGGATAAGTGACATATTCAAATCAATTTGTTCCGGATCAAGGATTTTGGTAATATTCCAAGCGAAGAAGAATCATTTCAATCGAAGGTGACATTCCGGACGAGTGATTATTCCAAACGAAGGTTTATTCCGAATGAGCTGTATTCAGGTTCTTATTAGCTTTTGTCTTTGATTTTTATTTTCAAGCTTTATTTTTCCTGCCTTTTATTTAATTGCACTTTAAGATTATTTGCCTTAGTTTTATTTTAGACTTGCCTTAGTTTTAGTCGCACTTTAAGTTTTCCTTAGATAGATTTAAGTTTACGTCATTTGCTTTAGTGCCCTTTAATTTCAGTCACGTTTTTAAATACTTGCACCTTTATTTTAATTAGACTTAGATTTAAATTAACGCACTTTTACTTTAATTGTTTTGCACATTTTATTTTAAACACTACAACGACACATCTTTGTTCCACCAAAAATAATAGAGTCACACATTAAACACAAGTTTTTCAATTCGATTAGACCAACACACCAGAACGATAATTTTAACTAGGTAAAATCTTAGTTATCACATCTCCTATATGATTTGGATCTATTTTGATTGTGTATGATTGTAGGAAACCTAGGAAGAATGAGGAAACTGCACAACCCACTACTTGTAATTGGGTGCAGTGATTTTACTCGTCTATTGAGACATTAATTGTATGGCACTAATGTACGGTATCCACCAATAATAAGAGCCTACAATGTATTCTGGAATAAAAGAGGTAAATAAGCCTTTAAGTGATTATGATTGTGTTACTCGTTATCATTTGGGAAGTAGGAGAAAATTAAAATGGAATTCATTGTTAAGCTCTTGAAAACTCAGCCTGAATATGATTTAAATTGTGTCAATGTTGACCGATTGACTCTGCTCATTTTATTCTGATAAATAAAATGACCGCACGAACTAAGAACCGTTGTTAACTGCTCGTAGTAGACATGAAAGTTATGATAATGTGAAGCGAAAACCCTTGGAACTCGGGGTAGGTGGAAAAGTTATGCCAAAACTATCACCATGAAAAGGGTGTTATATATTTTGAAAAGCATGGGAAGTTAAGTCCCCGTTAGTTGGACCATTCGAGATGATATCGAGAGTAGGTCTGGTGGCATAAAAACTTAAATTACCTCGAGGATTAAAAGGAATTCACAATACTTTTTCATGTGTCGAACCTAAAGAAATTTCTTTCCAATAAAGATCTTATTATCCCACTTGATGAAGTATGAATCGACGATAAGTTGCATTTCATCAAAGTACTTCTTGGTAAGGAAGTTATACAACTGAAGAAAAGTCGAATTCCTATTGTCTTGTGTGATGGAACTCAAGAGGAGGACAAAAATTCATTTAACTCTTTAATTTCAACAAGCAATCGAGGAAAAAAGCAAGTTGATCTTCGGGACGAAGATCCCAATTTGGTTGGGATGATGTGACAATCCGTCAGTTTCAGGTCGTTATTCTAAGCTCGACTATTCCATATTATGTATATACATTATTGAGAAATTTAAATTATCGACTAAACAGGAAGGATAGGGATTGAAACTTAGCGTAAGAATGCCGTTTAGATTATAACCGGCAAGAAATACGTTAGGTATCGATATTTATATTCTCGCTATGACACATAACTATTTTCTATTTTCTTCGTTTATTTTTTCGTTTTGCGAGTACTTTTTTCGTAATTTACATTAAACCTTTAAGTGTCGTTCGTTCATTGACACATTAATATATTTTAAGTCATTTAATTAACAAAATATAAATGTCCTCCGAATGTCAATGTTTTTATTTTATAATGAGCGTTTATTTTTCGTGTTTTACATGTAACTTTTATATCGCGTAAATTTTAAAATATCGGACATCGATAATACCCGCTTTGATACTAAAATGAAACTTGTAGTAAATAAAAAAAAAAAGAAGTTAAATAAAACAACACATACGTGTTGTATGAGTAATGCAAATGCCATTATGATTAAAATGTGTCATTGGTACTATCCTTCCATATGATGAAAAATATACGTGTCACAATAATAGAAATATGTTACTTTCGAAGAAACCTGACGTTCAAAACAAGACTCAATACTATCTTTTTCATATAAGTAGTAGATAACAAATGTGAAAAAAAACTTTAAACTTAATATCTCTTAACAGTTTGAGTTAAAGTGGTGTATATTGAGTATAAAAGTGAAGGTCGTGTTTGCTCTACGAACACAAAATGGGTATGATCATTAGTTAAATTTTTGAATTAAATAAATGTTTTACTTCATAGTTTCATTTTATATGTTACCAAAGTAATGATCTTCTTAAACATCTATAATAAAAATTAGTTGTTCGAAATAAGATGTTTCATTTGATTATTTAAAGTTCGAATATAGGCGGATTTACCGTCATAAATATTCATCCGTATTTATGAATTGTAAGTGATGAAAAACAATTTTTTTTATATAAGCTATTTATGTATTTTTAGTTTTAATAAATGGGTATCTAGTTTAATTTGTTTTAAACTTATTTTTTTAATAAAGATCATGCTAAAGAAAATGAAGATATTGTTGATACAAAAGTTGGATGATCCTTGCTAGACCCGAATTAGGCTTAATTCGGGTTGGCTGGGTTCCGGCTCCTGCACCAAGTGAAATATCTGGTTGGGATCCTACACACTAAAACAACACGCGTTAGGCTTACCGTGGGAATGTATCCCACGATTAGACTCCGGCGTGAGAGTAAGTAATCGGTTTAGGGTTTTAAGAATCGGATGGGAGTTGAGAGTGTGTAGAATGTAATACCTTTGTGGAACCCTTGGGGGTTCCTTATATAGGCGGTGAAACCCTAATGGGCTGTCACTAATTCTTCGGCCCCAAGCAAAGGATAAGTGCCATAATTAGCTTGATTGTTATCTTCTAATTATGGTGAGTGTATATCCTCTACTTTGGGGTAAATCCTAATCATAATAAGATTATGATTCTGTCAAACCCTATACCGGCCGTAATGGGTCGTGGGCCGCACACATGTATGCGGTTACTGTTCATTCGAGGCCCATAAGCTTTAAATGATATTAATCCAACCCATTAGTAACAGGCCAGATGCGGGTAGTACCCGTGGGCCGGGTTCATGACCCGGCTGGGGACTATACGTCATCATGTCCCCCCAGTCTAGTTGTTACAGCCGTAGGCGTAACCTCTAGACTAATCAATGTCCTGTAGACCTTGTTGTTGCAAATACGGCCGCACTCTAAAATAAGTCGACGGGACAACTTTAATGAATGCATTAATGGTAGTCATTAGTCGGACGCATGCCTACAAAAGTGCACCATAAAGGCCCACCCTTGAGCCACGTAAAACTGTCAAGAAGTGACCCGTGTGTCCCTTCTGACGTTTCAGAAGTGTCAGAAATCCCATCCGTTAGATGGGTGTATTGGTTGACACGTGGCGAACATCCATTCTACCTCGTAAATCGAGGCAACCCTATAAAAGAGTTGGTGTGTGCTACTGTATACACACACAGTTTATACCCTTTTCCGCCATTGTCATATTTGAGCTCATTCTTTCATACCTTCTCTTCTTATCCCACGGATTTTCTCCACCTCATGTTAGATCATCACGTCTCTCTAATCCTTTTTATAAAACATGGTGAAGGATAACCCTATTAGTACGAATGTCCTCAACGTGATGCCTGCGGAGAAATACATAGACTTTTTGTCTAAGTACTATATTCCTGAAAGCGTACATCCGACCTATCCAGGTGACGGTGAAGCTATTACGGATGCTCTGAAGGGAAAGATAAGCGTGTATACGCGTCTATTTGACTCGGATAACTACCGCATCCCCTATCTAGGTTCTTAGTAGATCTGCTTTTGTACTACGACTTCCACATAACCCAACTTCACTGCATAGGGGCATGTAAGATCAACCAGTTTGAGATTACCTGCTATACGTGTGAGGTAACCCCGACCGTGAATCTATTTAGGGTTTTTACTCCCCCCCAACTGGTGAATGGGTGGCTATCGATTAAGAAACGTTCCGCGACCGCTCCCATGACTTATAAGAAACCCTTAGATTCCTTTAAGAATTGGTACGACCACTATTTTTTCGTAGATGAGAAAGTATTCCCCACCCCTTTTGTTCTCAAAACTAGAGTACCCGTAGATTATCCTCCCAAATCCAAGGACTATAGTAGTAAGGATTTGAAAATATTAGATACCCACCGCACAGAATTCCATAGGGGTCTGCCGGAGCACTTCCTCTGCTTAGTAGGGATCAGCCGCTATTACTATGGGAGGGAGGATAGATATCCGTGCTTTCTGACCGAGGGTAGACAGGGTAGGTCTTATATACTTTAGATGCGAACATGCCCTACAGTACTTGTGAAATTACTAACCCGTATGGATGTAAATGTCCGCAGAGATGAAGCTGTTCGGCTTATTACGCCAAGGCGATCCAAGCAAAGTTCCACAAGGATCTCGACCACTGAAAGAAGGTGAATAATAAGTGTGTAAACACTTATCCTTTTGCCACTAAAATCAAGGAAACAACAAGACCTAATCATGCGTTTTATATCATTAAAGTCGGAATTACGCGTGGTTTTGTGTTTTTGTGTTAAAATAGGTACGAATGATCAAAAGAAGAGAAAACACGGGATTTCACGGTCAAATGTTGAAGAAAAGTCCAAAAAGAGACGAAGACAAAGTCAAAAGGTCAAAAGTGTGCCGACGATCACGAAACACGACAAAACCGACACGGTTTTGAAGAAATGATCAAAGAAAACCGAAATCGAGCTCGTACTTAGTGGATTTAACATCATTTGAGTCTAATGGGCCTTGTGGGTCCCACATTGCTTATTGGGCCCACAAGACCATTTGGAGAATTGAACCTAATTAAGCTTAATCTAAAAAGGCCCATTTAGGGAATAATACACGCATGGATCAAATGGGCCAAGCCCATACATTGGGAAAAAAATAAACGGCACTAAATAAAGGGTATTTGCTCAGTCAAAAACTCCCAAGCCCATATTGTTTCATAACATGAGACGAAGGGGTTGTTTTGGGTTTTACAAAAGCCCATTAAGGAAAAACAAACAGAGAATAAAATGTTTATAAACTTTTCGGTCAAAATCTTGGTCAACCCACTTTTCACTCTTGCTGGTAAGTAACCGGTCAACACCCCTCATTATCTAACCTTACCCCACTTCACATTTTAACCCGTCCCACACACACACACGTGTTACCCAATTTTCTTACCCTACACCTCCCCTCACATAAATAAAAACGATTTTTTTTACCAAACTCTTTTTTTTTTCATTCGATACATCCAAGAATACTCCATCACCTTTACTGTGTTCTTCTCCTCCACCATATTTTTTTACACAACAGCCACCATAAACCCTAATTTAAATCACAAAAAATTTACCAAGTAAAAATTAGGGGTTTTTACACATATAATTAATTACAACAAATCCATATAAATTCGCAAAAGAATCGGAGCAATCACCCATGTGGTCCTCTCATCCTGTCGTGGCACAAATCCTCCAATCATATCCATCCAGGTTGGCAATCCTAGATGCCAAAATCAATCACAGCCGTTGGAATCAAGAGAGAAGAAGAAAAGAAGAATGAACGGATGAGATCCTTCACCTTGGGCACCAAGGAAAGGTTTCCTAGGGTTTGCCTATAAAAACCCTTAATCTATAATGTTAGAAATAGATTTTCTTTAATTTTTATTTTTCAGTAAAATTAATTTTAATAGTTTAGAATTAAATCTTGTAATCTTTTATTCCAGCACTTGTAATTCGAATTTTTATATTAATGAAAAGTTTACAGTTTCTTTAATTTCTGTCTCAACTTATTTTTTGTCACTTTAAATTAATCTTGAATCTACCTTTTTTTATCACTGTTCTTTTGTTTGTTTATTATTCGGTTGAAAAAAAAAATATAAAAAAATATAAAGGAAAGTGAGATAGATTTTCCCCCACTGGGAGAATCAAGTAGTTAATATTAGAATAGTTCGGTTCGTTTGGGTATTTGGTTCGAAGTACTTTTTTGTTCGGTTCGAAAAGTGAAGGATCGTTCGAGGCTGATGGTGATGTTACAGTGATTCGAAGACGGTGAAGTTTGTCGATTCGGTTTCGATAAGACAGCGCAGCGCTGCATCTTCTACCCAACGGATCCTCACAAGGTTCTAGTCTCGACTCTCTTTTATTTTTCTAGTTAAGTTTTGTTTTTAATATTTGTTTGATTTATCTGCTATTGCTTTGTTTAATTTGTTGTCTGGACCTGCTTTCAAGTTTTGTTAGGATCTGCGAGATTTATTAGTTTTAAATCTGTTTTTTTGTTTATTGAGTTTATGTTTATTTTGGATCTGCTTGTTAGAATTTATAGCTTATTTAGATTTGCTTATTAGTATTTGCTTATTTAGTTTTATCTAGTTTGTTGGCTTATTGACTGGACTCAACTTATTGTGTTATGCTTTTTTAGGATTTTTAATAAGTGTGTAAACACTTATCCTTTTGCCACTAAATTCAAGGAAAAACAAGACCTAATCACGTGTTTAATGTCATAAAAGTCGGAATTACGCGTGGTTTTGTGTTTTTGTGTTTAAATAGGTACAAATGATCAAAAGAAGAGAAAACACGGGATTTCACGGTCAAATGTTGAAGAAAAGTCCAAAAAGAGACGAAGACAAAGTCAAAAGGTCAAAAAGTGTGCCAAGATCACGAAAACCGGCTAAACCGACACGAGCTTAAAGTAAAAGATCGAGAAAGCCGAAATCGAGCTAAATTTTTAGCGGATTTAATCTTTTGAAGATATTCGAGCTTTGTGGGTTCCATATTGGGTTAATGGGCTTTTAAGCCCATTTACGAAAATGTAAAGTTTAGATTTGGTTACATTTAAAACCAACTTAGCCAAAAGCCCATTTACTAAATAACTTTCATGTGATCTTGGCCCATCATAAAACTATTAAACGAAGGATTATTATTTGTGTAACTACAAAGCCCAATACCAAAATTAAAAGCCGGGTAGGGTTACATACTTCTTTCAGTAACTTTTGGTCAAACAAATGATACATCCTCTCCCACGTGTTTACCTCACATTCACTCAAAATAAATCCCTTTTATCCCTTACCCACCAAACGAATAAAACAAACCCTCCCCCACTCCCATTTTATTTACGTCAAAACAAAGCTAACCTTTCTTCCCCAATCTCATCTCACCCAAACCAGTAAAAATCACTACTATTCACAAAAACCCTAATCGGGTAAAAGTCTAATTGATAAAGGGGTTTTAATCCCACGTGCTTTGCACGAGATTGGGAATTAATTCCCCAATTGATTCGGAAGAGAGAGTGGAAGAAAGAGCTACGTGGCTTAATTTTATTGGGTCTAACACCTCATCTCCCAAATCCCACCAATCAGAAGCCTTTAAACAAACACAAGCATCACAAACCCACTCCACGTTGGCAATCCGTGCCTCATGGGCCAATTTTCCACCGTTGGATGAAGAAAGAGAGAAGAATAGAAGATTGAAGGGCTGTGATTTCTCTCCGTGTTCACCAAGTTCACCTAGAAGGTTCGGGGGATCCTTATATAAACCCCCCTGTTCACATGTAATTTGAGAAGCTTTTCTTTATTTTTAATTTCAGTTTTTTTTAATTAAAATTAGGAGTAGGGTTTAGATTAGTTTTAATTTCAGCAAATTAGTTTTAGTTTAATATTGTAATTTCAATTTTCCAGTCCTGTAATTTGATTTTTTTTAATGAAAAGTAAATTCCATTTAAATTCTGTCTCGTTTTTAATTTCGTGCAATTTTAATTTTATTTAATCTGCTTTGATTTTTTTTTACTCTTACTGTTCGAAAGTTATTATCAGTAAAAAAAAATAATAAAAAAAAAATAAATAAATAAAGGAAAGTGGAAAGTTATCTTCCCCATTGGGAGATATAAAAGTTAATGTTGGATAGATGTAGTTTGGTTCGTAGTTACTATTGTTCGTGAAGATCGTTACTGTTCGTTTGGTATTTTTAATGGTTCGGTTACTTTCCTGGTTCGATTGTTCTTGTTCGAGAATTTGATGGTGATATTTGGTGGATAAGAAGGTGTTGGTTCGGTTTCGATAAGACGGCTCAGCGCCGGTTCTTCTACCCAACAGATTCTCCATCAGGTTTGATTTCTTTTTACTTTTGTTGTTAATGTTTAGATTACAGTTTATCTGCTTGTTTAGGTTTTTTTTATGTTTATTGGATTTGCTTATGTTTGGATAGTTTTATTTTGGTATCTGCCAGTTTAGATATTGCTTCTTGAATTTATTACTGCTTCTTTTCTGCTTAATTAGTTTATGTTAATACTACTGTTTATGTTATTTGAATTATCTTCTTATTTGTTTTTATGTTTAGATAGATAGCACTGTTTGGTATTAAGTTTGCATAGATCAGCCTGTGTTATTAGTAGCTTATTTTTGTTTCAGCTTATTTAGGATTTATTGTTTCAGCTTATTAAATTCAGCTTATTTGTTATTTAGTCAATGCTTATTAGGATTTTTGTTTATTTGAGTAATAGATAGATTGCTATTTAGCTTTTATTAACTGCTTTTTTTTTTCAGCTTATATGTTTTTATCCTTGTTAGCTTATTTGGTTCCTGCTTATTCTGTCATTTTGGCTTATTTGCTGTTATTATTTTGCGCTGCTGATATACTGATCCCATTGATCAGTGTTTATTACTTGTCCAAAATATAGCAAAAATAAATATTTGGCAAAAATTTGTCTGTCCTGGGACTCGAACCCAGGACCTCCCGTACAACAGTCATACGCACCAACCATTGGGCTGGAACCCTTTCTTGTGTTTACCTTTGCACTTCTAGATTAATATAGGTTTATCTTTTAAGTGGTAGTTTAATTAATTAAGTTTTTAGTTTAATTAAGTTTTAATTTAAAGTTGTTTTTTTTTTATAGAGTTTCTTTAATTCAGTTTTGTTTAAGAAAATATAAAAGATTAAAAAAATATTTCATCACTTTTATAAATTTAAATTAGTTTCAAATTTTAGTTTAGATTTTAAAATAGTTTTCTTTTAAAATAGTATAATTAAGTTTCATTTTAAAATATATTTTCTTTTAAAGTTTTTAAAGTTTTTAGTTTATTTTATAAAATTAGTTCAAAGTTTTTAAATTAGTTTTTATTAGCTTAATTTTTAAAATTAGATTAGTTTTATTTAAATTGTTTTATTAGATTTTTAATATTAAATAGATAAAACACCAAAAAAATAGATTTTACCAAAAACAAATCAAGTCGTTACGATAATTGCTAATCAATTCGGGTGAGTCGAGGAACGATAATCAAATATAAAAATAGGATTGCAAAATCTCAAGTTTCAAAATGGCACCGCTGCCGGGGACTAAAAATATAATTTAAAGGACTAAAAATCCTAGTTTCAAAATGGCGCCGCTGCCGGGGACTAAAAATATAATTTAAAGGACTAAAAATCCTAGTTTCAAAATGGCGCCGTTGCCGCTTCGTTCGTACGATTGACGATTTTTCGTGAAGACGTTTGGATTTTGGGATCCGTTCGCTTTGAACGTTAATTTTCTTGCACAAAAAAATCAAAAACATAAAAAAAAAATCAAAAATATAAAATTACAAAAAAATTAAAAAATCACAAAAGCAATTTCTTTCCTAAGAATTGCACCAAAAAAATTAAAAAATCCAAAAGTAATACGTTTTCCTAAACGTATTACACCAAAAATATTACGTATTAGTGTTAATTTTTAGTTCGATTTCTTTCGATTTTTCTTGTATATATATATTTTTCTAAAAAAATACAAAAATATTCTTCTTTATCCTCTATTGTTTTTAATTCTTTTTCTCAACCCCTCTTATTTATAATTCTTCATGGATTTGTCTTGCGTTCGGTGTGGGAGACCATGGCTCGGTTTTCCAATATGTCCATGGTGTACTTGTGCGAAGTGTGGTTCCGATATCGACAATACACAATTTGGATTTTGTCCATTGTGCAATTCTAGAAATTCGTACTTCTCCTCTTACACAAATTTCTCCCCTCCTCCCGTCTATGACAATCCTTATCCTCAACATGCACCGGGTTTTTATCAATACCCGTGTTGCAATCATTGTGGGGGCCCTCACGATACTTCTTATTGTCAACCGATGAATTATGAGCCACATCCGTGCTACAATTCCGGTTTTCAAAATTTTGAACCCCCACAAAACTCCGTCGTTCATCAACCTTCTTTTAAGGAGCAACGCACTAGTTTGGATGAAATTTTGGAACGCTTAAAACAACTCGAAATTAGCTTGCATGACGAAAGACAACAAGAGCAAGTATCTACTCTTAGTGTTTCTACTCCTCCTCTTGTGCGTTCTTACTATTATGATGACGATGAGACTACTATTTCTTGGAGTGATCTTTGTGCTCAATGTCCTAGTGCAATTGTAATCCCTTCTCTCAATATCCCAAATGCATCTAAGGATCTTGATACATCGAGTGAGATTAGCGATTTTGGGCTCGACAAATTCTTTGATGAAGTTTGTGATGTGCCGACTTTTGCTGAGCTTACGGACACGGTCATTCCGATAGTCCATGATCACATACTCACAAATCCAAATACGATAATTGATTCTTCCAATAAGAGTTCTATATGTGGTGAGTATGATGATTTTGTCTTCGAGCCCGAGATTAAGGAAATTATCGACCGAGAGCTAGCTCTTTTACCTCCACTTCCACCTACAAGTGAGGTCGATTTTTCCAAAATCGAGGCCGAACTTGATGAGTTGGAACGTCTTATTTTTAATAATAATGATGCACCAACTCACATGACCACGCATCCAATTCTCGAGGAGTTACCTAATAAACACTCCTCTAATGAGAATTACGTTTACCACATTCGTGAGGATTTAACTTATCAACAAATCCCACAAATGAATGATGGTTTCGTACTTGATCGTGATCTCTTCGAGAGAATTTCTAAAATCCTCAATGAGGGGAACGACAAACCTTTGTTTGACGAGCCTATCTATGATGAAGAAATCGAAGAGATTCTCGTTCATGAGGATGATTACTTTGACCCGGGAGGTGACATTGACCATTCTTTGATTGATACCTTTACGGCTTTGCCGAATAGTGACCATCCTATGTCTTTGGGGGATGACAATGTGTTTCCTTTACCCATCCCACCTCCCGTGGATCACGACCTCACATACTTCTCGTATGTTGAGCGGACTTTTCTCCCTTCTATGACTTATCCTCCTGCCTCTCATTTATTATGTTCCTCCGGGACCGAGGATAAGATTTTTGATCCCGGTATCACATTCGAGGCTTCCCCATGGACCATTTAATTCGGGGTCGAGTCAGGCTCGTGACTCGGTTAACAAAAACAAGCGCTTCTCGGGAGGCAACCCGATGATCTATCTTTTTATCTTTTATCTATTTTCTACAATAAGTGTAGGGGGAGCCGTGTAGGTTGTTTGTTTTGTGTGTTGTAATTGTGTAGGTACATGTGCTTTGATGATCCACTTTTGGTGCTTTTGACGTGACCCGTGTTCCCGTGTTACCCGTGTACCCGTGTACCCGGTTCCTTCGATAAGTTTTTGCTATTGTGATTCAATCTTGTATATAAATAAATGTAATCACTTTAGTTGTCCTTTCCTTAGCTCGATTTTAAACAACGTACTCAATGTCCTAAGTGTAGGGGAGTTTATTCTCCCACATGCTTAAACATTGAGGACAATGTTTATATCAAGTGTAGGGGGGATTTCTATCGAAATTTTAGTGGCCTTTTCCATGAATTTGACCCCATTTTAACCGGAAATTTTTAAAATTTTCAACATTTTTCAAATTCTTTTGATCTATTTTGGCCTTATTTTTCATTTATTTTCTTTTGTCATATCATCTTATTTTTAATTTCCATTTCAAGAATAAAGTTAAAAAAAAAATAAAAAAAATAAATAAATAAATAAAATGGTTTTAACAAGTTTAGTTGTCTTTGATATATTAGGCCCGTCGTGAATATTTTGACTCAACCCGAGTTTACTTATCCGAGTTTACTCTAGCTAGTATCCTTAACCATATGGACCTTAATTGGTTTATTAGGCTAAGCATCCACGAGTCTCATTCCTTGAGATTTTAAATTGTGGAGAACGAGAAATGATAGAGTTAATTACAAGTTCGGTATTCTTTCATTAACTTATGTGAGTTAGTTATGAGCTTTTTCTCCCATCACTTGTTAATAAATATATTTGCAATAAATAAGGTTGTACGATTTAAAAGGTTACTTAGCTTCTAGCACAAGATCGTTTAAAAGTTGCTCGGTATTAATTAGAGTTCATAGCCAAGGCATAACTTATTGAAACGGGACGCGAAGATTGGCTTATCCAAAAAGGCCCTAACAAGGCATGAGGATACCCGAGTCCAAAAAGGCCCTAACAAGGCATGAGGATTCACTTTTTGCTAAAGATCCTAAGATGATGTGAAGATCATTAATCCAAATCAATATGAAGGATCAAGACACACGACGAGAAGCAATTGCTCCCCTAAAGATCATGGAGAAGTCTATCCAAAAAGACCCTAACAAGGTATGAGGATAAATAGATCCAAGTCCGAAAAGGAGGCGGATCGTTGTATATCAAAATCCTAAATAAAGAAGAGGATAAATGAAGAAGTCGTGGTCAACGTTTGAAGCATCTTTCACTCCTTATGAAGATGTATACCAAAATGAAGAGAAGACCATAATTTCAAGATCGTCTCTCAAGATTTGAAGTTTGAAGTACAAGCCAAATATCGGTCCGAGAAAGGTCTCAAATCGTGAAACGAGTTATGCCAAGATATGAACTTTATGAGGTTTCGAGAAGCCATTTTAAAAGATTTTGTCCTTTAGCTAACTATTGATTAAATCGTCCCACTTTATTTTCGGCCTTTATAAATTATCGAAATAAGTCAAAAATGCATCCTCGTGATCATTCAAGACAAAAATAAAATACAAGAGATACACCGTAGGAATAAGGGGGTCTAAGTGATTAACTAAATCACATGAGTAAGTGTTAGTTGTGCTAACTTGTAATAACAATGATCTCGTTTTTGAGCTTGGTATGGGGAACGTGAAACTTGAGGGTGATTAATATTCATGACACCAAAGCCCTAATTCAAGTCTTAGATTTCTTTACGAGTTTCTTCCATCTAATAATTTCCAAGTTAATAAAATAATCATTTAATTTTTGTTTCCTTTAAAGTTTTTATCATAGTAATAGTAGTAATAGTAATAAAGGCCGAAATGGATTCATTATGAGAAAAATGTAACTTATGCCTTAAAATAATGCATTGCATGGGGTCATTGCAATGGTCAAGTGTAGGGGATTTAATAAGTGTGTAAACACTTATCCTTTTGCCACTAAATTCAAGGAAAAACAAGACCTAATCATGTGTTTAATGTCGTAAAAGTCGGAATTACGCGTGGTTTTGTGTTTTTGTGTTTAAATAGGTACAAATGATCAAAAGAAGAGAAAACACGGGATTTCACGGTCAAATGTTGAAGAAAAGTCCAAAAAGAGACGAAGACAAAGTCAAAAGGTCAAAAAGTGTGCCAAGATCACGAAAACCGGCTAAACCGACATGAGCTTAAAGTAAAAGATCGAGAAAGCCGAAATCGAGCTAAATTTTTAGCGGATTTAATCTTTTGAAGATATTCGAGCTTTGTGGGTTCCATATTGGGTTAATGGGCTTTTAAGCCCATTTACGAAAATGTAAAGTTTAGATTTGGTTACATTTAAAACCAACTTAGCCAAAAGCCCATTTACTAAATAACTTTCATGTGATCTTGGCCCATCATAAAACTATTAAACGAAGGATTATTATTTGTGTAACTACAAAGCCCAATACCAAAATTAAAAGCCGGGTAGGGTTACATACTTCTTTCAGTAACTTTTGGTCAAACAAATGATACATCCTCTCCCACGTGTTTACCTCACATTCACTCAAAATAAATCCCTTTTATCCCTTACCCACCAAACGAATAAAACAAACCCTCCCCCACTCCCATTTTATTTACGTCAAAACAAAGCTAACCTTTCTTCCCCAATCTCATCTCACCCAAACCAGTAAAAATCACTACTATTCACAAAAACCCTAATCGGGTAAAAGTCTAATTGATAAAGGGGTTTTAATCCCACGTGCTTTGCACGAGATTGGGAATTAATTCCCCAATTGATTCGGAAGAGAGAGTGGAAGAAAGAGCTACGTGGCTTAATTTTATTGGGTCTAACACCTCATCTCCCAAATCCCACCAATCAGAAGCCTTTAAACAAACACAAGCATCACAAACCCACTCCACGTTGGCAATCCGTGCCTCATGGGCCAATTTTCCACCGCTGGATGAAGAAAGAGAGAAGAATAGAAGATTGAAGGGCTGTGATTTCTCTCCGTGTTCACCAAGTTCACCTAGAAGGTTCGGGGGATCCTTATATAAACCCCCCTGTTCACATGTAATTTGAGAAGCTTTTCTTTATTTTTAATTTCAGTTTTTTTTAATTAAAATTAGGAGTAGGGTTTAGATTAGTTTTAATTTCAGCAAATTAGTTTTAGTTTAATATTGTAATTTCAATTTTCCAGTCTTGTAATTTGATTTTTTTTAATGAAAAGTAAATTCCATTTAAATTCTGTCTCGTTTTTAATTTCGTGCAATTTTAATTTTATTTAATCTGCTTTGATTTTCTTTTACTCTTACTGTTCGAAAGTTATTATCAGTAAAAAAAAAAATAAATAAAAAAATAAATAAAATAAAGGAAAGTGGAAAGTTATCTTCCCCATTGGGAGATATAAAAGTTACTGTTGGATAGATGTAGTTTGGTTCGTAGTTACTATTGTTCGTGAAGATCGTTACTGTTCGTTTGGTATTTTTAATGGTTCGGTTACTTTCCTGGTTCGATTGTTCTTGTTCGAGAATTTTATGGTGATATTTGGTGGATAAGAAGGTGTTGGTTCGGTTTCGATAAGACGGCTCAGCGCCGGTTCTTCTACCCAGCAGATTCTCCATCAGGTTTGATTTCTTTTTACTTTTGTTGTTAATGTTTAGATTACAGTTTATCTGCTTGTTTAGGTTTTTTTTATGTTTATTGGATTTGCTTATGTTTGGATAGTTTTATTTTGGTATCTGCCAGTTTAGATATTGCTTCTTGAATTTATTACTGCTTCTTTTCTGCTTAATTAGTTTATGTTAATACTACTGTTTATGTTATTTGAATTATCTTCTTATTTGTTTTTATGTTTAGATAGATAGCACTGTTTGGTATTAAGTTTGCATAGATCAGCCTGTGTTATTAGTAGCTTATTTTTGTTTCAGCTTATTTAGGATTTATTGTTTCAGCTTATTAAATTCAGCTTATTTGTTATTTAGTCAATGCTTATTAGGATTTTTGTTTATTTGAGTAATAGATAGATTGCTATTTAGCTTTTATTAACTGCTTTTTTTTTTCAGCTTATATGTTTTTATCCTTGTTAGCTTATTTGGTTCCTGCTTATTCTGTCATTTTGGCTTATTTGCTGTTATTATTTTGCGCTGCTGATATACTGATCCCATTGATCAGTGTTGATTACTTGTCCAAAATATAGCAAAAATAAATATTTGGCAAAAATTTGTCTGTCCTGGGACTCGAACCCAGGACCTCCCGTACAACAGTCATACGCACCAACCATTGGGCTGGAACCCTTTCTTGTGTTTACCTTTGCACTTCTAGATTAATATAGGTTTATCTTTTAAGTGGTAGTTTAATTAATTAAGTTTTTAGTTTAATTAAGTTTTAATTTAAAGTTGTTTTTTTTATAGAGTTTCTTTAATTCAGTTTTGTTTAAGAAAATATAAAAGATTAAAAAAATATTTCATCACTTTTATAAATTTAAATTAGTTTCAAATTTTAGTTTAGATTTTAAAATAGTTTTCTTTTAAGATAGTATAATTAAGTTTCATTTTAAAATATATTTTCTTTTAAAGTTTTTAAAGTTTTTAGTTTATTTTATAAAATTAGTTCAAAGTTTTTAAATTAGTTTTTATTAGCTTAATTTTTAAAATTAGATTAGTTTTATTTAAATTGTTTTATTAGATTTTTAATATTAAATAGATAAAACACCAAAAAATAGATTTTACCAAAAACAAATCAAGTCGTTACGATAATTGCTAATCAATTCGGGTGAGTCGAGGAACGATAATCAAATATAAAAATAGGATTGCAAAATCTCAAGTTTCAATTTTGTTTGGTTAAATTTACTTATTCAGTTTTGCTTTATATGTTTTTAGTAGCTTATTTGCTTATTCTCAGTAGTCTATCTTATTTGAATATTTGCTTTTTGGTACTGTGTTATAACTGCTGTCCAAAATAAAAGTTCCCAAATAGTAATAATAATATAGCAAAAATATTGTCAAAATTTTGTCTGTCCTAGGACTCGAACCCAGGACCTCGCGCTCAACAGCATAACAACACAAACCTGTCATCTATTAATCTTTTTGTGTTACCATATGCAGTGTCTAATTTATATAGGTAATTAATATCTGTCAGATTCATAGTAGTTTAATAAATGGTTTTTAGTTTATTTAAATGTTTAATTAGAAAGTTTAATTAAATTCGGTTTTGTTTAATTATATAAAAAAAAGAAAAAAAATATTTTTATTTACTTTTATAACTTTAAATTTGTTTTATTTTGTTTAATTAAAAATAGTTTTTATTTAAAAAGTCTTTAGTTTTATATTAATTAGTTCATTTAATATAATTTTATTTTATAAGTTAAATATAGTTTTTAAATTTAGATTTAAAATTTTATTTTTGTTTTTATTTAAAAGTTGTCTTAGTTTAAAAATTAGTATTAAATTTTAAATTAGATTTATTTTTAGAAATAGTTTTATTTACATTCGGTTAAGTTTTATTTAAAAATAGATTTTTTTTTACGAGTTTTATATTTTTAGTTAGCTTAAATTAGTGTCAAAAGACTTTTTAGAATTATTTAAGTTAGTTTAAAAATTGCTTTTAATTAAATAGGCTTTTAGTTTAAAATATCCTAAAATTACGTTTACCAAGAACAAGTTAAGTCGATACGATTAACCGGAAATCAATTCGAGTCGAGTCGAGGAAAAAACGAACTTAATTAAAAGGACTAAAAATCATAGTTTCAAATGGCGCCGCTGCCGCTTCGCTCGTACGATTGACGATTTTTCGTGAAGACGTTTGGATTTTGGGATCCGTTCATCCTTTGAACGTTAATTTTCTTGCACAAAAATCAAAAACACAAAAAAATCAAAAACTTAAAAATACAAAAAATTAAAAAATCACAAAAGCAATTTCTTTCCTAAGAATTGCACAAAAAAATTAAAAAAAAATCAAAAGTAATACTTTTTCCTAAAAGTATTACACCAAAAGTATTACGTATTAGTGTTAATTTTTATTTCGATTTCTTTCGATTTTTCTTGTGAATATATATTTTTCTAAAAAATACAAAAAGATTTTTCTTTTACTATAATATATTACGTAGCACAATAAAATTACCTACTTTTCAAATAAGCCTTAGTTGGGATTTCATCACCTAACTATTGTAGTCGAATCCTTAACGAAATAAAGAGGCACAATAGATAAATACTAATAAGACGTTTGAACTCGATATATACAAACTATAAGGTGGGTATAAGGCGACGCGCTATAAAAGGCCGTCTAAGGAAAAAGGTTTTTAAGTGCTTTGTGCCACCTCGTTTCCCCGCTTGCTTGTGCGTATATTGAGAGGGACGACCGATTATTGGTTTGCCAACTCAAGTAGTAATTAAGTATATATTTTTGTAGATTTTTCATATTGCTCATCGAGAGGGAAAATCCTTTTCCTCTCAAAGTCGACCGAGGTCACCTACCTCATTCCAAAGTTTTAATTATATGCGCACTTGCGCGCGTACATACATACCGAGTGGTGTACCAAATACTTCTAATTCTTCCAAAAAGAAGAAGAAGAAAAATAAAAAGACCGGCATTCAAGCCGATCCCGAGAATCGAGCTTTCGACATAACGATGGCAACGGATAATCGACCAATGATTGAGATTCTTCAATCTCACGTTGAAGGAAACAATGACGCGATTGTGGTGCCGACCATTGGAGCTAATCATTTTGAACTTAAACCGGATTTTATTCGAATGGTTTCCGCTACACCATTTTTAGGTCGTACTAATGATGACCCACACGCTCATATCAAACGTTTCATCCAATTAGCTAATACCGTCAAACACAATGGGGTGCCACAAGAGGCCGTTCGCCTACAACTTTTTCCTTTTTCCCTCGAGGGACAAGCCCGGATTTGGCTTGATAAGGAACCACCCCAAAGTATTACAACATGGATCGACTTAGAGACCAAGTTCATTAATTACTTTTTCCCACCATCACGGACCACCGCTTTAAGAAATGAAATAATCAATTTTGAGCAAAAATATGGGGAAACTTTTAGTGAGTCTTGGGATCGATTTAAAGAGCTTTTGAGAAAATGTCCACAACACGGTTTCACCAAAGTTCATCAAATCAACACGTTTTATAATGGTTTAACTCTAAACGACCAAGACTCACTTAATAGTGCCGCGGGGGGCAATATTCTTGTGAAAACCATGAACGAGGCTTCAGCCATTATTGAGAACAAGGCAAAAGTGCAAACCAAAAGTGTTAGGGCTAATATGGCAAGTGCTAGTACGAGTAATAATGAGGTAAATGATCAAATTAAGGAGCTTACTTCAATTGTGAAAACCCTTTCTCTAAGAACCGATGCCCTCACTACACATGTGCATGCCGTGAAAGATAATAGTGAAACGTGTGAGACTTGTGGTGGACCACATTCATATTTCAATTGTGACAAGGTTTATAATCAACAACAACAAGTTTGTGCTTTTAATACTAATGAAAGGGTTCCTTTTAAACCAAAACCATTTGTCTTACAATCAAGGTTGAAGAAATCGCTAGGCGTTAGTGAGGCGGTTGGCCACCTTCGAGGCGGAATTCGTCTAGGCGGTGCCTAGGCGCCGCCTAGGCGGATTGGAGTTTTATGCATAAAAAATATAAAATAATACGGATAACATGACAAAATACTTCTAGTTTCTAATAATTCAAAGTTCACATAGTTTGAAGTTGCAAAATAGACAAATAAACATAACAATTTAAGGACTTAAAACTTCAAACGTGACATACAGTTCAGTTGGTTCCAATTCTTACAAAAAATCCATTACTTTATGTTAACAATCATAAGTTTATCTTGATTTTAAGATGCTATGTTAAAATAAATATAGAAATTATATATTAGAAAGAAAATTCTTAATTTTTTATAAAAAAATATTGATTTTTGTTGAATTTCTTTGACTTTTTGACCGCCTAGGCCGCCTAGCTCCGCCTAGGCGCCGCCTAGCACCGCATAGGCGGATGTTTGACCGCCTTTTGACTTTTCCGCCTAGCTTGACCGCCTAGCCATAAATCAAGGCGGAGCATGACCGCCTAGGCGGCCGCCTAGCCCGCTTTTTACAACACTGCTTACAATAGTACTAATTATTTGGCTCCCCCGGGTTTTATAGCACCACAAAGACCACCCCCACCCGCCCAAAATACCCAATACCAAAATAGGAACCAAGGTCCTCAAATGGGTAATTTTCAAGGGAATTTTAATGGTCAAAACCAAGGGTTTCAAAATAATAATCAAGGTTTTTATAATAACAACGGTTTTCAATCTCAAAATCAAGGATTTCCTAATCAAGGGTTTAATCAAATGAACATGCAAAATTCTCAAATGGACTTGGTTCTACAAAAATTGACCGAACATGAGAAAATCATGCAAGCTATGCAAGCATCTACTAGACAAATGCAAGAGTCCAATGATAAGAGATTTTTGACTATGTTGCAAACCCTTCGACCCCAAGGTGCCTTACCATCCAATACCGAGATTAACCCTCGTGCTAATGTGAGTGCTATCAATACTCGAAGTGGAGCCACTTTAGTGGGACCTTCCATCTCTTCGCCCATAAAGGAGAGACAAGGCCCGGAGGTCATAATGAGTAATCCTACTCCCCCTCCGGTGATTCCCCCCACTACCACTCCTAGTTCTAGTCCTCCATTGCCGAAAGAGCCTATTCCTACGGTTGTTCAAGAAGCGAGTCCTTCTCCTTCTCAACCTAAGCCTAATATTCCTTATCCATCTAGGTTAGGCAAGACTAAAGTGCTCAACAAAGATGACATTCATGTCTCTAATTTTTTGAAAATGATTTCCAATGTGAATGTTAACGTAATCCTTATTGAATCACTTGCTCAAATGCCAAAATTTGTCAAAATGTTTAAAGATTTGCCCAATAAGAAGGAAAAAATGGTTGAGCTCGTTAACACCCGTTTAAATGAGAATTGTTCCGCGGTTCTTCTCAAAGAGCTTCCCGAAAAGCTAGGAGATCCTGGACGATTCGTGTTACCTTGCTCGTTTCCTCAAATCGATGATTGTATGGCTTTAGCGGATCTCGGCGCTAGCATCAATCTTATGCCACTTTCGGTTTGGAAACAATTATCATTACCCGACCTTGTACCGACTCGTATGACTTTAGAGCTAGCTAATCGAACTCTCGCATACCCCATTGGTATTTCCGAAGATGTTTTTGTTCGAGTCGGTACATTTACTTTTCCCGTGGACTTTGTCGTCGTCGACTATGAAATGGATCCTCGTATTCCGTTAATACTTGGTAGACCATTCTTAAGGTCCGGAAGAGCCTTAGTTGACGTAGCCGAAGGGGAGTAAATTCTTAGGGTTCGGGATGAACAACAAGTTTTTAAAATGGGAAAAATCACAAATAAATCAAATGGAAAAGAGTCGGTCAATATGATTGATGTTCTTAATTATGATAATGATGAGATTTTTATTAATCCTTTTAGAATTGAAAAATCTAATGAAAATGATTTTGTGATAAACTCATCCCTTCCCTTAGAGCCTCAAATTTTTGATACTCCTATTTATGACACCGATAGTGATGACACTTCTTCAAGTGATCACACTATCTTCGGCTTAGACGACTCGTCTTTTGACCCACCCACTTTTGACCCACCCATTTTTGATCAACCAATCTTTGATACCTACGATGATGACACTTCTTTAAGTGATCTCATTAATTTTGATGACCCACCCCATGATCTTAATGCACCTCATATCTCGATGAGTGATTCTTCCATGGAGACTCCTTTTGACTTCTATACTCCAATTTTAGAGGTCATGACTATTGAGGAGGATCCTCCACTCTTAGAGATCATACCTACTTTAGAGGTTATTCCATTTGAGGAGGATTTAGATATCTTTCTAAATACCTATTTTCCTCATGAGGAAGAGTTTTCCTATGACTCCGACGATACTTATGTTTTCACATCAAGTTTGGAAGAGGATGACTTTCCCAATATGGATTTTGATGATATTTTGAGCTTAAATGTCGACACCTCTTGCTATTTTCCCATTAAGGAACCGGTGTTTGATCCGGGAATAGAGACTTTTGTGCTTTCATTGCCATACCACCTTACCCTTCCTAGTAAGAGACTTTTTCCTAAGGATACCCCACTTTTCTATGACTTGCGTACCACCTCGGGGTTTATTTCCTTTTGTGATGGAAATTATGTGTTTGACCCGGGTGGATTTTCATGGGGTATGCCTTGTATGACTTTGTTTCACCTTTATCATGGAGAGATTTTCCTCCCTTGGAAATATCGGTTGTTCCATGATTTTCCCATTTGAATGATGACATTCGGGAAGTCGAGTCGAGCTAGAGACTCGTGATTAAAAATCAAGCATCGTTTAACTAGGTTAGATTTTTACCCTTTTTCAACCATTTTCACCTATAAGTGTGGGGGGAGCCGTGTAGGTTGTTTGTTTTGTGTGATGTTGTGTGCAGGGACATGTGCTTAATGCTCCACTTTTGGTAATTTTGACGAGACCCGTGTTCCCGTGTTACCCGTGTACCCGGTTCCTTCGATAAGTTTTTGCTATTATGATTCAATCTTGTCTATAAATAAATGTAATCACTTTAGTTGTCCTTTCCTTAGCTCGATTTTAAACAACGTACTCAATGTCCTAAGTGTAGGGGAGTTTATTCTCCCACATGCTTAAACATTGAGGACAATGTTTATATTAAGTGTAGGGGGGATTTCTATCGAAATTTTAGTGGCCTTTTCCATGAATTTGACCCCATTTAACCGGAAAATTTTAAAAAATTTTCAACGTTTTTCAAATTTTTGATCTATTTTGGCCTAGTAGTATTTTTATTTATTTTCTTTTATCATCGCATCTTATTTTTATTTTCCATTTTAAGAATAAAGTCAAAATAAATAAATAAAATGGTTTTAACAAGTTTAGATATCTTTGATATATTAGGCCCGTTATGAATATTTTGACTCAACCCGAGTATACTTATCTAAGTTTACTCTAGCTAGTATCCTTAACCATATGGACCTTAATTGGTTTATTAGGCTAAGCATCCACGAGTCTCATTCCTTGAGATTTTAAATTGTGGAGAACGAGAGATGATAGAGTTAATTATAAGTTCGGTATTCTTTCATTAACTTATGTGAGTTAGTTATGAGCTTTTTCTCCCATCGCTTGTTAATAAATATATTTGCAATAAATAAGGTTGTACGATTTAAAAGGTTACTTAGCTTCTAGCACAAGATCGTTTAAAAGTTGCTCGGTATTAATTAGAGTTCATAGCCAAGTCATAACTTATTGAAGCGGGACGTGAATATTGGCTTATCCAAAAAGGCCCTAACAAGGCATGAGGATACCCGAGTCCAAAAAGGCCCTCACAAGGCATGAGGATTCACTTTTTGCTAAAGATCCAAAGATGATGTGAAGATCATTAATCCAAATCAATATGAAGGATCAAGACACACGACGAGAAGCAATTACACCCCTAAAGATCATGGAGAAGTCTATCCAAAAAGACCCTAACAAGGTATGAGGATAAATAGATCTAAGTCCGAAAAGGAGGCGGATCATTGTATATCAAAATCCTAAATAAAGAAGAGGATAAATGAAGAAGTCGTGGTCAACGTTTGAAGCATCTTTCACTCCTTATGAATATGTATACCAAAATGAAGAGAAGACCATAATTTCAAGATCGTCTCTCAAGATTTGAAGTTTGAAGTACAAGCCAAATATCGGTCCGAGAAAGGTCTCAAATCGTGAAACGAGTTATGCCAAGATATGAACTTTTTGAGGTTTCGAGAAGCAGTTTTAAAAGATTTTGTCCTTTAGCTAACTATTGATTAAATCGTCCCACTTTATTTTCGGCCTTAATAAATTATCGGAATAAGTCAAAAATGCATCCTCGTGATCATTCAAGACAAAAATAAAATACAAGAGATACACCGTAGGAATAAGGGGGTCTAAGTGATTAACTGAACCACATGAGTAAGTGTTAGTTGTGCTAACTTGTAATAACAATGATCTCGTTTTTGAGCTTGGTATGGGGAACGTGAAACTTGAGGGTGATTTATATTCATGACACCAAAGCCCTAATTTAAGTCTTAGATTTCTTTACGAGTTTCTTCCATCAAATAATTTCCAAGTTAATAAATTGTTATAACTTTTGTTTCCTTTAAAGCTTTTATCTTTTCGTCATAGTATTAGTATACCTTAATAAAGGCCGAGATGGGTTAATTATGAGAAAAATGTAACTTTTATGCCTTAAAATAATGCATTGCATGGGGTCATTGCAATGGTCAAGTGTAGGGGATTTAATAAGTGTGTAAACACTTATCCTTTTGCCACTAAAATCAAGGAAAAACAAGACCTAATCATGTGTTTTATATCATTAAAGTCGGAATTACGCGTGGTTTTGTGTTTTTGTGTTAAAATAGGTACGAATGATCAAAAGAAGAGAAAACACGGGATTTCACGGTCAAATGTTGAAGAAAAGTCCAAAAAGAGACGAAGACAAAGTCAAAAGGTCAAAAGTGTGCCGACGATCACGAAACCCGACAAAACCGACACGGTTTTGAAGAAATGATCAAAGAAAACCGAAATCGAGCTCGTACTTAGTGGATTTAACATCATTTGAGTCTAATGGGCCTTGTGGGTCCCACATTGCTTATTGGGCCCACAAGCCCATTTGGAGAATTAAACCTAATTAAGCTTAATCCAAAAAGGCCCATTTAGGGAATAATACACGCATGGATCAAATGGGCCAAGCCCATACATTGGGAAAAAAATAAACGGCACTAAATAAAGGGTATTTGCTCAGTCAAAAACTCCCAAGCCCATATTGTTTCATAACATGAGACGAAGGGGTTGTTTTGGGTTTTACAAAAGCCCATTAAGGAAAAACAAACAGAGAATAAAATGTTTATAAACTTTTCGGTCAAAATCTTGGTCAACCCACTTTTCACTCTTGCTGGTAAGTAACCGTTCAACATCCCTCATTATCTAACCTTACCCCACTTCACATTTTAACCCGTCCCACACACACACACGTGTTACCCAATTTTCTTACCCTACACCTCCCCTCACATAAATAAAAATGATTTTTTTTACCGAACTCTTTTTTTTTCATTCGATACATCCAAGAATACTCCATCACCTTTACTGTTTTCTTCTCCTCCACCATATTTTTTTACACAACAGCCACCATAAACCCTAATTTAAATCACAAAAAATTTACCAAGTAAAAATTAGGGGTTTTTACACATATAATTAATTACAACAAATCCATATAAATTCCCAAAAGAATCAGAGCAATCACCCGTGTGGTCCTCTCATCCTGGCGTGGCACAAATCCTCCAATCATATCCATCCAGGTTGGCAATCCTAGATTCCAAAATCAATCACAGCCGTTGGAATCAAGAGAGAAGAAGAAAAGAAGAATGAACGGATGAGATCCTTTACCTTGGGCACCAAGGAAAGGTTTCCTAGGGTTTGCCTATAAAAACCCTTAATCTGTAATGTTAGAAATAGCTTTTCTTTAATTTTTATTTTTCAGTAAAATTAGTTTTAATAGTTTAGAATTAAATCTTGTAATCTTTTATTCAAGCACTTGTAATTTGAATTTTTATATTAATGAAAAGTTTACAGTTTCTTTAATTTCTGTCTCAACTTATTTTTTGTCACTTTAAATTAATCTTGAATCTACCTTTTTTTTATCACTGTTCTTTTGTTTGTTTATTATTCGGTTGAAAAAAAAATATATATATATAAAAAAAAATATAAAGGAAAGTGAGATAGATTTTCCCCCACTGGGAGAATCAAGTAGTTAATATTAGAATAGTTCGGTTCGTTTGGGTATTTGGATCGAAGTACTTTTTTTGTTCGGTTTGAAAAGTGAAGCATCGTTCGAGGCTGATGGTGATGTTACGGTGATTCGAAGACGGTGAAGTTTGTCGATTCGGTTTCGATAAGACAGCGCAGCGCTGCATCTTCTACCCAACGGATCCTCATAAGGTTCTAGTCTCGACTCTCTTTTATTTTTCTAGTTAAGTTTTGTTTTTAATATTTGTTTGATTTATCTGCTATTGCTTTGTTTAATTTGTTGTCTGGACCTGCTTTCAAGTTTTGTTAGGATCTGCGAGATTTATTAGTTTTAAATCTGTTTTTTTTGTTTATTGAGTTTAAGTTTATTTTGGATCTGCTTGTTAGAATTTATAGCTTATTTAGATTTGCTTATTAGTATTTGCTTATTTAGTTTTATCTAGTTTGTTGGCTTATTGACTGGACTCAACTTATTGTGTTATGCTTTTTTAGGATTTTGTTTGGTTAAATTTACTTATTCAGTTTTTCTTTATATGTTTTTAGTAGCTTATTTGCTTATTCTTAGTAGTCTATCTTATTTGAATATTTGCTTTTTGGTACTGTGTTATAACTGCTGTCCAAAATAAAAGTTCCCAAATAGTAATAATAATATAGCAAAAATATTGTCAAAATTTTGTCTGTCCTGGGACTCGAACCCAGGACCTAGCGCTCAACAGCATAACAACACAAACCTGTCATCTATTAATCTTTTTGTGTTATCATATGCAGTGTCCAATTTATATAGGTAATTAATATCTGTCAGATTCATAGTAGTTTAATAAATGGTTTTTAGTTTATTTAAATGTTTAATTAGAAAGTTTAATTAAATTCGGTTTTGTTTAATTATATAAAAAAAAGAAAAAAAAATATTTTTATTTACTTTTATAACTTTAAATTTGTTTTATTTTGTTTAATTAAAAATAGTTTTTATTTAAAAAGTCTTTAGTTTTATATTAATTAGTTCATTTAATATAATTTTATTTTATAAGTTAAATATAGTTTTTAAATTTAGATTTAAAATTTTATTTTTGTTTTTATTTAAAAGTTGTGTTAGTTTAAAAATTAGTATTAAATTTTAAATTAGATTTATTTTTAGAAATAGTTTTATTTACATTCGGTTAAGTTTTATTTAAAAATAGATTTTTTTACGAGTTTTATATTTTTAATTAGCTTAAATTAGTGTCAAAAGACTTTTTAGAATTACTTAAGTTAGTTTAAAAATTGCTTTTAATTAAATAGGCTTTTAGTTTAAAATATCCTAAAATTACGTTTACCAAGAACAAGTTAAGTCGATACGATTAACCGGAAATCAATTCGAGTCGAGTCGAGGAAAAAACGAACATAATTAAAAGGACTAAAAATCATAGTTTCAGTGAACCCCCCTTACTAGAAGCCACCGTTAACATGACCATCCCTCTGGAAGAGACAACCGAGCAGCGGTCGGATGAGGAAGAGCCCGTGATCCAGAAGTCCCCCCTAGATTTCCATAATGAAGATGGTGAGGAGCTGCTGTTGGAGAATGTCGTACCGCACCAAGATGAAGAAGAACAACTCACCGATCCAGCAATCAATCGCACCAGTGAAGAAGATGAAACAATACAGGAATCTGGATCCCCCCAGCCTTCAAAGCCCAAATCTAGAAAGCGCAAGACCACCAGGAAGGTAACGAAAAACATGGTGGCTGAAGTCGGGGCACACAATGCTCCCCCAAAGAAACTAAGGCAGGACCACCCGCAGTTCCATGAGGGAAGCAATACCGATACGGCCCAATACAACCCTTCGCTACATGTTGATGATCAAGTCTGGAAGGCAACCCCTGTGAATGTCGTGGCTCATACTACCACAGAACACATAATTGGCACTACGTAAGTACCAATAACACTCCGTAAGATGTAATCCACAAACAAAAACTAATAAGTGTGTTTCAATAACATGGCGGAACCGTCGATAGTAGCGCAGGAGAAGGAGGTGGAAAGGGAACCCTCACCCGTGATATCACTGAGACCTCCATCCCCTCCTGTAACTCATGAAGAGGAGCCACGTTCTGAGGGACCTGACACCAACCTTCATCCAGCCTGGAACTTGCCCATCTTAACAAGATTAGAGGCAGAGTCTGAGTGCAGGGAATGCATGGATCACATCACTCCTCCAGTGCTGGCACAAGACCTGGATGAACTCGAGCACGAGGCGCTGCTGGAGCAGTATGATGTAGCCACATCGCACCAGGTGACAGTTGGCGTGGCCCTATGACGCCTTCTGGAAGGAGCCTTGGCCAACGTGAGCCGTGCTGAGAGAAAGATTGCTCGCCGAGAGGAACTAGTGGTTAAACATGAGAAGACCATAACGTCCCTGCAGGTAGCTTTGGTTGTAGCGGAATCAACAGTCAAGGAACAAGCCAACCACGCCAATGCACGCGAGGAACATATTGCTGAGATGGAGGCCCTCCTAGCTGCATCCAATGAGAAGGTACGCGCTTCTATTGATACTCATTTGTTCACATAAGACCCATATCGTCTTGTAGTAATTCCAAGTATTATTTATAGGTATCCGCAACCGAAGCCGCCACTAAAGCCGTAATAGTCCAAGCCTTCACCATTGCTCAAGAACGCGATACACTTAAGGACGAACTCACCCATGCGCAGACTATCATGGAAGAGCGAGCTGCGGTAGCGGAGGGAGAATTGAGCAGGATAGCCACGGACTGCGCCGAAGTGTTGTGTCCTCCCTTGCTTACGGCCATAGCCGGGCGCAGATGGATGGTGGGCCAGGGAATGCACCTTGCCGTGAGAAAGGTAACAGAGGCTCCTTACTTGTTGTAGGCTTTTGCGGATGTTGTATCAGATGTCATTGACCGTGGTAGGCACGAGGGTTTGATCAAAGCTGCAGAGCTGATAAGCAAGAAAGAAGACATTACCCAACACGCCTACCATAACCCTCTAGCTGAAGATAAGATGACCGCCTCTATGGCCGCTGTGACACCCCCAAATTGAGTTAAATGCAACGAAAATAATATTTGGGTGTCACGTAGGTGGATCAACAGCAGACAGAATATAAAGCAACAGATAAAAGATTATCCTTACATTTATTACATGATTGAAAGTGTAAATAGTATTAAAATAGTCTTTAACGTTGTTCAATAGTTTGAATTATTCCCCAGTTTATAAAACCTCAGATGAGCTCTATAAATGCAGCCTATCATGATGCTTGACTCCATGCACACCAATACCTGCTTCAGTTTCCTGAGAAAACATGCTTAGAGAGTCAACATAAAGTTGGTGAATTCACAGGTTTAATAAAATAAGTTTGGACATTAAATATTCACTGAAGTAGTAATGCACAAAGCATCAATACTTAAAAGTAATTACATTCCTATATTTCCTGAAACTGAGACTTGACAGTTAAGTCCTTAACAAATAAGGACCCTTCGCCTTATAAAAAGGCACCCATAAAAATAATAAGTGCTGACATGTGAAACATCTGTTGTCCTGGCCTAGGCACAGTGAGCATGACTCACCCAGATGGGGACGGTCAATCCCAAAAAGATCTATTTATAACATTCAGGTAATTCAATAATTCTAACAGTTTCAGATGCACGGGTCATGCGGGTTCATCTACAATAGGCAATGTAATCAAAGGTTTCGCAGTTCAATCCATGTCCATAAAATAAAATATGTTGCATGTTTTCTTCCCCATTAAAAGGTTTTAAAGTTTGTCAATATAATAAGTGGGGCCATGAACTCACCTCAGTAGTACATCAATAAGTCAGTAGATAAATCTGATAAGGATGCTCACGATACAATAAACGACCTAAATAATTATAAGGTCTCTAGTAAATGCATAATATAATGCATAAAAGTTTCAGAATAACTCTGTGCATGCTTATACTAGTTTTAAGCATTTTATTACGATACTTGTATTTTTAGTTCATCGTTGTACAAGTTCTATTAGTATTTATTTTAAGTATAAAATAAATAATGAGGCTAAATTAATTAATCCATTTAATTAATACTTTGTACTTATGTTGTTTATAAAACACTTTTTTTTTTGTAACCGTGATTTACGACTCATTGGCCAACTAATCCACGGGGTTTGAGCCCACCGCCACACAGACTTAAACCAGGTAAAGCCCTCCCTTTTCAAGAGGTTGGCGTGGCCACTTCAAGGTTGTTTGCACCTAGTGGGAATTGAACTTGAGACCTCACACACTTTGGAGTGATAGCCACAAATCTTTTTGCCATTAGGCCACCCTTGAGTGGTTTTTATAAAACACTTTAAATATTTATAAAAGGTAGTTTTATATATATATTTAAAGTAATAGAAAATAAATATAATTAATATATTTATTTTATAAGTTATTCATTTCTAATTTATATTTAATATATAAATAAGGTTTGTAAAACGTATAACATTTTAATTAAATTCCACGTTTACGTAGTGTTTATAATTATTAAATTATAAGTTTGGAAAAATAACAATTGTTACGTGTATTTAAGTTTTACGTTTAAAATAACGGATATAAATATATAGAAATTTTACGGTTCGTTATGCTTTGCATAAAATACGTTTTAGTCCTTTTATTTAAATAATTACCCGCGGTTAAATTACTTCTATACCCCTAGGGTTTCTAAGTCTTTCAAGTAATTACAATTTTGGTCCCTCCCTAGTTACACGTGTAACTAGGGCTTGTTTAAGTTTCATTAAATGGAAAAAATGGTCCCTAAAGTATTCAGATTATATTAGGGCTTGTTAAAGTTTCACAAATTGGCATTTTTGGTCCTCCACATTCGGCTAATAATTAGGTTTGATATTAAGTTACATAAATGCCCCCAAGGGCTTGTATATGTTTCGGAAAATGGCAGAAATCACCCTTAGGGTTTACCTAGGGTTCAAATAAGTTTGCTAAGTTGGCATAAATGGTCCCTATGGCTTATATTAAGTTTCGGTATATAACAAATGAGATCCCTAGGTTTTCTTAAGTTTACACATATTACCCTAACACTATATTAATTCCATTTAAGTCCTTTTTATTACCCTAAAGTTTCGGATAGTGTTCAAAACACACCCTTAACTCTCGGCAATTTACAAAAGTGGTCCAATAGTTTATATTCTTGGAAAAATAAGTTTCTATACTTGTCATTTAGATCCCTATACTTTGTAAAATTACAAATCCAACCCGAAAGAATTATATTTGCTATTTTTAATCCGAAATATAGTAGATCTATTATTTTTAATCCAAAACTTCTTAGATTTATTATTCTAGCCAAAACACTTATAGATCTACACTTTCAACATGAAACTTTATAAAGTTATATTTTGACACTAAAAGTTTTATAAAACATTTTATTTAGTGATAATGAATATTTATTTAGGCAACTTATTATAGTGAGCTTAAAACTAAACCTTATAAAGCATAATAGTGAACTTATCATTTTAAGGCACCTAAAAACATAAATCTAGTGTTTCTAGTTATATCTAAACATTACAAGATTACCCAAAATAGAAATATGGGCTTAAACCCCACGTCCAAATATCATGCATGCTTAGGTTTCCATAGTTTTTCAAGTTTAACAAGATCATGGTGACATGTTCTTCATGGTTGACAAGTTTTTACATCATTTAAAGCCATAGTAAAAATCAAGTCGTGAGTTATTATAGATTTAGGGTTTCATATACTTGTTTCAACATTAACTTTTACTAGGAATCACCATGTGTATGTTAATATGTATGAAAGTAGATGTATAGAAAGATAGGTTTTAGATTTGACTTTCTTGTTTAGATAGGTTTAGGAGTGATAGGAGAATGAGTAAGAACAAGAGTTAAGCTTTCAACAATGGAGGTCTTGGTGACCTAAAACAAGCCGTGGGCTTCAAGGTGAGCTTCTAGGGCTTCTTCTTGCTTCAATGATCAAGGTACTTGTAGGATGAGCTAATGATTAACCTTTATGTAGCATGAGACATAATTTAAGAGTAGTAAATGAGCTTGGAGGTTTATTAATGGTGGAAAGGGTGTTTGAGCCGTAGGTTTTAGAGAGAGAGTGATGATGTTTGAGTTGCAAGTGAATTGTGTTGTGGGTTATGTGTGTTTCGGATAAAACAAGGAAAGAGAGGATCCAATGAAATCTTTGTACCTAGTACCTTATATATTTCAAGATATACTTAGGATTGTGTTGTGATACACTTGCTAGATCATTCCCCACATGCTAAAAATGGAAATTGACTTTCCTTCCTAACTTGCAAAGTTGTCGTGTGTTTATGGGTCAAAGGGGGACAAAACTTACAAGGCATAGTGTTTAAGCATGGTGTTGTAAGTAAGGTGTAAGAAAAAGGTGAGGTTATGTAAGAAAGCATGGTTATGCATAGGGTATTAGTGGAGTAAGTATGATTACACTTTGTAAGTTAGTAAAATGACCACAAATGGGTAGGTATGTGTATATATATACACGGCATAGTATGCATGTGGGAAGGATTTTGATAATTTTTGCCAAGTGTTGAATTAGAATAATAGTCCTTGTTTATTATTGTATGTATTGGCTGATTTGTAGGTACTTTCGTTGAAGCTTTTAGGTAATTTAGTGAAAGTGTATATTAAATACATCACTATAATTATTTTACTTAAATAAGTAAATAAATGACAATGTAAAATAATGTACATTGTTTTAAAGTGTTAGGTGTTTATTCCTTTTAAGTAATATATGTAAATATGTACATATAAAATAAATCCAAGTACTTAATAAATAAATTAAGTAAAGTTACAGTTTATCTCCAAAATATGTACTGAGGTGATGAGTTTATTATTAAATCAAGTGGCTAGTCAGTTGCCAGAGTAGTCAATAAATGACTAAGAGTTCATATAAATGTAAAATAAATATGAAAGGTAGTATGACAAAAGGTATATGATAAATAATAAGTCATATAAAATTGAAATTATATAAATTCAAAAAATAAATAGTACAACAGTTGACAAAGTCAATAAGGTAAAATCAGAGGTTTTACAGCACCATCCCGTTATTTTAGCTTTGTCCTCAAAGCTTAAGATGAAGCTATTGGTCAGGTGAACAAGTGTGGGTACTTGGTCTTGAACGAGTCTTCTCGTTCCCAAGTGAACTCAGGGCCTCTCCTAGAGTTCCAACGTACTTTGACCAACGGGATGCGACTGCGTTTCAATTTCTTAACTATCCTCCCCATGATTTCCACTGGTTCTTCTATGAAATAGAGTTTGTCGTCAAATTGAACTCCCTCCAATGGCATAGCCAGTGGTTCTTTAGCATAGCACTTCTTTAGGTTAGACACATGAAAGGTAGAGTGAACCCGACTCAGTTGTTGGGGAAACTCTAAACGATAAGCCACTTCCCCGATCCTGGCTATTACTTTGAAAGGGCCAACATAACGTGGATTCAGTTTTCCACGTTTGCCAAAGCGTACAACACCCTTCCAAGGTGATACCTTCAGCATGACACGGTCACCTACTTCAAATTGCATCGGTTTGCGTTTTAGGTCCACGTAGCTCTTTTGTCGATCGCGAGCAGCTTGAATTCTTTGCTTGATGAGGACGTTCTTGTCTGTAGTCTCCTGGATTAATTCTGGTCCAGTGAGCTGAAATTCACCTACTTCTGCCCAACACACCGGTGAACGACATTTGCGACCGTACAATGCTTCAAAAGGGGCAGCCTTAATACTAGCATGATAACTGTTGTTGTAGGAGAATTCCACTAAAGGAATGTGGTCAACCCATCCATTTCCAAAATCAATCACACATGCTCGTAGCATGTCCTCTAGAGTCTGGATGGTTCGTTCACTTTGACCATCAGTCTGCGGATGATAAGCAGTGCTCATATCCAAATTGTTACCTAAGGCTCGTTGGAAAGCCTTCCAAAAGTTTGACGTGAACCTACCATCTCGATCACAGATTATCGACACTGGTATTCCATGTTTGGACACAATCTCCTTCAGGTACGTCTTTGCTAGTCTTGCAAGGGAATTGTTCTCCCTAATTGGCAGGAAATGAGCGGACTTGGTGAGTCGATCGACGACTACCCAGATAGTATCGTAACCGTGAGATGACTTTGGGAGTTTGGTGACAAAGTCCATGGTGATGTTGTCCCATTTCCATTTCGGTATCTTGGGTTGTACAAGTAAACCCGATGGTCTCTGGTGTTCAGTTTTGACACGAGCACAGGTCAAACATTTCTGAACGTAGGTGGCAATGTTGGCTTTCATATTCGGCCACCAATATAACTTCTTCATATCCTGATACATCTTTTCAGATCTGGAATGTATAGAATATTTAGACTTATGAGATTCGTACATGATCACGTTCCTCAAAACTCCATAGCAAGGTAACCAACTTCGTCCGTGAAGGCATAGGGTTCCATCTGCTCTAGGTTCTAGCTTCTCCTTACTCAGATCGGTTCTGAGCATTCCCCTGACATCTTCCTTCACGAGGTTTTAAGGTAATTGGGTTTGAGTCTGAGCTTCCAAAATCTGTTTGGGTAGATCCAAACTAATTTTTATAACTAATGCCCGAACTCTCATTGGAGGGTCCATTTCCTTACCACTTAAAGCATCAGCAACCACGTTTGCTTTACCAGGGTGGTATTTGATCTCGCAGTCGTAGTCTCTCAGTAACTCAATCCGACGGCGTTGTCTCATGTTCAGCTCCTTCTGATCCAATATGTGTTATAAACTGTTGGAAACTCACTTTATGTGACGACATTTAAGAATTCCCATTAGTTATCATAGTCACAGACGCTTAGACTAGACTAGGTTTGATGTATAGTTTAAGGTGCGTGTGTGACTATATATACGCCTCCTTAGCTTCCAAGGAGGGGTGTTTCTTGTGTCATTTTTCTTGTTTAATACATTTTTCGTTTCTCACACACAACCTCTCTTCTCTCTCTCTTTTCAACAATGGCTACCACCACCATATACCACCAAGTTAGACCACCGGATAGCTTTTAGCAAATCTACATTTGGCATCAGAGACTTGGTTCATTCCTTGGATCATGTTTTTGTTTCGATTTGGTGGTCTAAACATTTTTTTTGTGTCTCGAATTATTGATTTTTTTTTGTCACAATGGTCAAATTCTGTCTAAAAGTTGTCTGTTTTTTTTTGTCACGGCAGTCGTATTATTCTTGTCTCAAATCCGTTTTCATTGAAACTTGGTCCCAAAACAGTTGGTTACACACAGTCCATCATGGTTATCATCATTCTCATATCCGAATTTATCATTTTGTCTCATGGTTTCATTTTTTGTTTCATATCTGATATTATACTTATATCTGATATTATCAAATGTAATATTTGATATCTGGTTTTAACAGTTTTTATGGGTTTCTTTATTTTCCTGTTGATGAAGATCTTGCCCCAGAAACCCATATTTGCCAGAAAAATCATACCCAGAAACAAGATCCTTGAAAAACGGAAAAAAGTACAACTTTTGGATAAGGTTTTTTAGATTTTTGAGATGGTAACATTCAGATAGGAATATTGCGATCGCAAAAACCTTTGGTTTCTACATTGCGATCGAATATTCCGATGGAACACAGTTGATGCATTCCGATGGAACGCATTCCGACGGATGCATTCCGACGGATGCATTCTGACGGATGCATACCGACGGATGCATTCCGACGGGGTGTAGAGGAATGATTCCGATGGATAAAACTTCCGATATTACGATGGAAAATAAATAGAAAACATTGCGATAAAAACAAGTTTACATTGCGATGAAAACAGTTCACATTGCGATGGGTTTTATTTTTTACCATTGAGACTGTTTCTATTTAACCAGTGGACCAACAATGTGACCAAAACCAAATCCATCGCAACCGAGTCAACTCGGTAATTACCGAGTTGACTCAGTTAACTCACTGATTCGACCCAATATCCAATCCAATCTAGCCTTTTATCACCTCAACACCATGATCTAAACCTAATACCCATCGACACCTAAATCCCCATCTAAGACTCGAACTCAACAGAAATCAATACAATCTCAGATTACTTTTCGTGATTGGTTATGTAAACCGAGATCTTTTAAGATCTATAACCACGAATTTATATCATCATAGATTTAATATTGGGTTTTACCCATTTAATTATTCGAATAATAAGAAAGGTGTTTAACAAAGCTGTTAAAACCTGTCTTTGGTTCGATTTGACACAAAAAACCAACATGCAATTAACAGGACCTACCCGAGACCCTTCGTTTAAGATCTTGTAGTCGTTTCTTTACTCAAACATACACCAAGATCGATGAAAGGAGATGAGAGTGGGGGCAGGGTTATGTGATTCGGGTGCATATTGAGATGGGTTCAGATTGTGAGTTATGGATGAGTTTGAATAGGATTGAGATTTGTATTTGTTAAGTTTGTTATCTTTGAGATTTGGATTTGGGATCTTGGAAGATTAAGATGCGATTGGGTTTAGGTGGCTGAGATGTTGCAAGAAAATGGAGAGAAAATGAGGGGCAGATTTTACTAGGATGGGAGATGAAGTTAGGTGAGATGTGAGAGGAGGATGTATCTGTGTGTGGATTAAGTTAAATGTGAGGATGATTAGGGATATGTGGCTATGTTATATCCCAAAGTTTATGGACCGGGTATAAGCAATGCAATGGGCCGTGACAAATGAACACATGCGGGCCTTGGACTCAATTTTTTAAACAAAGCATTTGAGTTGGGCCGTATGTTCTAAAACATAATATACACGAATTTTCAATTCAAAATTAATTATTTTGAATAAAATTTTGTGGATATTGTCTGGATTTAAATGTAACATCGTGTCGTGACAAAGTGACGTGACAAATGTGACGAGGATTTATTTTTGACGAGACCACGAAAAATTTTGGCGATTTTTTAGTGGCTACAGATTTTGTTTGATCGGGTATTAATTACGTGACGTCGAAGACGGATTTTTCGAAGGCGTGTATTTATTTTATCTTTTAAAAGATAACTTGCTCGTGCTTAATCCTAGAATGAAGACTTGGTTATCTAGTTTCCGGGTTCGGGGTGGTTGGTTGATGACTCGGATAACTATCACTTAAAGGGGTTACATTGTTGTACTCAGTGTCACGCGCTTAGTCGACGTGGATAATTTCAAGAGGTGTTGTGCTTATAGACTTCTTCAGTGATGCATTGAGTACTTAGAGATTTCTACACCGTTCTTCATTCAACAATAGTGCAAGCTTAAGTCACAAGATCGAAGGATTCTTATTCAGTTTCACGTTTGATGTATACGGTTCATTCTTTCAGTGGTCACTTCAAATTGCTTTCACGTGGGTTGGTAAAGGTGGCCATGGAGAGTTTATGAGAAGAGATTTTCGATCAACAGCTGATTCTCACAAAATATATAATTCAGCTTATTTATTATTCTCACGAGATTTCAGGTACATGTGATCTCGCAGTCGTAGTCAGTCAGTAACTCAATCCAACGGTGTTGTCTCATGTTCAGCTCCTTCTGATCCAATATGTGTTGTAAACTTTTATGGTCAGTATGCATTGTGCACTTTGTTCCGTATGGGTAATGTCTCCAGATTTTGAGAGAAAAAACTACGGATCCAAGTTCTAGATCGTGAGTGGTGTAATTCTTCTCATGCTTCTTCAATTGTCTTGAAGCGTAGGCAATCACTTTCATCCTCTACATCAATACTGCACCTAAGCCCTTGTGTGAGGCATCACAGTATACAACGAAATCATCGTTGCCTTCAGGCAAGGCCAGTATGGGTGCACTGCATAACTTCTGCTTGATCAGTTGGAAAGCTGATTCTTCCTTCTCTCCCCAATCGAACTTTATTCCCTTCTGTGTGAGTTTGGTCATCGGTTTGGCTATTTTGGAAAAATCTTCAATGAATCTGCGGTAGTACCCGGCAAGGCCTAGAAATTGGCGGATCTCCGTCGACGATTTAGGAGATACCCAATCCTTGACAGATTCGACCTTTGTTGGATCCACGTGAATACCGTCACAATCGATGACATGACCAAGGAATTGCACTCTAGGAATCCAGAATTCACATTTGGAGAACTTAGCATAGAGCTGCTCCTCCTTGAGTACCTTTAGTACTTGTGCAAGATGTTCCCCGTGTTCTTGTTCGTTCTTGGAATAAATGAGTATATCGTCAATGAAGACTATCACGAATTTATCCAGTTAGGGTCTGCACACACGGTTCATAAGGTCCATGAAAATAGCTGGTGCATTGGTCAACCCAAATGGCATAACCTGGAATTCGTAATGGGTTCTAAAAGCTGTTTTTGGAATATCTTCCTCCCTGACTCATAGCTGATGGTATCCGGATCTCAAGTCAACCTTGGAATACACACTTGACCCTTGCAGTTGGTCAAATAGGTCGTTAATGCGAGGAAGCGGATAACGATTCTTTACAGTTAACTTATTCAGCTCTCTGTAATCGATGCACATTCGAAAAGAACCATCTTTCTTTTTGACAAATAACACAGGAGCTCCCCATGGTGAGGAACTGGGTCGAATGAATCCTTTGTCAGATAGTTCTTGAAGTTGTTCAGCTAGTTCTTTCATCTCTGATGGTGCCAACCGGTATGGAGCTTTAGCTACAGATGCCGCTCCGGGAACCAAATCAATTTGAAATTACACTTGTCGGGTCGGTGGTAAACCTGGCAACTCATCAGGAAAGACTTCTGGAAAATCTCGGACGATGGGTACGTCCTTGATTTGCTTCTTCTCGGGCTTGTCTTCTTCATCTGTTTGAGAAATATGGGCCAAGAAGACAGGACATCCTCTTAACAAATATTATTGAGCTTTTGTACAAGAGATAACACTAAGTCTAGTGTCAGCAAGGTCGGTGTTACCGTCGCCTCGAATGATTAGAGTTTCGTTTCCCCATGGAATACGGACTAGCTTTTCGTCACAAATAATGACTGCGCGGTATCCGCTAACCAGTCCATGCCAATAATAACATCAAAACGACCAAGGTTTATGGGGATAAGGTCAATGTTGAACGGATGTTTGGAAAGATTTAAGGTACAACCTCTAATGATAGTGTCAGCATCTACAGTTTTACCGTCAGCTAATTCTACGGAGTAACGGTGATCTAAGCTTGTAGGAATAACTTCTAGTACTTGGCTAAATTCAGTGGATATAAAACTTCGGTCTGCTCCAGTGTCAATCAAAACAAATGCATAACGATTGTTCAATAGAAACGTACCAGTAACGACATTCGAATCGGGGTTGGCTTTTGCATTGCCGACCACGTACACTCTGGATGAAGCTCCTCCACTGTTCTTGTTCTTGTTGGCCCGCTTAGGGCAACTTGGTCTCACGTGTCCTGGTGCTCCACACTCATAGCACAAAACTCCTTTCTTGGGTCCATTGTTGTTTCCTCCAGTAGCATTGTGGTTCCCCTGCTGTCCATTCCTGTTCCCACGGGCATTGTATCCACCCCTGTTGTTGTAGTTCCCAGTGTTTTGAGTGGGTCGGGCCTGAGTGACAGCATTAACTCGACATTTTTTAGCAAAATGTCCCACTTGTCCACATCTATAGCAGGTCTGGCATGGGCTATCAACAGTATGATGATAGTTTCACTTTGAGCACAAAGATTTGGCGCCCACGTACGAGTTAGCTCTTGTAGAGGTAGCACTGTAAACTTGCCCAGCATTCTGCTTCTTAGGATGCTGCTGGTGCTGACTGCGGAAATACTCGTCTGCCTTTCGCTTGTTGTCAGTCTGCCTCTCAGATATGGTACAGACTCTTTTGTTTATCAACTCAGTAGCGAACTCAATGGCATTCTCGACGGTAGTAGGTCGAGATGCGAGCACACTTTCGTGAATGGCGTCTGGGAGTCCACCCACATACTTCTCAATCTTATCTTCCTCATCCACAAACATTCTGGTGCACATTAGGGTCAACTCTTGGAACCTTTGGTTTTACGCAGTGATGTCATTGTTCCTGCATCTGAGTTCCCACAATTCGATCTCCAGTTTCTTCATTTCTCCCCTTGGACAGTATTTCTCTGTCATTCTCTCCTTCAGTTCAGTCCAGTTGAGAGCATAGGCAGCATCGTGTCCAAGAGTAGCAACTACAGAGTTCCACCAAGTAAGAGCACTCTCAAGTAGGGTGCAGGTGGAAAACTTCACTTTGTTCTCTTCTGCACAGTCGCTTAGAGAGTCAACATAAAGTTGGTGAATTCACAGGTTTAATAAAATAAGTTTGGACATTAAATATTCACTAAAGTAGTAATGCACAAAGCATTAATACTTAAAAGTAATTACATTCCCATATTGCCTGAAACTGAGACTTGACAGTTAAGTCCTTAACAAATAAGGACCCTTCGCCTTATAAAAAGGCACCCATAAAAATAATAAGTGCTGACATGTGAAACATCTGTTGTCCTGCCCTAGGCACAGTGAGCATGACTCACCCAGATGGGGACGGTCAATCCCAAATAGATCTATTTATAACATTCAGGTAATTCAATAATTCTAACAGTTTCAGATGAACGGGTCATGCGGGTTCATCTACAATAGGTAATGTAATCAAAGGTTTCGCAGTTCAATCCATGTCCATAAAATAAAATATGTTGCATGTTTTCTTCCCCATTAAAAGGTTTTAAATTTTGTCATATATAATAAGTGGGGCCATGAACTCACCTCAATAGTACAGCAATAAGTCAGTAGATAAATCTGATAAGGATGCTCACGATACAATCAACGACCAAAATAATTATAAGGTCTCAGTAAATGCATAACATAATGCATAAAAGTTTCAGAATAACTCTGTGCATGCTTATACTGGTTTTAAGCATTTTATTACGATACTTGTATTTTTAGTTCATCATTGTACAAGTTCTATTAGTATTTATTTTAAGTATAAAATAAATAATGAGGTTAAATTAATTAATCCATTTAATTAATACTTTGTACTTATGTTGTTTATAAAACACTTTAAATATTTATAAAAGGTAGTTTTATGTATATATTTAAAGTAATAGAAAATAAATATAATTAATATATTTATTTTATAAGTTATTCATTTCTAATTTATATTTAATATATAAATAAGGTTTGTAAAACGTATAACATTTTAATTAAATTCCACGTTTACGTAGTGTTTATAATTATTAAATTATAAGTTTGGAAAAATAACAATTGTTACGTGTATTTAAGTTTTACGTTTAAAATAACGGATATAAATATATAGAAATTTTAGGGTTCGTTATACTTTGCATAAAATACGTTTTAGTCCTTTTATTTAAATAATTACCCGCGGTTAAATTACTTCTATACCCCTAGGGTTTCTAAGTCTTTCAAGTAATTACAATTTTGGTCCCTCCCTAGTTACACGTGTAACTAGGGCTTGTTTAAGTTTCATTAAATGGAAAAAATGGTCCCTAAAGTATTCAAATTATATTAGGGCTTGTTAAAGTTTCACAAGTTGGCTTTTTTGGTCCTCCACATTCGGCTAATAATTAGGTTTGATATTAAGTTACACAAATGCCCCTTAGGGCTTGTATAGGTTTCGGCAAATGGCAGAAATCACCCTTAGGGTTTACCTATGTGACAACCGTGGTTTTGAGGTTCGTCACTTGGTCTTACTTTTAGGTTATTTTATGTGTGACTACTTGATTTTTGTGCTTACGTGTTTATTTTGTGTGAACGAGGTTGGTGTGATTATCGTTTATGAGTATAGAGTACTCATAAGTAAATCGAGGAACGTTTAATTCATGTTCATGAGATCACAATTAGTGACTATGAAATGAAATGGTGATATTTTGGTGGTTACGTATACGTATAAGTATTATAGTAATAGTGTATTTTTTTAGGATTTACGGTTTAGCATTTAGAGGTCTCGGATAAGGTAATTAGTCAAATGAATATTTTTCGGGATGGTTTTAGGTCATTTAGGACTTAATTATAAAGTTTATTTCAAAATTTAAGATTTTTTTATAAAAGTGTATATTTTACGTCTTTTACGGTAAAACGCGTAAATTTGACTAGTTTTACTGTTTTGAGGTTTTGGGAGTTTTAGGAGCTGAAATAAATTAAGGTAAATTAAGGTAATATTAATAAGATATTAATTAACAATAAAAAGAAAAAAAATAAAGAAAAAAACGAAATTAGGGGTGTTTGGGTCGGTTTAGAAGAGAAAAAAAAGGAAAAAAAAGGAAAAAAAAAGGAAAGTGGGCTTTGGGTTGGACTAGGATTCACCCATACCCTATATAATGTATATACTAAACCAAATTCATTATTTTTCTCCTGGAGATGAAGGAAATTCGTGAGTCTTATAAAAAAATTAGGGTTCTTCATAAAATTTGGGGGTTTTCATAAATCCAAGGTAAATCTTCAAATCCCCTTTTAATTTAATTGTTTTTATGTTTTCTTTAATAATCTTATGATGAATTTAGGTTAGGGTTTAATATAAAAACAGTAAATTAATGTTGTATTAATCATAATATGATGATTACATAAATTAGGGCTTGTAATTAGAGGGATTAGGGTTAATTAATGAGGTTGATTTTGTTAAACCCGTTTTTAAAAACTGGGCAGATTTTTGAGTCAATTGTTATGATCATATCGGGAGTTCTATAAACTCTTATTTTACGATCCAAGTACCCCTGGAAAGATATTTGAAGTGTATTTCCAATGCAAGAAACGAGAACTAAATTGGAGGTCGGGAAGTGGGTCAAAAACAGGTTACAACATTCGGAGGTCAAAACAGTTTTGAATTCAGCCTGTTTTCTTTTTTAGTTTTGGGTTGTTTGGGGCACCTAGGGTTGCATTGGGATCTTCTCACGAACGTGAGAGATGGTTTATATATTGTAGTTAATATCTGCACTTGGGCTAAGGTGGTGGTTTAAGGTAAGACCCCTTAATGGTAACAAACTTTTAGTACGTTTAAAATCAGGAAATTTGGAATGACGAAAGTAGATATATATATATCGGGGCCTTAACAGTAGCTTTAAGGTTAGGGAAAGTGGGAGGTGTTAGCCAACATATGTAAGGGTGTGAATATTCCTTTTACAGAAACCATGGGTAGGTTTAAGTGGGCTTTTGACCTAAAGTTTTGAGACCTAAAAACTGGGACTGTTTTGGGTAAAATACGAACGGGTTAGTTGTTAAACTTAACCAAGTTAAGGACTTGTTAAGGAAGGGTAATTGGGTAATTAGAGCTTATTAATGAGGTAAATATATGAGAATGGGTTAGATGTCCATCATAGGTTAATGAGCCATCTTAGTGATTGGTTCGTTTATTGATTTCGTGTTTTTGGTTTGTTAGCTTGTTGCTAGTGCAAGGACGTGTGAAGGAGCTATCAGGTAAGTGTTCATAGTCCCATATTTATTTTTGTTTTTGACTTCCAGATGGGATGGAAGAGACACTGTGTTGAGTTGTTTCTAAATTGTTGCTGTGAATGTTTTATGGTTGTGATAGACTTGTGTGTACACTTATGTGATTAACTGCTATGCGATTTTTGATATATTATTGTGGTTTAACAAGGTAGTGGCCTTGTGGTTTGACAAGGTAGTGGCCTTGTGGTTTGCCAAGGTAGTGGCCTTGGGATAGGTACATAGTGTGATCATCTATGGTACCATGATGTTGTTTGGAAAGGTAGGAGCCTTGGATTGGTTTGGTATGATTGGTCTTGATTGATAGTTGTTAATACATAATTGTAACACATTGTCCATATGTTCTTTTGTTGATGATTGTTATTCACAACTTGTAACTGATTTAGCGTTGGAGTCTAAACCTATGACTCTCACCAACTTTATGTTGACGTGTTTTAGTGTCTCTTTCAGGTGAGAATGTGGTTAAGCTTGAGGATAGAAGTGGCTAGACTTGGATGCCTTAGGATTGCATATAGAAGGAGATCCCCGTTCCTTCGTAGTTTACCTATATGTTTGTTTGGTTTATGTTTATTGTTTGTCTTGGGTAAGTGGTAGGACTGTTACCTACTTACCTAGACTCCTACATTGTTGAGATATTGTCATGACATTTGTGTCGCCATTTATGACATTATATTTGCATTTTAGTCTTCTCTATAGAGACACCATTTGTTGTGATGATATCCATACGTCGCGCCCCATATTCCGCCATTGGTGGGGTGTGACAGAATGGTATCAGAGCCAATGGTTATAGAGAATTAGGTTGCCTAGTCGCGTAGCCTAGTCTATAGCTTAAGGTTCCCTGCATATAGGCGTCATAGGAGTATGTGTGCATTTTATTATAATTGATGTGTTTGAATGTTATTTATTGTGATGTTTTGACTGGTATGAATTGAACCATAGTAAGTAGTGCGGGTTTAACCATAATCGCCCACGCTAGTCATGTCGTATTTTACTTATAATGTACATTATAGTACATAATTTGGTACATAGTAGTTTCTATCTTTTGTTGGGTTATTTTATGTACCTGAGGGGTATTATTTTCTTTTGATGTTTAAGTCATGTTCCCTAAGAATCATGTGGTGGTTCGAGTTATTAGGAGTAGGTGAATATGAAGGACCTTATGCTATTTCCACTCTTATGGGCGACATGACTTATAACTGATTATGTTTTCGTTTTGGATTTAGTCTAGGCTGTTTTAGCTAGACTATGGATTTCTGTATTCCAAGAGTTTTATTATGTTATTTTATAGATGGAGTTTTGGACCTTATTGGTTATGTGGTTATGAGCTTATGTGAGTAGATAGATTTATGTGTTATATGTTGTATTGATTCTTATAAGTGTCATCATAGGAGGGAGTGCATTGGGGAAAGGGTAATTGTATAAGTATGGTGGCCAACATAGTTATACAAGTACCACAACTTCAATGGGTTCTCAAGTATGATTGCATGAAAGAGGATTAGTACATGCTTGTATATGGTGAGATGTAGATATTGGGTATACGTATAATATATGGGTTTATGTAACGGCTGCCTACGATATGGCTATTTTTATTAGTGTGTTATATGTTTTGGGTTATAGTTGTGTTGTGTGATTTTGGGGTCACACGATATGGTTTGGTTTTGGAGGTGGGTTTTATGCTTTGTTGTGGCACGGTAAGATGGTGATTACTCGTGTGGAAAAACGAGTGTATGACGTGATTGGTTGATCCGACATGTATGGTAACGAGTATGTTTTGGGTGATTTAATAGGTATATATATGCGGATGTATATATACTACTATGTGTTAAGTTATGGTATATGGTCGTTCACTAGTTATTATAACTTGAACGTACCTTGTGTTTGTTCGTGTTTTATGGTGCTGGAGTTGATGGAGTTTCAACAACGTTTCGAATTTTTTGAACTGTGTCTTGTAGCGTATTCTTTGAGTTCATATTTCACGTGTACGTTTTAAAATGTTGTTCTGGGTTTTAAGTCCGTTGAAATAAATGGAGATTTCTTTTGGGATAATGAAATATTTTGGGTTGAGTCTTACATTTCTTTTGGTTGGTATATGGAAAAAGGGGGGACTTGGAAATCTACTATAGAGTTAGATAGTTGGTTGTATTCGGTAAAATAAGGGTAAGGTGTTGGAGTCATGTTTGAAACAAGATGTAACATAAGTTTTTTTTTATCAACACTTATTTATTTCAAATTCTAAAAGACTTTTTTTAAAATAAAGCGAAGTAAAATTTCTTTCTACTTACATAGTTTATATAATTGGATTTAACCAATTCATGTAATTTATAGTTATTAATACAAGGTTAAAAGGAGTTTATGAATATTTCACATACAATTATATCTTTCATTGAAAAGGATTGCATTGATCACTAAGTCTATTCTTTAGTTTTTAAAACAACTAGCATAAAATTGTTTTGGTCATAACTTGTTCGTTTTTAAAGCTTTTTGGGTGATTCAAAAGCCTAAAAATATGTACTCGGAACGTACTTTTCAAATATTCAGAATGTATAGTCATGGGAGGTCAGTGGACTAGTCGGAATTGTTGTACAAGTGTCGGGTTCAAGGTTGAGTTTGAATAGTAGTTTTATTTTTATGATTTGGGATGCACGGGATACCTAGTCTTTGAGTTGAGTTTTGAGAACGTCTAGAAGGTTGTTTGTAGATGGTTTGAGTCACATAGATGTGGGGAGGTAAAAAAAAATATTAAAAAATATATATATATATATATATATATATATATATATATATATATATATATATATATATATATATATATATATATATATATATATATATATATATATATATATATATATATATATATATATATATATATATATATATATATATATATATATATATATATATATATATATATATATATATATATATATATATATATATATATATATATATATATATATATATATATATATATATATATATATATATATATATATATATATATATATATATATATATATATATATATATATATATATATATATATATATATATATATATATATTTGGAAAGTCGATCTTTTGCACGGTTTAAATAATATGTCGCGGCGCGTAATATGTTTTGGTTGCCATTGGGTGTTTCTTGGATTATTTTTCGTTGTCATGGGTCATTTGGAATTGATACATGTTTTGGGTTTGTGTTTTCTTTGGAGTCTCGTGGTTTTTGATTTGTTTTAATTGGTGCACGTGAAATGTCGTTAGTTATCCGTGGGTTTAATTCTTCGATCGTATCTGGTGTATTCAGGATGTAGTTTTGGTTTTGTATGGTTTAGGAGCGTTGAGGTAGAACCATGAATAGAGCAAGTAGGAGAAGTGAGAGTAGTTGTAGTTAGTGTCTTCCAAGGCAAATCGTTGATGGAGTGAATTAAGAACAAGAGCTGTTAGAAATTGCAAGGAATTTATTTGTATTGCCGCTAAGAGAGGGTGTGAGGAGGACATAATTGAAATTGCTATGGATGTTGTATGAACACTTTGGGTTTACGGTTATGCATTTGGCTTCGCCAAAGCACTAGCGATTTCATGGAGTCAATGAACCAAGTGTGCATGAACGTATATAAACGAGTTGTCATCAGGAGCATCGACGACATCTTGATCTACTCAAATCATAGAAGGAGGATGAGGCGAATTATGTGTTGGTTTTGGAGTTGTTAGTAAACGGAATGAAACGTGAGATTTTGAAGTGTGAGTTTTAGGATTTGGTTGGCCAGGACTAGTAGTCAGAGATGATGGCATATCATGGAACCAGCAAGGGGCGAAGTGAAGAAGGACGAGGAAGCATTTTGGAGGCTGAAGAGGTGGATTGTATGATGAGCAGATCTTGGCATTATCGGAAGGACTGGATGAATTCGCGAAGCATGACGATACGTGGAGTAGGGATTTGGACGCGTACGAGGAAGACAAAGAAAGGCGATCGCTTATACGTTGCAGGAACTGAAGATTTGGAAGAATTGGATAGACTTAGTTAGTGGAGCTGGACTGTTATATCTGCCTAGAATGCTAGAGGCATTTGGTGTACGAGACGTGGAGAATGATCTATACGGATCATGAACGTATCCAACACATATTCAATCATCTTGATTGAACATTTGGCAAAGGTGATGGGTGGAGTTAATTGATGAAAGAAAATTGCAAGGCCAAGTACAATCTGGGAAAGGCAAGCATGGTCGATGAGACATGGAATAAGAAGGATGAGGTGAAGCTGAGACGAACTTGAACTATAGGGATGATGTATTAGAGTGGTTTGGATGAAGGATGTGGGTTGCACGAGTTGAGTTGTCTAAAGCAGTGAACGCGTCAACATTTATGTTGCGTGGCTTGGACAATCGTAAGGAGGAAAGGGACGTAGACTATACTTCCTACATGGATAGGAGTAGTTTAGAAAGGGCGATGTAAGGACAAAGTTGGTGGAAGGGATACATAATGCGGTGGGGGATTAAGTACGATGAGAGTTGGGTGATAGTCGATAGACTGACTAATTCATCACCTATTTCAAGAGGAATGAGAAGTCACGTAGTTGGGAAGTTGGAAGAATTAATGGATATGTGAAAGACCGTCATAGGTCACTTTGTAAGGAAATTGGAATTTAAAGTAGTTTGGGATACGGACTGAAGGGAGTTGATGAACGTAATTGGACATGGGTGATTGATTTAGAGGTAGTTCGGAAACTCGCTAGCGATGGCTGAGTTTTCATATAATGATAGTTATCGTACTAGAAGTCGATAAATGCCATTTGAGGCACGATATGAAAGGATAGGGTGAGTTGTCCTCATTGCGGACTAGAATTGGTAAAAGAGGCTACTAATGTGGTAATGGTGTTTGTGGACAGAATGAGAGCAACAAGGGATGCTATGTAGAAAAGGAGGAAACCACTAGATTTAGTGAAAAAGTTATGTATGGAGTTTCACCCATAGTAACGGGTGGTATGTTTTGGTAAAATAGAAGAGTTGATGTAGAGTTTTGTAGGTCCATTTATGATCTTTGGGAAGATCAGACCATTAGCTTATGAGCATAGAATTACCTGGGGGAAAAGAGTTGTATACATGATACATTTCATGTATTGGGATTGGTAAATGTTGTTTGAGGATGCATATTTGCATGTCCGGTTATTCGGGTTTTGTGCTAATAAGAGTCTTTGTTTTATCGAAGAGTCATTTGCGAGATTTATTGACTGTGAGGTTAAGAGTTTGGCAATGGGTTTAATTATTTTTGGTTTGTACATGTGGTATCTTGAAACTTGAACTGAAGTTCACGTGGAAATGAGAGGAGTTCATTTAGAACAAGTATCCTCGTGTGATTTGTTGTCTGTGTGTTGATCCTAAGGAGTAAATCTCGAGACGAGATTTCTATTAGGAGGGAGTGATGTGACAACCGTGGTTTTGAGGTTCGTCACTTGGTCTTACTTTTAGGTTATTTTATGTGTGACTACTTGATTTTTGTGCTTACGTGTTTATTTTGTGTGAACGAGGTTGGTGTGATTATCGTTTATGAGTATAGAGTACTCATAAGTAAATCGAGGAACGGTTAAACCATGTTCATGAGATCACAATTAGTGACTATGAAATTAAATGGTGATATTTTGGTGGTTACGTATACGTATAAGTATTATTGTAATAGTGTATTTTTTAGGATTTACGGTTTAGCATTTAGAGGTCTCGGATAAGGTAATTAGTCAAATGAATATTTTTCGGGATGGTTTTAGGTCATTTAGGACTTAATTATAAAGTTTATTTCAAAATTTTATATTTTTTATAAAAGTGTATATTTTACGTCTTTTACGGTAAAACGCGTAAATTTGACTAGTTTTACGGTTTTGAGGTTTTGGGAGTTTTAGGAGCTGAAATAAATTAAGGTAAATTAAGGTAATATTATTAAGATATTAATTAACAATAAAAAGAAAAAAAATAAAGAAAAAAAACGAAATTAGGGGTGTTTAGGTCGGTTTAGAAGAGAAAAAAAAGGAAAAAAAAGGAAAAAAAAAGGAAAGTGGGCTTTGGGTTGGACTAGGATTCACCCATACCATATATAATGTATATACTAAACCAAATTCATTATTTTTCTCCTGGAGATGAAGGAAATTCGTGAGTCTTATAAAAAAATTAGGGTTCTTCATAAAATTTAGGGGTTTTCAGAAATCCAAGGTAAATCTTCAAATCCCTTTTTAATTAAATTGTTTTTATGTTTTCTTTAATAATCTTATGATGGATTTAGGTTAGGGTTTAATATAAAAACAGTAAATTAATGTTGTATTAATCATAATATGATGATTACATAAATTAGGGCTTGTAATTAGAGGGATTAGGGTTAATTAATGAGGTTGATTTTGTTAAACCCGTTTTTAAAAACTGGGCAGATTTTTGAGTCAATTGTTTTGATCATATCGGGAGTTCTATAAAATCTTATTTTACGATACAAGTACCCCTGGAAAGATATTTGAAGTGGCTTTCCAATACAAGAAACGAGAACTAAATTGGAGGTAGGGAAGTGGGTCAAAAACAGGTTACAACAGTCGGAGGTCAAAACAGTTTTGAATTCAGCCTGTTTTCTTTTTAAGTTTTGGGTTGTTTGGGGCACTTAGGGTTGCATTGGGATCTTCTCACGAACGTGAGATATGGTTTATATATTGTAGTTAATATCTGCACTTGGGCTAAGGTGGTGGTTTAGGTTAAGACCCCTTAATTTTAACAAACTTTTAGTACGTTTAAAATCAGGAAATCTGGAATGACGAAAGTAGATATATATATATCGGGGCCTTAACAGTAGCTTTAAGGCTAGGGCAAGTGGGCGGTGTTAGCCAACATATGTAAGGGTGTGAATATTCCTTTTACAGAAACCATGGGTAGGTTTAAGTGGGCTTTTGACCTAAAGTTTTGAGACCTAAAAACTGAGACTGTTTTGGGTAAAATACGAACGGGTTAGTTGTTAAACTTAACCAAGTTAAGGACTTGTTAAGGAAGGGTAATGGGGTAATTAGAGCTTATTAATGAGGTAAATATATGAGAATGGGTTAGATGTCCATCATAGGTTAATGAGCCATCTTAGTGATTGGTTCGTTTATTGATTTCGTGTTTTTGGTTTGTTAGCTTGTTGCTAGTGCAAGGACGTGTGAAGGAGCTATCAGGTGAGTGTTCATAGTCCCATATTTATTTTTGTTTTTGACTTCCAGATGGGATGGAAGAGACACTGTGTTGAGTTGTTTCTAAATTGTTGCTGTGAATGTTTTATGGTTGTGATGGACTTGTGTGTACACTTATGTGATTAACTGCTATGCGATTTTTGATATGTTATTGTGGTTTGACAAGGTAGTGGCCTTGTTGTTTGACAAGGTAGTGGCCTTGTGGTTTGCCAAGGTAGTGGCCTTGGGATAGGTACATAGTGTGATCATCTATGGTACCATGATGTTGTTTGGCAAGGTAGGAGCCTTGGATTGGTTTGGTATGATTGGTCTTGATTGATAGTTGTTAATACATAATTGTAACACATTGTCCATATGTTCTTTTGTTGATGATTGTTATTCACAGCTTGTAACTGATTTAGCGTTGGAGTCTAAACCTATGACTCTCACCAACTTTATGTTGACGTGTTTTAGTGTCTCTTTCAGGTGAGAATGTGGTTAAGCATGAGGATAGAAGTGGCTAGACTTGGATGCCTTAGGATTGCATATAGAAGGAGATCCCCGTTCCTTCTTAGTTTACCTATATGTTTGTTTGGTTTATGTTTATTGTTTGTCTTGGGTAAGTGGTAGGACTGTTACCTACTTACCTAGACTCCTGCATTGTTGAGATATTGTCATGACATTTGTGTCGCCATTTATGACATTATATTTGCATTTTAGTCTTCTCTATAGAGACACCGTTTGTTGTGATGATATCCATACGTCGCGCCCCATATTCCGCCATTGGTGGGGTGTGAAAACCTAGGGTTCGAATAAGTTTGCTAAGTTGGCATAAATGGTCCCTAGGGCTTATATTAAGTTTTGGTATATAACAAATGAGATCCCTAGGTTTTCTTAAGTTTACACAAATTACCATAACACTATATTAATTCCATTTAAGTCCTTTTTATTACCCTAAAGTTTCGGATAGTGTTCAAAACACACCCTTAACTCTCGGTAATTTACAAAAGTGGTCCAATAGTTTATATTCTTGGAAAAATAAGTTTCTATACTTGTCATTTAGATCCCTATACTTTGTAAAATTACAAATCCAACCCGAAAGTATTATATTTGCTATTTTAATCCGAAATTTAGTAGATCTATTATTTTAAATCCAAAACTTCTTAGATTTATTATTTTAGTCCAAAACACTTATAGATCTACACTTTCAACATGAAACTTTATAAAGTTATATTTTGACACTAAAAGTTTTATAAAACATTTTATTTAGTGATAATGAATATTTATTTAGGCAACTTATTATAGTGAGCTTAAAACTAAACCTTATAAAGAAAAATAGTGAACTTATCATTTTAAGGCACCTAAAAACATAAATCTAGTGTTTCTAGTTATATCTAAAACATTACAAGATTACCCAAAATAGAAATATGGGCTTAAACCCCACGTCCAAATATCATGCATGCTTAGGTTTCCATAGTTTTTCAAGTTTAACAAGATCATGGTGACATGTTCTTCATGGTTGACAAGTTTTTACATCATTTAAAGCCATAGTAAAAATCAAGCCGTGAGTTATTATAGATTTAGGGTTTCATATACTTGTTTCAACATTAACTTTTACTAAGAATCACCATGTGTATGTTAATATGTATGAAAGTAGATGTATAGAAAGATAGGTTTTAGATTTGACTTTCTTGTTTAGATAGGTTTAGGAGTGATAGGAGAATGAGTAAGAACAAGAGTTAAGCTTTCAACAATGGAGGTCTTGGTGACCTAAAACAAGCCGTGGGCTTCAAGGTGAGCTTCTAGGGCTTCTTCTTGCTTCAATGATCAAGGTACTTGTAGGATGAGCTAATGATTAACCTTTATGTAGCATGAGACATAATTTAAGAGTAGTAAATGAGCTTGGAGGTTTATTAATGGTGGAAAGGGTGTTTGAGCCGTAGGTTTTAGAGAGAGAGTGATGATGTTTGAGTTGCAAGTGAATTGTGTTGTGGGTTATGTGTGTTTCGGATAAAACAAGGAAAGAGAGGATCCAATGAAATCTTTGTACCTAGTACCAAATATATTTCAAGATATACTTAGGATTGTGTTGTGATACACTTGCTAGATCATTCCCCACATGCTAAAAATGGAAATTAACTTTCCTTCCTAACTTGCAAAGTTGCCGTGTGTTTATGGGTCAAAGGGGGACAAAACTTACAAGGCATAGTGTTTATGCATGGTGTTGTAAGTAAGGTGTAAGAAAAAGGTGAGGTTATGTAAGAAAGCATGGTTATGCATAGGGTATTAGTGGAGTAAGTATGATTACACTTTGTAAGTTAGTAAAATGACCACAAATGGGTAGGTATGTGTATATATATACACGGCATAGTATGCATGTGGGAAGGATTTTGATAATTTTTGCCAAGTGTTGAATTAGAATAATAGTCCTTGTTTATTATTGTATGTATTGGCTGAGCTGTAGGTATTTTTGTTGAAACTTTTAGGTAATTTAGTGAAAGTGTATATTAAATACATCACTATAATTATTTTACTTAAATAAGTAAATAAATGACAATGTAAAATAATGTACATTGTTTTAAAGTGTTAGGTGTTTATTCCTTTTAAGTAATATATGTAAATATGTACATATAAAATAAATCCAAGTACTTAATAAATAAATTAAGTAAAGTTACAGTTTATCTCCAAAATATGTACTGAGGTGATGAGTTTATTATTAAATCAAGTGGCCAGTCAGTTGCCAAAGTAGTCAATAAATGACTAAGAGTTCATATAAATGTAAAATAAATATGAAAGGTAGTATGACAAAAGGTATATGATAAATAATAAGTCATATAAAATTGAAATTATATAAATTCCAAAAATAAATAGTACGACAGTTGACAAAGTCAATAAGGTAAAATCAGAGGTTTTACAGCACCATCCCGTTATTTTAGCTTTGTCCTCAAAGCTTAAGATGAAGCTATTGGTCAGGTGAACAAGTGTGGGTACTTGGTCTTGAACGAGTCTTCTCGTTCCCAAGTGAACTCAGGGCCTCTCCTAGAGTTCCAACGTACTTTGACCAACGGGATGCGGCTGCGTTTCAATTTCTTAACTGTCCTCCCCATGATTTCCACTGGTTCTTCTACAAACTGGAGTTTGTCGTCAAATTGAACTCCCTCCAATGGCATAGCCAGTGGTTCTTCAGCATAGCACTTCTTCAGGTTAGACACATGAAAGGTAGAGTGAACCCGACTCAGTTGCTGGGGCAACTCTAAACGATAAGCCACTTCCCCGATCCTGGCTATTACTTTGAAAGGGCCAACATAACGTGGATTCAGTTTTCCACGTTTGCCAAAGCGTACAACACCCTTCCAAGGTGATACCTTGAGCATGACACGGTCACCTACTTCAAATTGCATCGGTTTGCGTTTCAGGTCCGCGTAGCTCTTTTGTCGATCGCGAGCAGCTTGAATTCTTTGCTTGATGAGGACGATCTTGTTTGTAGTCTCCTGGATTAATTCTGGTCCAGTGAGCTGAAATTTACCTACTTCTGCCCAACACACCGGTGAACGACATTTGCGACCGTACAATGCTTCAAAAGGGGCAGCCTTAATACTGACATGATAACTGTTGTTGTAGGAGAATTCCACTAAAGGAATGTGGTCAACCCATCCATTTCTAAAATCAATCACACATGCTCGTAGCATGTCCTCTAGAGTCTGGATGGTTCGTTCACTTTGACCATCAGTCTGCGGATGATAAGCAGTGCTCATATCCAAATTGGTACCTAAGGCTCGTTGGAAAGCCTTCCAAAAGTTTGACGTGAACCTACCATCTCGATCACAGATTATCGACACTGGTATTCCATGTTTGGCCACAATCTCCTTCAGGTACGTCTTTGCTAGTCTTGCAAGGGAATTGTTCTCCCTAATTGGCAGGAAATGAGCGGACCTGGTGAGTCGATCGACGACTACCCAGATAGTATCGTAACCGTGAGATGACTTTGGGAGTTTGGTGACAAAGGCCATGGTGATGTTATCCCATTTCCATTTCGGTATCTTGGGTTGTACAAGTAAACCCGATGGTCTCTGGTGTTCAGTTTTGACACGAGCACATGTCAAACATTTCTGAACGTAGGTGGCAATGTTTGCTTTCATATTCGGCCACCAATATAACTTCTTCATATCCTGATACATCTTTTCAGATCTGGGATGTATAGAATATTTAGACTTATGAGATTCGTGCATGATCACGTTCCTCAAATCTCTATAGCAAGGTAACCAACTTCGTCCGTGAAGGCATAGGGTTCCATTTGCTCTAGGTTCTAGCTTCTCCTTACTAAGATCGGTTCTGAGCATTCCCCTGACATCTTCCTTCACGAGGTTTTAAGGTAATTGGGCTTGAGTCTGAGCTTCCAAAATCTGTTTGGGTAGATCCAAACTAATTTTTATAACTAATGCCCGAACTCTCATAGGAGGGTCCGTTTCCTTACCACTTAAAGCATCAGCAACCACGTTTGCTTTACTAGGGTGGTATTTGATCTCGCAGTCGTAGTCACTCAGTAACTCAATCCAACAGCGTTGTCTCATGTTCAGCTCCTTCTGATCCAATATGTGTTGTAAACTTTTATGGTCAGTATGCACTGTGCACTTTGTTCCGTATAGGTAATGTCTCCAGATTTTGAGAGCAAAAACTACGGATCCAAGTTCTAGATCGTGAGTGGTGTAATTCTTCTCATGCTTCTTCAATTGTGTTGAAGCGTAGGCAATCACTTTCATCCTCTACATCAATACTGCACCTAAGCCCTTGTATGAGGCATCATAGTATACAAGGAAATCATCGTTGCCTTCAGGCAAGGCCAATATGGGTGCACTGCATAACTTCTGCTTGATCAGTTGGAAAGCTGATTCTTCCTTCTCTCCCCAATCGAACTTTATTCCCTTCTGTGTGAGTTTGGTCATCGGTTTGGCTATTTTGGAAAAATCTTCAATGAATCTGCGGTAGTACCCGGCAAGGCCTAGAAATTGGCGGATCTCTGTCGGTGATTTAGGAGATACCCAATCCTTGACAAATTTGACCTTTGCTGGATCTACGTGAATACCGTCACAATCGATGACATGACCAAGGAATTGCACTCTAGGAATCCAGAATTCACATTTGGAGAACTTAGCATAGAGCTGCTCCTCCTTGAGTACCTTTAGTACTTGTGTAAGATGTTCCCCGTGTTCTTGTTCGTTCTTGGAATAAATGAGTACATCGTCAATGAAGACTATCACGAATTTATCCAGGTAGGGTCTCCACACACGGTTCATAAGGTCCATGAAAATAGCTGGTGCATTGGTCAACCCAAATGGCATAACCTGGAATTCGTAATGGCCGTAACGGGTTCTAAAAGCTGTTTTTAGAATATCTTCCTCCCTGACTCGTAGCTGATGGTATCCGGATCTCAAGTCAACCTTGGAATACACACTTGACCCTTGCAGTTGGTCAAACCGTCAATGCGAGGAAGCGGATAACGATTCTTTACAGTTAACTTATTCAGCTCTCTGTAATCGATGCACATTCGAAAAGAACCATCTTTCTTTTTTGACAAATAACACAGGAGCTCCCCATGGTGAGGAACTGGGTCGAATGAATCCTTTGTCAGATAGATCTTGAAGTTGTTCAGCTAGTTCTTTCATCTCTGATGGTGCTAACTGGTATGGAGCTTTAGCTACAGGTGCCGCTCCGGGAACCAAATCAATTTGAAATTCCACTTGTCGGGTCGGTGGTAAACCTGGCAACTCATCAGGAAAGACTTCTGGAAAATCTCGGACGATGGGTACGTCCTTGATTTGCTTCTTCTCGGGCTTGTCTTCTTCATCTGTTTGAGAAATATGGGCCAAGAAGATAGGACATCCTCTCAACAAATATTTTTGAGCTTTTGTACAAGAGATAACACTAAGTCTAGTGTCAGCGAGGTCGGTGTTACCGTCGCCTCGAATGATAGAGTTTCGTTTCCCCATGGAATACAGACTAGCTTTTCGTCACAAATAATGACTACGGGGTATCCGCTAACCAGTCCATGCCAATAATAACATCAAAACAACCAAGGTTTACGGGGATAAGGTCAATGTTGAACGGATGTTTGGAAAGATTTAAGGTACAACCTCTAATGATAGTGTCAGCATCTATAGTTTTACCGTCAGCTAATTCTACGGAGTAATGGTGATCTAAGCTTGTAGGAATAACTTCTAGTACTTGGCTAAATTCAGTGGATATAAAACTTCGGTCTGCTCCAGTGTCAAACAAAACAGATGCATAACGATTGTTCAATAGAAACGTACCAGTAACGACATTCGAATCGGGGTTGGCTTTTGCATTGCCGGCCACGTACACTCTGGATGAAGCTCCTCCACTGTTCTTGTTCTGGTTGGCCCGCTTAGGGCAACTTGGTCTCACGTGTCCTGGTGCTCCACACTCATAGCACACAACTCCCTTCTTGGGTCCATTGTTGTTTCCTCCACTAGCATTGTGGTTCCCCTGCTGTCCATTCCTGTTCCCACGGGCATTGTATCCGCCCCTGTTGTTGTAGTTCCCAGTGTTTTGAGTGGGTCGGGCCTGAGTGACAGCATTAACTCGACAGGTTTTAGCAAAATGTCCCTCTTGTCCACATATATAGCAGGTCTGGCATGGGCTATCAACAGTATGATGATAGTTGCACTTTGAGCACAAAGATTTGGCGCCCACGTACGAGTTAGCTCCTGCAGAGGTAGCACTGTAAACTTGCCCAGCATTCTGCTTCTTAGGATGCTGCTGGTGCTGACTGTGGAAATACTCGTCTGCCTTTCGCTTGTTGTCAGTCTGCCTCTCAGATATGGTACAGACTCTTTTGTTTATCAACTCAGTAGCGAACTCAATGGCATTCTCGACGGTAGTAGGTCGAGATGCGAGCACACTGTCGTGAATGGCGTCTGGGAGTCCACCCACATACTTCTCAATCTTATCTTCCTCCTCCACAAACATTCTGGTGCACATTAGGGTCAACTCTTGGAACCTTTGGTTGTACGCAGTGATGTCATTGTTCCTGCATCTGAGTTCCCACAATTCGATCTCCAGTTTCTTCATTTCTCCCCTTGGACAATATTTCTCTGTCATTCTCTCCTTCAGTTCAGTCCAGTTGAGAGCATAGGCAGCATCGTGTCCAAGAGTAGCAACTACAGAGTTCCACCAAGTAAGAGCACTCTCAAGTAGGGTGCAGGTGGAAAACTTCACTTTGTTCTCTTCTGTACAGTCGCTGATGCGAAATACTGTTTCCAACCTCTCAAACCACTGCATCAGTTCCACCACTCATTCTTTGCCCTTGTAGTAGGAAGGCTTACATTTCAAGAAGTCTGGGTAAGGGCAACCCCTGGTGGTCTGATTATTCTGGCGGTTGTTGGAGTTTTGACTATCATCTACGTTTCTGCTGGCAGCCATCGCAGATGCGATGCCTTGATCAATCATTTCCCTTAGTTGGATAGCAGTGACGTTTTGGGTAGTGTCGGCATTGTTGGGGTTCGTTCTAGTGATTACCATTTTTCTATAATTATACACAAAAATGAAATCATTAGTTCAAGGTGTTAGCATAGTTTTATATAATTACACGAAAAGAAATGCATGCATAGACTTTGCAACAAATTGGATAACCTGTTTAAAGTTCATAATATAATACAGTACAGGATATAACAAAAGCTAATGAGTACATGCCATAAGTCTAGAATTTGAATACAGTACAAAATGCACAACCTGATCCAAGACAGAGCACAACCCGCCTGCCTGGGATGGTGGTACATGAAATCTAAAGTACATCATCTATGAATCCCTAATCTAAATAGTACAGCACAAAGATACAACTGACTAAAGAAAAGTACAAATACATGAGATCCTATATCATGATAGCCGGGATGCAGCCCTAATAGCTTATCATGATGTACAAAAGATCTAGTACATCTAATCTACTGGTGCCTAACGGACTCCTCGGATACGGCTGGTGCCACGGGCGGTGATGAGACAGCTGATGCCTGCATGGTAACCTACATCGCGGTCATGGCAGTCCTGGTCTCCTTGAGCAGTCAGAGTACCTCTAGGAACTGGTCTTTGAGAGTCTGCTGAACTCCCCGGAGATGAGCGGTCTCTAACGTCAATCCCCAATGACGGACCTCCTAGAGGTCGAAAAAAATAGAAAGAGTCTCCTCCATGGTCAAGAGGGCAGTATGAGTGTCCGTCTGCTGGCTCTAGAGCAAGTAGATCTGATCACGGAGGAACTCATTCTCATCCAGCAACCACTGGAGAGAATGATAAGTAGTCGACCACGCCCCTCGTGCAGCGTGCGCCTCCGCATTCACAGTCCAAGATAGAAGGTCCTGACGCTGCTGTAGAACAGCGCGCTTGGTCTGTCCGGCCGATAGCAGAGCAAGAATATCTGCTACATCCTGGGCCTGGCGTGCGGCTAGTGCCGTAATCTGGGCCTGAACGGGGTCAGCATGTCTTGCCCGGGGACCCTCACCGATCTCAAAAGTGGAATCGAGAGGTGCCTCGTACCTCCTCTTACGAGGTGGCAGAGACTCGGGTGCATGCTCCCGTAGAGAAGTCACAAGTGGTACAGGTGGTATAGCAGCAGGAGGCTGGACCTCTTTCCCAGCGGGGGAAATAGGTGGAGTAGAGATAAGTGCCTCAATAGATGCGGCGTCGACAGAAGCGTGACTATCGCCGGAGTCACTGGCAGATAACCATCCACATAAGACGGTCGTCGGGGATACGGCAGCAGGTGTATCGGTAGGTGATGTCATGGTAAATCTGAAAGTAATATAGTTTTAATTGACATAAGTATAAACTTACTCAAGTTAAAAGTTTTGGGAAATATAATTTAGAATTATATAATAGTGCCGTTTAACACTCGCCATGCTAAAGGTTACGTTAATACTTATAAGACTAATCAACCGGATGTTAATAATCAATGCACAGGCAATCACACAATCGATGTATGCTCTACAGTCTATATGCTTAACTATTCTAGCCCCGAAAACCCCAAAAGATTTTTAAAGCAGTTATAGTCCAGATTATATAAAAAAAAATTTATATTTATTTTAATTTTGCTCTAGTTCTCTATAAATATCGCTCTGATACCATTCTGTGACACCCCCAAATTGAGTCAAATGCAGCGGAAATAATATTTGGGTGTCACGTAGGTGGATCAACAGCAGACAGAATATAGAGCAACAAATAAAAGATTATCCTTACATTTATTACATGATTGAAAGTGCAAATAGTATTAAAATAGTCTTTAACATTGTTCAATAGTTTGAATTATTCCCCAGTTTATAAAACCCCAGATGAGCTATATAAATGCAGCCTATCATGATGCTTGACTCCATGCACACCAATACCTGCTTCAGTTTCCTAAGAAAACATGCTTAGAGAGTCAATATAAAGTTGGTGAATTCACAGGTTTAATAAAATAAGTTTGGACATTAAATATTCACTAAAGTAGTAATGCACAAAGCATCAATACTTAAAAGTAATTACATTCCCATATTGCTTGAAACTGAGACTTGACAGTTAAGTCCTTAACAAATAAGGACCCTTCGCCTTATAAAAAGGCACCCATAAAAATAATAAGTGCTGACATGTGAAACATCTGTTGTCCTAGCCTAGGCACAGTGAGCATGACTCACCCAGATGGGGACGGTCAATCCCAAATAGATCTATTTATAACATTCAGGTAATTAAATAATTCTAACAGTTTCAGATGCACGGGTCACGCGGGTTCATCTACAATAGGCAATGTAATCAAAGGTTTCGCAGTTCAATCCATGTCCATAAAATAAAATATGTTGCATGTTTTCTTCCCCATTAAAAGGTTTTAAAGTTTGTCAATATAATAAGTGGGGCCATGAACTCACCTCAGTAGTACAGCAATAAGTCAGTAGATAAATCTGATAAGGATGCTCACGATACAATCAACGACCTAAATAATTATAAGGTCTCAGTAAATGCATAACATAATGCATAAAAGTTTCAGAATAAATTTGTGCATGCTTATACTGGTTTTAAGCATTTTATTACGATACTTGTATTTTTAGTTCATCGTTGTACAAGTTCTATTAGTATTTATTTTAAGTATAAAATAAATAATGAGGTTAAATTAATTAATCCATTTAATTAATACTTTGTACTTATTTTGTTTATAAAACACTTTAAATATTTATAAAAGGTAGTTTTATATATATATTTAAAGTAATAGAAAATAAATATAATTAATATATTTATTTTATAAGTTATTCATTTCTAATTTATATTTAATATATAAATAAGGTTTGTAAAACGTATAACATTTTAATTAAATTCCACGTTTACGTAGTGTTCAAAATTATTAAATTATAAGTTTGGAAAAATAACAATTGTTACGTGTATTTAAGTTTTACGTTTAAAATAACGGATATAAATATATTGAAATTTTAGGGTTCGTTATACTTTGCATAAAATACGTTTTAGTCCTTTTATTTAAATAATTACCCGCGGTTAAATTACTTCTATACCCCTAGGGTTTCTAAGTCTTTCAAGTAATTACAATTTTGGTCCCTCCCTAGTTACACGTGTAACTAGGGCTTGTTTAAGTTTCATTAAATTGCAAAAATGGTCCCTAAAGTATTCGGATTATATTAGGGCTTGTTAAAGTTTCACAAGTTGGCTTTTTTGGTCCTCCACATTCGGCTAATAATTAGGTTTGATATTAAGTTACACAAATGCCCCCTAGGGCTTGTATAGGTTTCGGCAAATGGCAGAAATCACCCTTAGGGTTTACCTAGGGTTCGAATAAGTTTGCTAAGTTGGCATAAATGGTCCCTAGGGCTTATATTAAGTTTCGGTATATAACAAATGAGATCCCTAGGTTTTCTTAAGTTTACACAAATTACCCTAACACTATATTAATTCCATTTAAGTCCTTTTTATTACCCTAAAGTTACGGATAGTGTTCAAAACACACCCTTAACTCTCGGCAATTTACAAAAGTGGTCCAATAGTTTATATTCTTGGAAAAATAAGTTTCTATACTTGTCATTTAGATCCCTATACTTTGTAAAGTTACAAATCCAACCCGAAAGAATTATATTTGCTATTTTTAATCCGAAATTTAGTAGATCTATTATTTTAAATCCAAAACTTCTTAGATTTATTATTCTAGTCCAAAACACTTATAGATCTACACTTTCAACATGAAACTTTATAAAGTTATATTTTGACACTAAAAGTTTTATAAAACATTTTATTTAGTGATAATGAATATTTATTTAGGCAACTTATTATAGTGAGCTTAAAACTAAACCTTATAAAGCATAATAGTGAACTTATCATTTTAAGGCACCTAAAAACATAAATCTAGTGTTTCTAGTTATATCTAAACATTACAAGATTACCCAAAATCGAAATATGGGCTTAAACCCCATGTCCAAATATCATGCATGCTTAGGTTTCCATAGTTTTTCAAGTTTAACAAGATCATGGTGACATGTTCTTCATGGTTGACAAGTTTTTACATCATTTTAAGCCATAGTAAAAATCAAGCCGTGAGTTATTATAGATTTAGGGTTTCATATACTTGTTTCAACATTATCTTTTACTAAGAATCAACATGTGTATGTTAATATGTATGAAAGTAGATGTATAGAAAGATAGGTTTTAGATTTGACTTACTTGTTTAGATAGGTTTAGGAGTGATAGGAGAATGAGTAAGAACAAGAGTTAAGCTTTCAACAATGGAGGTCTTGGTGACCTAAAACAAGCCGTGGGCTTCAAGGTGAGCTTCTAGGGCTTCTTTCTTGCTTCAATGATCAAGGTACTTGTAGGATGAGCTAATGATTAACCTTTATGTAGCATGAGACATAATTTAAGAGTAGTAAATGAGATTGGAGGTTTATTAATGGTGGAAAGGGTGTTTGAACTATAGGTTTTAGAGAGAGAGTGATGATGTTTGAGTTGCAAGTGAATTGTGTTGTGGGTTGTGTGTGTTTCGGTTAAAACAAGGAAAGAGAGGATCCAATGAAATCTTTGTACCTAGTACCTTATATCTTTCAAGATATACTTAGGTTTATGTTGTGATACACTTGCTAGATCATTCCCCACATGCTAAAAATAGAAATTGACTTTCCTTCCTAACTTGCAAAGTTGGCGTGTGTTTATGGGTCAAAGGGGGACAAAACTTACAAGGCATAGTGTTTAAGCATGGTGTTGTAAGTAAGGTGTAAGAAAAAGGTGAGGTTATGTAAGAAAACATGGTTGTGCATAGGGTATTAGTGGAGTAAGTATGATTACACTTTGTAAGTTAGTAAAATGACCACAAATGGGTAGGTATGTGTATATATATACACGTCATAGTATGCATGTGGGAAGGATTTTGATAATTTTTGCCAAGTGTTGAATGAGAATAATAGTCCTTGTTTATTATTGTATGTATTGGTTGAGTTGTAGGTATTTTTGTTGAAGCTTTTAGGTAATTTAGTGAAAGTGTATATTAAATACATCACTATAATTATTTTACTTAAATAAGTAAATAAATGACAATGTAAAATAATGTACATTGTTTTAAAGTGTTAGGCGTTTATTCCTTTTAAGTAATATATGTAAATATGTACATATAAAATAAATCCAAGTACTTAATAAATAAATTAAGTAAAGTTACAGTTTATCTCCAAAATACGTACTGAGGTGATGAGTTTATTATTAAATAAAGTGGCCAGTTAGTTGCCAGAGTAGTCAATAAATGACTAAGAGTTCATATAAATGTAAAATAAATATGAAAGGTAGTATGACAAAAGGTATATGATAAATAATAAGTCATATAAAAGTGAAATTATATAAATTCCAAAAATAAATAGTACAACAGTTGACAAAGTCAATAAGGTAAAATCAGAGGTTTTACAGCCGCCCTCGGTGAAATCCAGCACCCATTCCTAGACGATCTGGAGTCGCTAAAGGATGCTCCCAACGAGGTGATAATGTCCAAGCTCACAGCCGATCCCATCCAACTGACCCTGCCCACCTACGATTCTGTTTTGAAGGTGATGAAAGGTGAGAAGCTTTTAGCCGAGGCATTGGATGCTAATATGACCAGGGCTCAGGGTGGCAAAGATGCTCGCGGCGAGGTCCTCCGTGCCCTGATTGCAGAAGGGAAGAGAGAGATAGGGAATTTCTTACCCCCATTGTAATTTACTTTGTGAACATTTGTTCCTTATTCGTCCGTGTATGTACGCGGCTAGAACTGACAATATTGTTATAACTTGTTATATTTATGTAAGTCCGTAATGACCAAGGCTATTTGTGTTTTGAATTTGAAACTTGTTTATTTTTCTTTAGATATCATGTATGTATATTGCATGGCATGTCATGTCTTACCTAGAATAAAACCATGTCTATATTTTACTAGACGTGCGGCGTGCGTCTTTACCATGCAAAGCACTACGTAGGTACGACATATAGAAACTTATTACAACATCTTTTAAATAAGGTGTCTAGTAAGGATGCATGATCCACGTCACTGGGGTTGCGTCCCTCTTATGTGACAAGTTGAATTATTAGGTTCACTTAATCCTCTTACCCCGCCTGGAGGCGAATAGTACATGTACGGTTTCGAATGAATGCATATAAATAAGAGATAGCACATTATAGAAATAACTAAATCTATACGACAATAATTTGCACATAGAATCTGAAAGACATGGCAATAATTTGCACAAAAACGAGCCGTGGAGCTAGCTAGGCACCACAACATTTTATTAGAACGTTTACGATTTTTGTTTTGATAAGAATGGGAAATCCTAAAAACAAATGGAACCTAGAAAGCATGAAAAACAAAACAAAAGAGAATACATGGATCTTCATTGAAGCCAACTATAGCGAAGTGTCCATGCGGAAGCCGTAGCCTTTCAAATATAGCATCTTTTAAGATTGCAGATATTCCATGTGCGTTCCAGGTCGCGGCCATCCATGTCACGCAACTTGTACGCGCCCCGTCCTAAGGCTTTCGTAACCTCATACGGCCCTTCCCACTTGGGGCCCAGCTTTCCTGTATTCTCCGCTCGACTTGCCTCGTGCCAAAATCTCCTGGTCGAAAGGAAACACCTTTAACTTTGGCGTCATAATAAGCCTTCATCCATGCCTTGGACTTGGCCTCATTGATAGCCGCTATTTCTATTTTTTCTCCAACAAGTCCAGATTAATCCGGAGTTGCTCGTCGTTCATGACAACATTAACCTCCGCTGTGCGGATGGTCGGCATTCCAATTTCTACTGGTATAATAGCTTCAGTCTCGTAGGCCAGCGTAAATGGAGTGTCCCCATTGGCTGTTTTAATCATAGTCCTATGTTCCGATAGAACATGTGGCAGCTCATCTACCCATTTGGCAGTTCGTTCATCCAAGCGTGCCTTGATGCCTTCACCTAAGCTTCTATTTGCTCGTTCCACAAGACCATTCGTTTGCGGGTGCTTAACAGATGCGAAGTGCCGCGTGATATTTAATGATGCACACCAGTCCTTGAATGGGTTATCCGTGAACTGCTTTCCGTTGTCCGAGATGATTTCTCCTGGTAAGCCAAAATGGCACACGATGTTTTCCCAAACAAACTTTTTAACCTGCTTGCCCGTAATGGATTTAACCGCTTTAGCTTATATCCATCGTGTAAAGTAGTCCATTGCGACGATCAAGAACTTAACTCCTCCTGCAGCAATGGGAAAAGGTCCTGCAATGTCAATCCCCCACTTACAGAATGGCCATGGGGACGTAATGGGTGTCAGTTCCTGCTGTCGATGTCGCGGTACTGGTCTGTGCACTTGGCAATCACTGCATTTACGAATCATGTCACGTGCATCCCTATGCATAGTAGGCCAATAATATCCTATGTGTAGAGCTCGTGCCACTACAGATCGGGGACCTGCGTGCATACCGCATGAACCTTCATGTATCTCACTAATCACATAAGTAGCCTGGCGTGGCCCAACACACCGCAACCACGGTTGTAAGAAAGAGAGCTTGTAAAGAATACCTTCTCGAAGCTCAAAGTGCTGCGACTTCCTTCTGATACGTCGTGCCGCCTTTTCCTCATCCGGAAGTGTTTCGTCAGTTAAATATCTAATGATCGGGGTCATCCATGTAGGTCCATCTTCCTCAACTATAGTTGTGACTTCCCCTTCCGTTATAGACTTTTCCTTTAGTATTTCTACCAAGACTTTCTTGGATAAGTGGGCGAAACTTGTAGACGTAATCTTGCTAAGAGCATCCGCTTTCTTGTTTTCATCTCTTGGTACCTGTTTGATAGAAAACTTGCTGAAAGTAGCGATGAGTGACTTGACTTTTTCCAAGTATCGAACCATGTTATCCTCCTTGGCTACGTAACCCCCTAGAATGTGGTTCGCGACAAGTCGTGAGTCCACGTAAGCCTCAAGATTGCGGACTCCCATTCTAGCAGCGATTTTTAAACCCGCAATCAACGCTTCATATTATGCCTCATTATTAGTGGTTGTGAATTCAAAGCGCAGGGCGTATGTAAACTCCATTCCTTCCGGATCCGTAAGGATGAGACCAGCTCCTGATCCGTCCTTGCACGAGGATCCGTCAGTGAATAATACCCATGGTTCTGCTGGAGCTTCCTCTCGTTGTATTACCGATCCGTCCTCATCTGGCTTCTCAATCAAGAAATCTGCCAAGATTTGGCCTTTGACCGCGGTCCTTGGTCTATAGTAGATGTTATGCTCTCCTAGCAGGATGCTCCACTTCGGTAGCCTGTCGGCCACGTCTGGTTTTGAGATGATTTGTTTTATTGGTTGATCAGTGATAACCACAATTGGGTGCACCTGAAAGTACTGACGTAACCGTTTTGTGGCGAATACTAATGCTAAAACCAATTTCTCTATAGAGGAATAATTCAACTCCGGCCCTTGTAGTGTTCTACTTATGAAGTAGACCTGAGTCTAGACTGTGTCCCTATCCGTTATAAGTACTGCACTTATTGCTCCGTGTGTAGCCGACAGATACATGATGAGCTCTTCCTTGGGTCGGGGGCCACTAGCATGGGAAGAGCTACGAGGTGCTGCTTAAGCTGACTAAAAGCTTCCTCAGCTTCCTTTGTTCAACGGAAATCTCCCTTCTTGATGCACTTCTTGAGTGTTTTGAATAGGGGGAGTGACTTCTCCGCGGACTTTGACAAGAACCTGTTTAGCCCGACCAGCTTTCCATTTAATGATTGTACCTCTTTCCGCGTTTGAGGAGATGGTAACTGTATCACCGCGTATGTCTTTTCCGGGCAAGGTTTGATCCCGTTTGGATCAATCATGTATCCAAGGAACATCCCTTCAGTTGCCTCAAATGTGCATTTTTTTGGATTCAGTTTCATATTAATCCTCCTCAATGTGTCAAACGTCTCTTGCACGTCACGGAGAAGTGCCTCCTCCGTATGACGTTTGTTGACTAGATCGTCAACGTAGACCTCAAGGTTATGGCCTATCTGTGAGTCAAAGGCTTTATCAACGAGTCGCTAATATGTTGCCCCGACGTTCTTTAGTCCGAATGGCATTTTTGTATAACAGTATACGCCCTGGCTGGTATGAAACGTTGTATTTTCCGCATCCTCTTCCGCCATCTTGATCTTGTGATACCCTTTGTACGCATCAAAGAAGCACTTAAAGGGATACCCACATAGGGATTCCACCTTCCAGTCAATCTCTGGTAACGGATAGCAGTCCTGTGGACAGGATTTGTTCAGGTCCGTGAAGTCCACACACATGCGCCAGCTCCCATCATGCTTCTTGACCATGACCGGGTTGGATAACCACTCATGGTAGTATACCTCGCGCATAATTCCTACGTCCACTAATTTCCATACTTCATCCAGTATTACTTGGCTACGTTCTGGTGCTTGACCACTCTTCTTTTGCTTAACGGGAGGATATCCCTGGTGGATTTGAAGTTTATGTTCTGCTATCGCACGCGGCACACCCGTCATATGCTTGGGCACCCATGCGAATACATCCAAGTTTGCTTTCATAAGAGAGCACATGGCCCTCTTGCCGCTATCCGAGAGCGTTCCTCCTATGGACACCTCTTGTTCCGGATAATCAGGATGGATTGCCACCTTCCAGTTGGGGGGTGGTGATCCTTCCTTGACGGGGACAGGTAGGACTGGTGTTGCCACGGCGTTACATTCGGATGATGGTATGATTGAGTTATAGATGGTGACAATTCCCCCTTCCACCGGGAATTTAATCATTCCGTGAGCTGTGGAGGGTACTGCCCGTATGGCCAGGATGCATGGTTTCCTATGATCCCATTGTATGGAGAGTGTGAGCGTATCACCATAAAGTTTATACACGCCGTGGGGGAATTCTCTTCATTCCCAATGGTTACTAGCAGACGCAGTTGTCCTATTGGCCATATGGTGTCTCCACTAAAGCCGATGAGCGGCGACGTGTCCGGTACTAATTAGCTTCTTATTTCTGGTCGTAGCTGTACGAAACAATGTTCATACAGTACTTCCGCCAATGACCCTCCATCCACATACATACGGCGAACATTGTGTGTTCCAATGCTTACCTCAATCGTGAGAGGTGCATCGGCCACGTCGCTTGCCGTAATGGGAGGGAATGAGATTTCTCTGCCGCGTGAAATTTTTTGACTAATTTTCTGCTTTGTGCGGCGCTGCCAAGATCGGATCATTTATATAGTCGAAGGTTTGTCCTTTTGGGATCCTTCTTGTCGTGCTTCTTGTTTTCCTTTCCGTCCTTCCAATCTTTGACCAAATGTTTGAGTTTGCCTGACTTGATCAGTGACTCAATGTGCTTATTGAGCTGGATACATTCCTCTGTACCATGGCCCTTGTCGTTGTGGAATTCGCAAAAGCGATTTCCTTGACGACGGTCCACCGGAGTCGTCATTGGGGGAGGTCTAGGGAAGTTGGCCCCTTATGTCAGCAAGATCTCCCGGTAAGACATCTTTAGAGGGGTAAATTTGTCATCCGACCGTCCTCCTTTGTTTTGGCTCTTGTAGTCCGAGCTCTTTCCACTGCCTTGGTTTCTTTGACCACCCGACTGTCTCCTGGACTGGTCGTTCGGTCGATAGTTATGGTTTCCCTTTGAAGGATAGGCCGCGGCTACCGTGGTTTCTCCTTCTATGAAGTTCCTGACCCTTTCCATAAGGTCGTAATACTTCTCTGGTCGCTTGTCATTGAGGCGCCTAATTCATTCCTTGTCCGTTATGGCATGCATGTAATTGGAAATTTTTAGGAGCTCCGAAATTGTTTTTGTACGCGTACACTCGTCATTGAAACGTGCCGTGAAATTCTTCGTAGATTCTCCAGGCCGTTGCTTGATGGTTTCTAATGAGACCGGATCCCTATTATACTTCTTTCGCTAAGTATAATTGTTTTTTAACGTTGTGCGCAGCTCAGTGAAGCTATCAATGCTTCCGGGAGGAAGTCCCTCAAACCAATCACGGGCATTGCCAATCAAGGTTGAATTGAACATTTGGCACCATATAGGCATGGGCCATCGTTCGATTTTCGCCTGTATGTCAAATATCTTAAGGTGATCATCCGGATCACCAGATCCATCATAAGTCTTGACGTACGCTGGCATGCGACGCTTCTTATCCTCGGAGTAATTCCATATGCGGAGAGTAAACGGATCTTCCCTAGGATCACACCATGGTCGGGGGAGACTAGGGTCACACCATGGGCGAGAGGGATCACCTCCTCCCACCTCATGGTAGTAAGGACCACTGTAGTACCCCTCATCGTCCGATGGTGGTGGAGGAGTACGCTTAGGTTGGCGACGCTTGGGTGGATGGTCGTCCGAGTCTTCTCCGGATGGACCAGGGGAAGGGGGCGGTGCCCCACCTCTTGGTAAAAATTCCTCTCTATGGGAAGAGCTAGGAGCCTTATTCCCGGTATTCATCCTATCCCACACGCTTGTGCGGCGATTGTTCCTGGTTAATTCCAGGTCCGGCCGTTCGGCTGAGTCATCGAATCTATCTCCTTCTTCACGAGATTGTAGTAGTTCCTACATAACACGATCCCCTATGCGTTCGAACACATTCCGAGGTTGAGGGATTTCCTCAAAGAGGTTTCGTTCCTGGTGTTGTGCCCTTTTCTTCTTTTGAGGAGAGGTGCTGGATGCGGACCTGCCAAAGTTGAGCCTAGATTGGAGGTTCCTACCTAGTCTTAACCTGAATGCGATTCCTGGGACGATCCCCTCGAATTTTTGTATGAGAACTCGAGCGAGGTCTTCCTCACTAAGTGGTTCGACTTCCACTTCTTCTTCAGTCGATGGCATGCGCGGCTCCTTGTTAGGGGGCTTAGGCGCACTCCCTGGGTCAGGGTTTTCCAAGGTCGAGGTAGGTGGTGGGGTGATAGCGGACGTGCCTATCCCTCCCATGGACTGAAAAATGCTTCGGTTATTCGGTCCACCTGTTTGGTTGCTAGGGGACTGAGTGGGAATGAGTATCCTGTCCCCTGTAGAATTCCGGTTCGCAGGATTCGTGTTCCTGGGATTTCCTTGCGGATTTCCTTTCGTCATTGAAATAGATCGAGAAGAAATTTGTTCTAGCTTAGTGTATGGGTCCCACGGATGGCGCCAACTTGTTGATACAAAAGTTGGATGATCCTTGCTAGACCTGAATTAGGCTTAATTCAGGTTGGCTAGGTTCCGGCTCCGGCACAAAGTGAAATATCTGGTTGGGATCCTGCACACTAAAACAACACGCGTTAGGCTTACCGTGGGAATTTATCCGACGATTAGACTCCAGCGTGAGAGTAAGTAATCGGTTTAGGGTTGTAAGAATCGGATGGGAGTTGAGAGTGTGTAGAATGTAATACCTTTGTGGAACCCTTAAGGGTTCCTTATATAGGCGGTGAAGCCCTAATGGTATGTCAACCATGCTTCGGCCCCAAGCAAAGGATAAGTGCCATAATTAGCTTGATTGTTATCTTATAATTATGGTGAGTGTATATCATCTACTTTGGGGTAAATCCTAATCATAATAAGATTATGATTCTGTCCGTAATGGGTCGTGGGCCGCACACATGTATGCGGCTACTGTTCATTCGAGGCCCATAACCTTTAAATGATATTAATCCAACCTATTAGTAACAGACCGGATGCGGGTAGTACCCGTGGGCCGGTTTCATGACCCGACTAGGGACTATACGTCATTAGATATAGCAATATGATTATTCGTAAAAGTTCAACAGTTTAGCAAATTTTACTTTCGAATAATATGTTTGTTGATTCTAAAATTCTAATCGTTAGTGACAGATTATTTATAGTCACTAATTCACGTTAGTTTTTAATAGCCTATGTGTTACATTCTGTGACAAATATTAACCATCACTAACTACACAAAATCTTACGTATCTTTGTATATAAAGATGAATTGAAATAATTGAACACTATAATTAAATTAAGCATAATAATGTATATATTAAAAATATAAATTGAATTTCTAGTTACAATTTTTAAGTGCATTCATTCTCGTTATTCGATAAATCTAAGATACGTCATTTTATTTTAGGTGACCGTTAGGAGCACGCGGCTTTCAATTTTATTTTATTCCATCGTTTTACTCTCGTCAACATCAAGTATATTGCTATCATCGTTCGTTACTTCTGGTGCAAGGTGAGTCTATAGCCTCGCTTTTAAATTCTTTAATTGTTTTAGAAACCTGCGAGGGGATAACATGCTTGTTTTATTAAAAATAAAGAGTACAACTATAAGTTGCGGTAAACCAACTGAATGGTGCAACTAGTAGTTGTGGAAGCTCTTTTTACTTGAAAAGTATTTATTGAAAATGAAGGATACAACAAGAGTTGCTGTAAACCCATGAATGGGTGCAACCAGAAGTTGTGGTAAACCCTATTTATTTTAAAACAGAACACAAGGGACACGATTGTATGCTTAGATGAAAGTTATTACATAAGTTAGCTTTAGCCTTAAAAGACCCATGGAATCGTGAATTGTTAATCGAAATAACGCTAATACTATGGATAGATATATCGGGGTGACGCCCAGTCCGGTCACGACTAGCTATCGCGTGGTGTAGTGAAGCACTAGTAATGAAACATCGGATGCATATGTATAAGAGAAATATACGCACTTGGATAGGTGTGTTAGGCTGAAATAATATATGTTAACGTTCAATGTCATGAGGCTTATGTAATAACGCTGATAATTATGTCCGTACAACATAATTGTCTTTCTAAGAGTTATTAACCATGGAAGGTTATTCAGAATACTTATGTTCTTTTTATTTAGTTTAAACTCTATAGATTCACTCAACAAATTTTGTTGACTATTTAGCATGTTTTATCTCAGGTCCATAGGGAAGGCACTCAAGGAAGGTGGTTTCGTGAAGCTTGCTTATTTGAAATGACTTTGGCCCGCTTTTCTAAAACATATCCATTCAAAGAACTTTTATCATTTATTGTGTTTTGTAAACTTTAAATCATCTGGGACCATGTGAAAAGTTGTATCGTTGAATGAATGGATGTTTTTATTAAAACGACTCGTTTTGAGCCGTTTTCTATTATTATGAGCTTGAATCATGTAAGTAACACCAAAGTACCCTTCCGCTGCTATGACCGAAATTGGGGGTGTTACACTTCTTCTTCAGCTTCGAAGGTCTTTCCTTATCAGCTTGCTGTTGAATAACTATACCTTTAGTAGGGTGTGAAGCTTGAACTTTCTTACCTTGAATTTGATCCTTTTTGGCAAGAACTTCTTGTTGTGCCTTTTTCTCTGCCTCTGCTTGTTTAGTCTTCTCAGCTGAATTCTTCTTTCTTAAGTCAAGCAGTAATTGGGCTAAAGTCTCATCTTCTCCAAAAGGAGTTTGACTTTCTAGTAAAGGATGATCACCAGCGGTACTTGCAATCGGCTTAGTTGGCTTAGCAGTACTTGGGTCTTCAACAATGTCAGCAGTACTTGAAGTCGGCTTTGTTGGCTTAGCAGTACTTGGATCTTCAACAATGTTGACTTCACCAGTATTAGACACACTTGTTTCTTCAATCACTTGTGTATCCCCAGATACCATTTCTTCCATAGAATCCATCATATCAACTTTCACCTCTTCAGTCTTGTCTGATCCATTGATCATTCTTGATCTAGACAGTACTTGCAAAGTCTGTTTCCTTTGAAACCATACTTGTCTTTGTGGTGGTGGAGTTGAAGATACAGGAAATTTAATGTTAATTTCCTCCAACTTCTATTAGAAAGTACTCTAGTTCACTTGAAGTGGTGATTGAGGTGTTGGTGCTGGCTGAGTTACCATCATTTCTTCAACTTGTTGCTCCTCATGGGTAGGTTGTGGTTCTTCCTGATGAATCTCCATATTTGAAGGTCCATCCAAACCAGTCTCTAAACCAGTTCCATCTTCATAAGTCCCCATGACATCTTCATCCAGCTCAAAATTGATGTCATTTCTAGATATCCTTGTCTGATTATCCGAAGAAGGTGGTTGTTCTTCATAATTCCTCTCCTGTTTGGTTGCATTCAGTTGCCTTTTCTTGTGGTTCCTGAATCTTTGCTTCTTGAGTGCAGCCTTCTGAATAGATCTATGTTGCCGCATCCAAGGTGATACTTTGTTCCTCAACTTGATTAGGCTAGCTTCCAATTCAGCAATTTTCTTATCTTGAACAAGCCTTTCTTTCTGCAACACCTGTACCTGTTGGGACAAACTAGTACACAAAGCAGTTAAATTTGCAACATCCACCACCTCTGGTGCTTGTGCTTGTGGGGAACCACTAGCAGCAATAGAAGCAGCAGGTGTGTGGATCATCTCATCATTGTTTGGTGGAGCACCAACATTATGAGAAGAAGATTGTGAATCTTCTAGGGAATGGGAACTCTGATGAGAAGGAGTTTGCTGAGAAGCACTAGCATTGCTAGGTTCCTCACCTTCTTGATTGGCAGGTTGGGCTAACATATGAGCAAACAATGGTTTAACTATTCCTGTAAAGGAATTTCCTTGTTTGGTCAAGAAAGAGAAAGTTCTCTTTGTGAATGTTGGAACATCCTATGTATCAGTTAACTCTGGCAGGTTAGATATTTGGTCACTAACTAAAGTCTGAATGAATCTAGGATACATCAAAAACTTTTTAGTTCCTTCCAAATTCCTAGTCATGCCTTCAAAAAATAATTTTGAAAAATTAATAACTCTGTTATTTGCTAGACAAATAACAGCTGATGCCAATGCAGCAGGAATTCGATCAAAAGATGTACTTTTAGAGCTTAAAAAGTGAATAATAGCATGAAAAATCAATTTCCATTGAGGTGAAAATTATGCTTTAAAGAAAGTAAGACTTTCCCTACCACCTCCATAGCCCATGGCTGCAAGGCCATCATGAATCTCTGTATTGTTAAGCATATTAAGTCCATTTTCATCATTTAATCTCAAACTTGCCCTTAGCAGTACCTCAGTTACATATACATTTCTATGATTCACCCTAGCCTTAATGCAAGGTTGATTAAACCGAGTACCTAACACATCAGTATTCCAAAATTGTTCAACAATGGAAATAGAGACAACTGGACTTACAGCGAGTGCAAAACGAACATGACTTCAAGATAATAGAGAATCTCATAGAAACTAAGAGAGTCATCATTCGTAGCAAGATTCGCAACTAAATTATGCTTAGAGATCACTTGTAAAGCAGCCATTAGTATTTTTGATGATCGAAAAATTATAGAGAAGGTTATAGAATTGAGACATAAAAATAAAAGATGAGGTGAATCAGTTTTATAATTGGAGTATGTATTTAAGGAAAAAATAAACCCAAGCGCGAGGAAACCGCCAAATTTACAAAAGAAACCCTTAACGGTAAAACGGACATGTAGCGGTACATGGAACATAATAGGTACTTGAATTTGTGCTAGCGGTACTTGGAGTTAGAACGGTACCTCACAATGTTGACCAGTTCATGCTTTCCACTATCATTGTAACCTCTTTTATCTTTTTCTATTAACCTGCAATTACATCAAAAACACAAAACATAGACTATACAATAAAAATTAGAAAAATTTGTACAGCTATTACCTCCCCTCAACATATGCAGCAGTCTATTGGTTAAGCATACCAATATGTGTCACCAAGAATTCAAATCTCTTTGCATCAAATGCCTTGGTCAACAAATCAGCTGCATTGTTGTCTGTATGAATCTTCAAGACTTGAATAAGCTTCTTGTCATAAGCATCTCTTATAAAGTGATGTCTTATTTCAATATGCTTGGTCTTGGAGTGAAATACTGGATTCTTGACAATGTATATAGTACTTTCATTATCAATGTAAATCTTGGTGGTCATGAAGTTAAACCCATAATCTAACAATTGATTGTGAATTCAAAGTACTTGTCCACAACAATGAGCAGAAGCTACATATTCAGCTTCAGTTGTAGAAGTAGCAACAATGGTTTGCTTCTTACACTGCCATGATATGAGTCTTCTGCCTAGGAATTGACAACCTCCTGTTATGGATTTCCTATCATGATTGGCTCAAGCATAATCACTGTCTGAGTAAGCTTCCAATTCAAAGGTGGAATCTCTAGGATACCATAATCCTAAATTAGGTTGACTTTTAAGATACTTAAAAATCTTCTTCAGATCATGTAGATGTGACACCTTTGGATGAACTTGGAACCTTGAACAGGCACACACAACAAACATAATATATGGCCTTGAAGCAGTAAGATACATCAATGAACCAATCATTGATCTGTATAGATAAATATCAACATTTTCTCCATGTTCATCTATTGATAAAGACTTATTAGCTTCAAAAGGTGTGCTTGTACTCCTTGTATCCATACATGAAAATTTCTTCAAGATTTCAGCAACATATTTATCTTGGCTGATAAGTATTTCGTCTTTCCTTTGTTTGACTTATAGTCCCAAAAAGAAAGTTAGTTCTCCCATAGAACTCATTTGAAATCTTCCTTTCATCAAAGCTTCAAACTCTTCACACCATGTCTTCTTGGTAGACCAAAAATGATGTCATCAACATAGACTTAAACTAGAATGATATCCTTAGCATTCTTCTTGATGAACAGAGTTTTGTCAATGGTTCCTCTCCTATATCCATGCTCTAGCAAAAAATTGGATAAAGTTGCATACCAGGCTCTTGGAGCTTGATGCAGTCCATAAAGTGCTTTGATAACCTTGTAGACTATATTGGGGAATTTAGGATCTACAAAACCTGGAGGTTGTGAGACATATACCTCCTCTAAAGTAGTACCATATAGAAAGGCACTTTTCACATCCATTTGATAGACTATAAAACCCATATATGATGAAAAGGCCAAAAATAACCTAATGGCTTCTATCCTTGCCACTGGTGCAAAAACCTCATCATAGTCTATCCCTTCTTCCTGTCTATAGCCTTGAACAACAAGTCTTGCCTTGTTCCTCACAACAACTCCTCTTTCATCCTTCTTGTTCCATAAAACCCATCTAGTACCAATTACTCTCTTACCTGAGGGAAGATCCACAAGAATCCAAACTTTTTGTAGCTCAAATTTTGTTACTTCTTCTTTCATGGCATCTACCCAGCTTTCTTCATCAAGAGCCTGAGAAATTTTTTGGGCTCTACTTGTGATAAGAAACAGGCAAACAAACAATGATGATTATCTTTATGATTTGTTCTCTGCTGTTGTTTGACGTAACTCACAAGTGCATGAGTTTCAATATTGGTTTGAAGTTGTCTTCTGGTTTGTACAGCAGATTTGGGATATCCAATGATCTGTGTAGTAGGATGGTTGTTGTTGACTTTATGAGTGGGAATAGAACTGACTAGAATTTATGTTTCCTAATTGTTGAAATCAGTTACTGCACCCTGCTCGTCATAGGAAGCTTTGGAGAAGATTCCTTCAACTGGACTAACATATAAGTCTTCATCGTTCATAGCAGATTTTGACTTAGCAGTACTTGCAGATGATGTACCGCTAGGTGTAGTATGTGATGCTGAGTGTTGTGACTCAAAAGATTCTTCTCCTGAATGCATATTAGCAGATGTAGCATTCTTTTCTTGATCTTGAAGCCTCTGAAGCTCTTGGGAGGCTTGATCATGTTTTGATGGCATGGTTTGCTTCTTGGGAGTAGAAGACATGGGAGTAACAGTAGGCATATTGGGCACATAGATATGAACATCATCATCTGATGAAGAAACATCTTCTTGAGTACCTGCATTAGTTTCACTTGACTCCTCACCTGCATTGTTAGTTTGACAATCCTTTTGCAAAGAATAGTAATCCATGAAGTTAGTTAGATAATCTAAATCGAACATCCAAGCATAACCTATTCTTGGGACATTGGGTTTATTTTCAAAGAAATTAACATGGGCATTTTCTTCAACCTTTTTAGATGCCAAATTATAAACCCTATATGCTTTACTTTGCACTGAATATCCTACAAGATATCCTGGATCAGACTTTTCATCAAACTTTCCCAAATAATCAAGGGTATTTAGTATAGACACATGCCACCCAAAAGGTCTTAAATGACTTATGGTAGGCGTTACACCAGTCAAAAGTTCATAAGGTGTTTTGTTTTGAGGCTTGGTCACTAAGACTCTATTTAACACATAACATGCAGTGTTGATTGCTTCTGCCCAAAAGGTATTTGGCAAAAGAGAATCAGCCAGCATAGTTCTAGCAGCCTCAATCAGTGTCCTATTTTCCTTTCAGCTACTCCATTTTGTTGTGGAGTCCTAGGATTACTAAATTGTCTCTTAATTCCTTTAGACCTACAGAATTCATCAAATTCAGCATTCTTGAATTCTGTCCCATTATCAGTCCTAATGATTAAAACCTATTTAATGAACTGCTTTTTAACTAAAGTGATAAAGTCCATAAGTAATTCATTGGTCTCACTTTTAAGGGATAAAAAGAAAACCCAATTGAATCTACTATAATCATCAGTTATGACTAGACAAAAGGTCTTATGACTAATGCTTCTTATAGAAACTGGACCAAACAAACCCATATGTAAAAGTTGCAAAGGTTTTGTCACAGTGTTGACAGTCTTGGTCTTACAAGAGGCTCTATGTTTTTTACCTTTTTGACAGGCAGCACATGTGAAATCATTTTGAAAAGATTTGTTAGGTAAACCTCTAACCAAATTCCTATTCACTAATCTGTTAAGATTCTTGAAATTCACATGACCTAACCTTCTAAGCCATAAATTAGGCTCATCAAAAGAAGCCTTAGCTAGCAAACATGTAATACCACCCGTTGGAGTAATAGTATGAAGATTAAAGGTGTACATATTTTCTTGCCTGGGTACTTTAAGCAGTATTTGAGATTCATTAGGCATCTCAAAGTCTTTAGACAGCACCAAGCAGTCTTTGTCTGTAAACAGCACCTTGTTCTTCTTATCACACATTTGTGATACTGAAAAGAGATTGAACTTATTTAATTCCTTCACAAAGAACACATCTTCAAATTCCAACTCCCCTATGTTGATTTTCCCTTTGCCAGTGATTCTACCTTTGTTACCTCCAAAGGCTACTGGTCCTCCTCTGAATTCTTCAAATTCAGCAAGAAAATCTTTTTTTCCTGTCATGTGTCTTGAGCATCTACTATCTACTATACCTTTATCTTTCAGTTCATCAATTAGATGCCCCTGCACACAAATAAAACTCATTAGTTTTTAACAGGGACCCAAGCCACATTTTGCTCGTATCCTGTGGGACCTACACACTTAAGAGTTTGTTCTGAAGCATTTCCAGTAATGCTACTTTTGCTCTTATACTTCATGGTTTCAGTTTTGTAGTCAAAGACATAGGGTGACTCTATGTGCTCAGACTTCTTTGCCTTAAGTACTGCTTTAGCGGTACTTGCTTTAACACATGATTTATCTCTTTTAGGAACCCATATTTGCATTGGTTTGTCATTATCCTTTCTTCTAGATGTTTTAGCTTTTTCAACAACATTCTTAGAAGTCTTAGAGAACTTTGGGTTGACAGACTTTAAACCAACGGTACCTAAGTTTGGTCTAGCAGTACTTGCAGGTCTATACTTGTCGGTACATGGTTTACTAGACTTTAAAGGTACTAGACCTTGTATCATAAGTACTGCCCTAGGAACAAAACTTTTGGCAGGGTTATATTTAATCTGTTTGGCTACCCTTGAGTGATCAAACTTAGGTTTGTCATTCTTAAGTTTCTGATTCCTATTAACCTGTGCATTTTTCCCATTACTGTTTTTCATGACTCTTTGTGCAGCCTTTTGTTTCACAATTTTATCTTCATGTAAAGTACAATCTTTGATAAAAGGACTTAGACTACCACAAACATAAAATCCTTTTCTTCTTAAAGAAGACCCAAAAGGTTGTTTTGACTTAACTTTCTCAAAACCTAGCCCACCCCTTTTGGCTTTATTATGTTTTACATTGTTTTCCAATATCTTGCTAGGAGTTTTTACCTGCTTGGGAGCAGAACTAGACTTAGATTCTTCAGAAACAAAGTTGTTCATTAAAGGTGGATAAACAATGTTTTTGGTCACAACAGTCTTTTCTTGGGACAAAGTACCAGAGTTTGAGGTATTTTTAACCTTTGGTTCTTCTAACTCTATACTTGTATCATTACTAGGGGGCACGAAAATTCCTGATAGTGGTGGAGGAACTGCCTTCATTCCCTCAGCATATCTAATTATTTTTAGGTGTATTATCTACCTCAATAGAACTATCAAAAATCCCTTTTGATAAGTCCTTCTCAGTAAAAGTTGTCCCAGGTTGGTCCTTAATATATCCTAGGCTTGATTTATCATAATACCCCATTTGTGAATTAATCAATTTTCCCAATCCTTTAGAGGATTTTGCCAATGATTAATCACTTCCCTTTCATTATAAAGACGGGCTTTTAAAGCTTCATTTTCTGTTGACACTTTTAACAGTTGTCTTTCAAAAGCTTTTATTTACACATCTTTTTCCCTCATTTAAAGAGTTAAAATTCTTATTTTCTCTTCATAGTTTTGTTGAGCCTTTTTATACAAACCTATATTTTTTTTTAATTTAACAACACCCTGTTTAAAATCATTTAATTCTACAGTGCATGTGTTAACCTTTTGATATTGTTCCTCTAGTTCTACTTTTAAGCTATTAAATTTAAGAACACAGTCTTTAGAATAAGGATGTACCTCAATATCTTCATGTGAGAGAGCCATTAGACCAAGCTCTTCTTCTTCTTCATCTTCAGCCCAGTTCACCACTCCATATACAGTTACCAATGCTTTGGTTCCTTTAGGACTCCTGCTGTTTCCTTTTGGAAAGCTTTCAGTTATTCTTGGACTGGTTCTATCGTTGTGCTTGGACTTCTGACTGCTACTCTCAGCTTTATCTCTAGAGCATTCTCTTGCAAAGTGTCCATTGCTTCCAGAGTTATAACATTCAACTTTGGACTTGTCATATCCTAATGGCTCATTAGGATCAACAGTCATCTTTCTTCCAGTCTTCTTGAAAAACCTATTAGATCTTACTGACATCATAGCAGCTTGCCATTTAAGATCCATCTCTTCGACATCAGCATCATCCATTTGGAACAAGTCATTGAGAGTTAATCTTGGCCTGTTGTCTTGTCCAGCGAAGAATGAGAAGGCATCATTGTCACTAAACAATGGTGAAGACCTTCCATGTGGATTTTGAGAGACTATGGGGCTGCTTTCAATACTTTGTGGGTAAGTAATGCTTGTAAGTTCTCCATCGGTGTTTGTGAAGTATGTATAACTGCTAGATCCACTAGCGATATTATGAAAATAAGTACCGCTGTTTCCATCTGACACAAAAGCCATGTTAGACTTTCTAGTAGTCGTTGCCTTAGTTACTTCAGTGCCTTTCACATCCATCTCGTATGCTCTAAGATTGTTGTAGAGATGATCAAAAGAAATTGTTTCTAGATCATCTTTGTGATGAAGTGCATTGCCATTGCTTTCCACTCTGGTGGAACAGTTCTTAAGAAGTTTAGATTAGCTTCTTCATTAGGAATTACTTGTCCATAAACTGCCAATTGAATAAGCAGCTTACTAAACCTTCCATAGCCACCATGTATCCCCTCTATACTGGTAATTGAGAAGTTATCAAATTCTTGCTTAAGAACAATCTTCTTTATCTTCTTAGATTTGTCATTACCTCCAAATCTAAGTTTTATAGCATCCCACGTATCTTTAGCATCCTTATAATGATGAAAGCTTGGTAAAATGTCTTATGAAAGAGCCATAGCCAAAGCAGTTCTGGCTTTTCTCTCTCTGATCTCTGCTTGTACCTCCTCAGCAGTCACAGCAGGTAGAGCATAGCATGTACCGTCTGGCAACCAGTGTAGCTTCTTTGGTGTGTTCCCATTCTTGATAACTTGCCACACAGTATGATCTGTGTGATTCAAGTAATGTTTCATCTGCATAGCCCATGTCTCATAATTGTCACATTTGAGAACTGGGAATTTAACAGTAGATAGAGTATGAGAAGGTGTTGTTGTAGAGGTAGCTATAGCATTCATGGCTTGAACACCTTGTACTGGTGCAGGATGCACAACTTGTGGTTGTCCCTGTGGTATAGGATCAGGGTCTTGAACATCATCAAAGTGAGCATCATCACCTTCTGGTTGAGACATTGAGTTTTGGTGTGAGTGGAGTGTTTGCGGTTGTGTTCTTCTTTTTTAGAGTTTCTCAACAAGCTCTGATACCACTTGTTGATCCCTTTGATTGGATCTATATTCTGTTAAGAACTAGTATAGTAGTTTGTAATCAAACTAAAACACTCTGAGAACTCTTTCTCAAACTAAATATGTTATGCGGAATCTAACTTATAAAAAACAGAAGAACAAAATTACTTTTAACTATTCGATTCTCTTATTAATCGACTTGAATGAGGTACATGAAAGACATTATACCTATGTTCCTTTTATAGAGTAAGGAACCCTAGAAACCTTAGAATATTCTATAAAGATAACTATATCACAGACGATATATTATCAATATTCTAACTATTTAAGTATATCACATAAGATATACTCTAACTATAACTATGACATATCTTATACAAAGATATATTCGTCCTAATCAATATAGCAGTACTTACTTTATAAGTAGTAGTACTTACTATGTACCGCGTTAACACTAACGGTACTTGCATAATACTAACAGTACTTAAATTACACGGACGGTATTTGACACTTAACAAATAATTCCCAATAGTTTTTTATGTTTTATATTTTTATGTTTTTGATTTTTTTATCTTTTGGATTTATGATACGTAAAAGGAACGCTCACGATGTGAACTGATCCCAAAATCCAATCAAAACCGTCAATCAATAGTCTCTCGTAATGTCATGAACCGACAGCGACACCATTTAATATGTGTGATTGTAGTGAAATACGACCTTTAGGAAAAGGAAGTAAAAGTGGTAAGCGTTAAGTGTCAGTTTAGGAAAACCGAGCACTAATGACCAAACAAGTTCGTTTCCCAAGGAGGCAAGTGCGTTGTGTTAAGAGTTGATTAATGTTTGTGATTATATGATTGAGAAAGAAATGGGATTAGAAGAGAAAGACGGTTACGAAAACGGATTAAACTACGACGAAAAAGGCGGACACGTAAAACCGTAAATAGTGCCAAAATTAAAATTTTAACCTAAAAATTCATAAAAATTACTAAAAATCCCCAATAATATTCTAAGAGTTTACAAAAAATCCAAACTTGCTAAAACCTTTTAATTAATTCAATAATGACTTTTTAATGCTAATTAAAGCCCTAAAAATCACAATTAAATATTAAAAAGCCTTAAACAAGATCTAATAGTTTGTAAACCTCAAAAATATCCTAATTAAGCTAAAAACTATTTTTAAAAATTTAAAACCAAATTAAACTATTTTTAAACACTTAAAAACTATTAAAATCAATTAAATCTTAAATTAATTCTAGAAATTAATTGAAAAGTCTAAAAAATATTTGGAAAGTGACAAAACTCCTAATTAAGTGTCCTTAACCTTGGAAGAATGTAAAAACTAAAAAAAATCAAACTTCAATTTTTAATAATAAAATAATATTAAAATATTCAAAAAAATAAAAAGTTTATAAATAAATTTTAAAAAATTACCAAAAATCCTAAATAATGTAACTAAAACAAAAATGCAATCCAAATTTTCTGAAACCTATTTAATAATTTTATATTAAATTTTAAAGTTGCTTAAAAACCCTAAAATCCTATAAAATCAAAAATAAGCTAAATTGAAAACTTAAAAAGTTGTAAACCTCAAAAATATGATTAAAAACCTAAAAACTATTTTTTCAGATTTTTAAATTACTTTTTACTATTTTTTAATGACTTTCTAAAATTAAAACTAAAAATAATCCTAATAAATTAATTAATAATGGGAAAAATATACTTTTTGCTCAGAAAAATTAAAAACCTTAATATAAACCTAGGAAAAATACTACTTGGTAAAAACCTCAAAGAAATAAGCCAGAAAAAGCTTATTTACAAGCTGCTAATCAAATAAGCTATAAAACAATTAACCCTTAAATAAGTAATGAAATGAAGCTATAACGTAAAAAGCCATCTGGATCACTGGTTAACACGTTAGTCCTTGGAAAGCAAGGTCGCGTGTTCGATCCCAGGCAAGGTGAGCTTTTTGCAAACTTTTTTTTTTTTTTACTTTTAAAAACTCAAACCAGTACTCTTTTAACTCACAAAAACACCAACACAAATCCAAGTTAACAAAGATTAAGAGCTTAGGAAAGCAAAACGTGCCCAGATAAGTACTAGTATCTGATGAACACACAAGTGTTTATTCACTTGTGCAGTTTTGACAAGAGGGCTTGTCTTTGGCTTGTTTGAGGTGATTGATTGGACAAGAAAGGCACCCTTATACTCTTTGGAGTATAAGGAGTCAGAAAACACAAAAAACAAGCAAAGAGCACACAAGATCAAGCCAACAATTAAGCAAATAAGGTTGCTGATATGACTTTATGTTTCTGATGAGTACTTGCTGATATACAATGCACACAAATGAGATTTAAGCATTCATAACTTGCATACAAATCAACCAAGAGACAATTAAGTTACAACATACCTTTAAACAATCTATAATCTAGCAAACTTAACAAATTGATGGATCAAATTCACTCAAAAATCAGTCAAAATAGGCAGATTCAGATTATAGGCTATGTTTTCAATATTTAACATGCAATCTTGCTCAAAAAAAAACTCACCAAATTAAAAACCAATCTAGCATACAACCTAATAACTACTTAGGGAGTGTGTTTAACAGGTTTTTAACTCAAAAATCTTTCAAAGTTCTCACTTAAATAGCAGATCCAAACACCCCTTTAAATCTGTAAATCAACTTTTAACAAAGCAAAATAACTCAGAACTCAACAAATCTGATTCCAATCAATCCTAACATGCATACTATACTCTAACAACTCAAATCAAACCATTTAAACAAACATTTAACACTTTTCATGAAAAATCACAATAAGCACATAACTTTTCAGAAAAATGGAAACAAGGGATTTTTACCTTGAGGGACTTACATCCAAGTCCCTCAGTGGTTGATTAACCACCTCCATATAGGCTGGGGCCTATGCAGAACACTTGGACAAACAAGATCAATACCCCTGCTAAGAAAATGAACACACAAGCAAATGATATAACACTTATCTGTTTTCTTCTTTCTTTCTTAAAACCTTTTCACAAAACTTCCTTATACTTCCTTTAAAACACTTGCACAACAACTTTAAAGACCTGGAAAACCAAACCTTGAACAAGTTTTTTGCCAAAAATCCAAACTTTCAGAAACTTTGAACAAAAACTGAAATTTTAAAAAGACTTAAAACTTGGAACACAATCTAAACAACAGAAATGTAAATGAGGATCCTGGAATCTTTTCATCAACAATACTTAACCAATTTCATTCATTAATCAAACGTGATTTACAAGCTTGTGATCTTAGGAAAAAATTCAAGAACAAGGGTCATGCACAATACGCATACTCCTTATATAGGACTACATAGAACTATCTAGATACTTGAAACCCTAATACATGAATTTCCCAAGCTACCCTTGGACGAATTTTGAATTTTCAGTCAAAAAAAAAATGCCATGTGATTATGCAGTTGGAGTCTTGTGAATGCCAGCTTGTTGTAGTCAATCTAAACCCTTCATTTGTTGTGGAGGACAAGTAAAAACATCTTGGTCGTCCATTTTGTTTGGTGTTAGGTTTTGTGGGAAAGAGACGTTCAAAGGGGAATCTCATGGGGGGTCCAGGGTGAGTGTGGGGTTGATTTGGGATGTGGGTTTTGTTGACAATAACCCTAATTAGCCTTCTGGAAGAGATGGAGCAAAAACCCTTTGTTCTTAGTTTAATTGACCCTGGGGTTTTTAGGGTTTATGGGTGGTTTAGGAGAGGTTTAATCTGAAAAAGGGATTAAGTTTTTTAAACTTAATGTTTACCACCAAAATCAGATTTAAATAAATCTGATTATTTAAAAAACGTGGGTGGAAGTCTGATGTGGATGAAGTGGTGAGGTGGTGGGAGATGATTGGATGAGAGGGGTGATGTGGATGGATGGTTGGATGGGAGGAGTTTGGGTGTCTGGCTGGTTGACCCCCTCAAGTTTCACTTTCCTTTCACTTTGTAATAAATCAGCAAACTCCCATTTCCTTTGATTTCAACTTTCAGCTTTTGGCATTTTTGGCACATATTATTTATAAACTTGAAACAAGGACTAAATATGCAATTTCTTCATTCTTCAAGGACTGTTTTTGACATGTCTTCATATTTCAAGGCTTTGACTTGTTTGTTGACTTCTTGGAGGACCATTATTGACAATTTATATTTGTTGAGGGACTAAATTTGCCAATTCTTCAAAGTTAAGGGTCCTTTTTGTAATTTTGACAAACTTTAGGGACCAAACTTGTAATTATGAAGATACAAGGGTATAAAGTGTCAATTCTTCAAACTTGGAGGACCAATCTTCAATATTCTTCAAATCTTCAAGGGTTTTCTTTGGAAAATTCTTCATTAGGGCTTGGTTCATCGTGCAGCTTCGTTTCCCATGTTCGTTTTTTGACTGATTCTTGTGATCTTTTGTCATTTTCTCAATATCCGTACCTAAAATACACAAGCAACAAACACAAGCATATATTTGGGTATTTTGATGATATTTAATGCATTTTAAGCCCAATTTGGACGATGAGACTATGTATAAAAGCAGTCTCATCACTCACCCATACTAAACCATTGTCGTGCCCTCACGCAATGCTAGAATAAAGTATCATAGCATCTCCAAAATTCAATTTTATTCACTTTATTGAAATGATAAACTAGCTATACTACTACTATTACTACTACTTGTGTTATATACATAATGTATGATTTTCATCGCAAAATGGGACGTTTAGGTTCATAGAATAAGAACACGTGAATGCTTCGTTAGAAATAATTTCATCGTCCTCGATTTTCACTCCAATTCCATGCCAAGCGTGCAACGAGATCATTGTCATTATAAGTTAGTAATACTAACACTACTCATATTCCCTAATCACGTACTTATTCTCCCATTATTCCTAAGTTGTATCTCTTATATTTTATTTTGTCTTGAATGTTTCACGAGGATACATTGTTTGACTTATGCGATAATAGAGATTTAGGTCTAAAAATAGAGTCCTAACGGTGTAACTAAGACCATCAAATCAATAACCCCTCCTAATAGACAACGATGTTAAAACATTAAGTTGACAAGAAGAATCGATAAACACAGTTTTATAACGGTTTTGAACATGAGACTTATTACCAAGACTTTTATACGCCCCCTAACGGAAGGGCCTTATTATCTTTGGTTTACCTCCATCTTTTATTCAACTTCGCCAGGAAGCTTTTATTATGACTTCGGTCTTGCCTTGCCTTTTATTATCCGCCTCATCGGTGGTTTTATTAGCCAAAGACGTATATCCTCACGCTAAGGCGAATTTTGGACCTTTAAAGCTTCGAAGATTAAGGCTTGATTCACTTTCAATTTTTCATAGATTTTTCGGCCTTGTGGGGCTTTAAATTGTTTGCTAGATTTAGGTGAGCACTTGAAATCTTATTATTGGGTGAAGCTTTTGATTATTAGGGTGCCAATACTTCAAAACCGTGACGCTGGCGATACCTTAATGTCTTCCCAATTTAATTACACGGAAGCTACTAGAAAAGACTAGAAACCCAACAATCCTAACTAAACCTCTAAGTAAATATTTATTAAGAAAAAAATATTTACATGCGAAGGGAGAATAAGCAAATAACGAGAACACATGAGTTTTTGAAAGAATACGAGTACTCTACGTTTAGCATAGTAACTTATAATTAACTCTATCATTTCTCGTCCTCATTTAAGAGACTTAGCCTAATGTGTAGTTAAGGAATCAAAGCTAAGTGCTCAACACGCACGGTCGAGTCAAAAATTACTCTTATTCTCGCCATAGGAAAACCTACATTCGTGTCTTAAACACTTATGAAAAACTAGAAATTTTTTTAAAATTTGGCCATTTTTAGCTTTATTTTGCAACAAAAACGATAAACAAAACATAAACTTTGGAAAGCGTGAAGTTTTGGCAAGGCAAGTATCTATTCACCCCCCCCCCCATACTAAAGTTAAACATTGTCCTCAATGTTTCGAGTCTAGGGGTGCAAAAACCCCCATACTAGAGACGTAGTCGAATGCCTAATCTAGCATGGAAAGGGTGTAACCAATAAATTAATAGCCGTTTATGAAGTGTGCTAAAAACCTAAGGTTAGAACATCAAAGGATATATCATTTGGATATTGAGAAAGTCTTCAAAGCAAACGATCGAGTGCTCCCATAAAACGAACACGAGAGGCTCCAATCGTGAAGATCATGATCTAAAAACCACATATCACAAACAACCATGGAACAAAGGTTGGAAGGGCACAAATCCCCACACGTAAGCTACATTAGAAAGCGATAATATGTACATAGGATAAGCATGGGACTCCCCCACGAGGCACCTCGTTTTTGATTACCGAGTCATGAGCTCGACTCGATCCCCTCAATACTAATTATCATTGGGGAAGGTGACTTGGTCGAGGTAGTTCAAGGATGGAACTTCCCCGCCAAAGTAGTGCTTCAACCTATGTGCATTTACCTTGAAGTTAGGACCATCATCTTGAGCTAGCTCGATGGTCCCATACGGAAACACTTGAGTCACGGTGAATGGACCGGACCAACGGGATTTCAACTTACCGGAAAAGATTTTCAATCTTGAATTAAAAAGCAAAACTTGATCCCCAATGTTAAAAACCCGGTTTTTAATTTTAGAATCATGCAACTTTTTAGTTTTCTCTTTATAAATCAATGAATTTTCATAAGCAATGTCCCTCAATTCATCTAATTCATTCAATTGCATTTTCAGGTGTTTTCCCGCGGTCTCCATATCATAATTACAATGCTTTAGGGCCCAATAAGCCTTGTGTTCTAACTCGATAGGCAAATGACAATTCTTTCCATACACAAGCTTATAGGGAGTGCACCCAATGGGCGTCTTATGAGCGGTCCTAAAGGCCCATAAAGCATCGTCCAACTTATCTGACCAAGATTGTCGGTTTTCCCCAACGGATCTCTCCAAGATCCTCTTTAAAGCTCGGTTTGAAACCTCGACTTGCCCACTCATTTGTGGGTGATAAGCCGTAGAAAGCCGATGTGTAACCCCATATTTCCTTAGAACCCTTTCAAATTGGTCGTTACAAAAATGGGTTCCACGATCGCTTATGATAGCACGAGGGGTTCCAAACCGAGAGAACAATTGCTTCAAAAACTTGACTACCACACGAGCATCATTGGTGGGCAAGGCCTTTGCCTCCACCCACTTAGAAAGGTAGTCAACCGCAACAAGGATGTACTTATTACCACGAGATGATGGGAATGGCCCCAAAAAGTCTATGCCCCAAACGTCAAAGATCTCACATACTTGAATGATATTTTGTGGCATTTCATCTTTTTGTGAGGCTTTTCCTTGTCGTTGGCATGCATCACACGACTTCACAAGATCTTGTGCATCTCGGTAAATAGTAGGCCAAAAGAATCCGGCATCAAACACCTTCTTAGCCGTGAGATTAGCACCGTGGTGACCACCCGTGGGTCCCTCATGGCAAGCTCTAAGGATGTTAGAAGCTTTGGTGCCAAATACACAACGTCGGATGATTTGATCCGTACAAGTTCGAAACAAGTAAGGGTCGTTCCAAAAGTAGAACTTGACGTCACGAAAGAATTTTCGTTTTTGTTGAGTCGTCATACCCTTAATGATGAAGTTACCCGCATGGTAATTTGCAAAATCCGCAAACCATGGGGTGGAAGAATCAAGCTTAGAATTCACTACACCAAGTGTCTCGAGCGGAAATGTTTCGGTGATTTACTTGGGCTCGTAAACACTTTGGTAAGGATCTTCCAAACGAGAGAGATGATCGGCCGCTAGATTCTCGGCTCCTTTTTTGTCAACGATTTTGTGATCAAATTCTTGAAGGAGGAGAATCCAACGAAGTAATCTTGGCTTAGCATCTTGCTTTGCCATGAGATACTTAATATCCGAATGGTCCGTATACACTATGCATTTCGTCAAGACGAGATAAGGTCGGAATTTCTCAAATGCATACACCACGGAAAGGAAATCCTTTTCCGTTGTAGTGTATTTTAGTTGAGCCTCGGTCATCGTCTTGCTAGCATAGTGAATAGGTAAGAAGTGCTTATCATGACGTTGCCCCAAAACGGCCCCAATGGCGTAATCACTAGCATCACACATAAGCTCAAAGGGGAGGTTCCAATTGGGAGCAACAAGAATGGGAGCTTCGGTAAGTTTCCTCTTAAGGATCTCAAAGGCTCGTACACAATCTTCGTCAAAGACAAAACGTGCCTCTTTTTCAAGAAGATGTGTAATGGGTCGAGAAATCTTTGAAAAATCCTTGATGAATCGACGATAAAAGCCCGCGTGGCCTAGGAAACTCCTAACTCCCTTGACGGTTTTGGGATGAGTTAATTTGGCGATGACGTCTACCTTAGCTTGATCTACCTCAATCCCCGCTTTCGAGACCTTGTGCCCTAAGACGATTCCACTCTTAACCATAAAATGACATTTTTCCCAATTGAGCACAAGGTTGGTTTCCTCACAACGTTTTAACATTCTCTCTAGGTTCGACAAACACGAAGTGAAAGAATCACCAAACACGGAAAAGTCATCCATGAAGACTTCCATCGTCTTCTCGATCATATCATGAAAAATAGCCATCATGCATCGTTGAAAAGTTCCCGATGCATTACAAAGTCCGAATGGCATTCTACGATAGGTAAACGTTCCATATGGACACGTAAACGTAGTTTTTTCTTGATCACGAGGATCGATGGGAATTTGGAAGTAACCGGAAAAACCATCTAGAAAGCAATAGAAATCGTTTCCCGCAAGACGCTCCAACATTTGGTCCATGAAGGGCAATGGAAAATGGTCTTTTCGAGTGGCTTTACGATAGTCAATGCACACTCTCCATCCGGTCACGAGTCTAGTGGGAATCAACTCGTTGGCATCGTTTGGCACAACGGTCATCCCTCCCTTTTTAGGGACACAATGAATAGGACTCACCCAAGGGCTATCGGAAATAGGGTAAATCATTCCCGCGTCAAGGAGTTTAAGGACCTCCTTTTTGATGACGTCGTGAAATTTGGGGTTCACCCTCCTTTGACTTTGGATTGTTGGCTTGAAATCTTCCTCCACTAAGATTTTGTGGGTACAAAACTTGGGATCGATTCCCTTAATGTCGGATAACTTCCACGCAATCGCCCCTTTGTGGTCCTTAAGAACATCGACAAGTGCGGTTTTTTCATCATTCGAAAGGTCTTTCAAAATAGTAACCGGCAACTTGTCGTCCTCCTCCAAATAGACATATTCGAGGTAAGGAGGTAAATCTTTCAACTCGAGGATAGGTGGTTCCTCAAGTGAAGATTTGGGCTCGATACTCATAACCTCCTCGGGTGGAGGAAATGGGAAATCGTTGAGAAAATCCTTGATAATCGAGAAGTCCTCATCGTTGTCGAGGTCTTCGTCACAAGTACGTGGAACATCGAATTCTTCCAACGTAAAACCACCACCTTCAAAAGGAGTGAAGGTTGGTGTCGAATTATCAAGAATTGGATCTAACATAGTGGGATTGCCACTAGTTTCTTCATCACCAAACCCTAAAACTTCTTGTGAAAATTCCTCGCAAACCACTTCGATCATATCAACGAGGTTTATGGTAGCAACGGAATAAACATGAGAAAGTTGAGAATTTTGAGTTGCGTTTATAACAAGTTCCTCGTCGTTGAAACGTAAGGTGATCTTTCTAGCATGCACATCAATTAAAGCCATAGACGTATCTAAAAACGAAAGACCTAAAATGAGAGGAACTTGAGGATCCGTGGGGATATCAACAACGATAAAGTCTACGTGATAGTAGAACTTCCCCACTTTCACAAAAACGTCTTCCGCCAAACCACATGCGAGAATCGTGGAATGGTCGGCCAACTCAATAGACATTCGTGAAGGAGTAAGATTAGGAAGATTGAGCGACTTGAAGATTGCAAGTGGCATCAAGTTAATGCTAGCACCAAGATCGGCCAAGGCATAGCATTCTTCCATATCTTGAATTGCACAAGGGATCAAAAATTTACCGGGATCACCGACTTTTTGAGGTATGCGATTAAGATAAACCGACGAACAACTAGACATTTGGTGCAATTTATCCTTGTTGTTCAACATACTCTTAAAGTTAGCGGCAAATCGAGGCATCATGACCAAAGCATCGGCGAAACTCACATTAAGGTGCAACTCACGAAACATTTTCATAAAAAGCTCAAATTGGTAGTTGTCGCGCTCTTGTCGTTTCTCCTTCCTAAGTCTCGATGGGTAAGGCAAGGGTGGTGTGGGTTGGGACATAGGCATAGCCTTTGGAATCTCGGGTTCCAATGATGGTAATGGGTCAACCGTAGGTGTGGCATGAGCGGTACTTTGTGGTCTTGAAATATGCTCCTTTTCGACCACCACCTCGGGTTCTTCCTCAATTTCCTCCACCGTTGGAGTAATTGGTTGAGGAGTCGGTTCTTTAAGTGTCTTACCAGTTCGTGTGGTAATCACTTTCATCTCTCCCTTCGGGTTTGAAACGGTGTTACTAGGTAGACCACTCGAAGTAGAGGCTTTGTTTCCCATGACGGCTTCTAAAATTGCATTAAGCTTAGCATCGTGACTATTAAACTTTAAATCTTGACTAGCGGCTTTTTGGTCAATTTTTTGTTCAAGCCTAGCATGACTTTGCTCTATCTTGTTGTTTTGACCTCGAATTTGATTAGCAAAATCATTTTTCAATTCATTTCTCATGTTAAGATTTTCTTTCACAAAGTTAGCCAACTCCTTAGTGTTTTTAGCCGTGTCCCTAGCTTGACTAGCCAATTGCTCTTGTATGTTTTCCAAAATCTTATCATTTTCCGTGGCGTAATTCAAAAATTCCATTGGAAGTTCCTTAGTGTAAACATTTTGAAGACCTTGACTCGTGTTTTGAAAATTACGGTTTTGATTTTGATTTTGCAATTGGCTACAAGTTCCTTGATTTCCATAGTTGTTATTACCCTTGAAATTGTTCCTTTGATTGCTTTGGTAACCAACTTGATTGTTTCGATAATTGTTAGCATTTTGATTTGGTGGAAAACCTGGTGGAGTCAATTGATTAGTGCGAGGAACTTGACCGTTTTGGTTATAAGTTCCCGCGGCCGCGAAGGCACTCGAAGTGTTACCACCGTTGGTAATGCACTCGGAATAATCGTGAGCTCCACCACAATACATACAAGAAACCTCAACCGCTTTAATCGTAGCGGGAGCGGGTTGTTCACCAACTTTAAACTCAATTAACAATCCTTTCAACTTATCAAAAATCTTATTCTCCAAATTAGCCTCGATTTGGCAAGCATCAACGGTGTGTGACAATGAAGGCGAAGACGAAGTCTTACGAACACTCGACGTGCTACGAGGACTATACACCTTAGACCTATTCTCAATGATTAACAATGCTTCCTCGACCGTCTTACACAAAAAATTACCACCCGCGGCGGCATTAAGATAATCACGCTCATGATCGTTCAAGCCATTGTAAAACGTGTCAATTTGATGCAAGTCGGAAAAACCATGATGTGGACATTCGTGCAACATTTCCTTAAACCTATTCCAAGCCGTTGAAAAACTCTCATTATACTCTTGTGAAAACTTTGAAATCTCGTTTTTCAAGTGCGTAGTCTTAGAGGGCGGAAAAAATTGGTTCACGAATTTTGAAACGAGAACCTTCCACGTCAATATAGAATTGGGTGGCTCTTTCTCTAACCAAATTTTTGCAGGCCCCGCTAAGGAATACGGAAAAAGCATCATCTTAATCGAGTCGTTTGAAACGTCCTTAAACTTGCAAGTGGCGGTGAGACGATTAAATTGGCGAATGTGGTTATGAGGGTTGTCCTTTTCGTCACCTCGAAACTTGTTGTTTTGAATCATGGACAACAAACCCGTCTTAACCTCAAAATTCTCCGCAAGGATAGCGGGAATCACAATCGCTTCTCCATAACCCTCGGTGGGTGCTTGAAGTAACTCCATCATAGTTCGATTAGCCATGGGTGCTTCTTTCACTACAATGGGTTCGTCAATAGGAGACTCCTCACTAGAAGGAGTGATGGATTTGTTTCTTCGTTTACGAGCACGTCTTGCTTTAGAGCGAGTTTGCATAAACGTCACGTACAACGAGAAGGCGAGCAAAGAAGATTCTTTTTGGTGTTTTTACTTTTTCAATTTTTTTTGTTGTTTTTGGTTGTTTTTAACTTTTTTTTTGCGGTTTTTGGAATGTATTAGGTAGACACAAATCTACAAATCTCCTCCTTAATCAAATCTCTCGATTAAAGAAGCCTCAAGGAATGAAAACGATCACGTGAAGTGAACGCCTTCGATGACTTTAGAACGATGGTGGAACACCAAATCGTTCAAGAGGGTTTAATCAATAGAAACCAAGAAAATATATATGATACTTAAGTAATACTTTGGGCGGCAAAACCCTCGATTAGCTTTCAAAATCAAAATACGCACAAGCAAGCGGAGGAAACGAGGCGGCGCGAAGCACTTAAGAGCCTTTTCCTTTAGGTCGTGAAATACAACCGCCTTATACCCACCTTATAGTTTGTATTTCTCAAAATCGAGCTTCACGAAAGTATTTATCTATTTTTGCCTTTTTCTTTGGTTTGAGATTCGAATACAATGATTGGGTAATGACCTCCCAAGTCAAGGTTGTGATTTCTCACGTATTTGGAGTACTTGTAAATTTATTGTTCTACGTATACAATATAGTAATAGTATTCACAAAAAACGAAAAACCGATAATACGTATTAGTAGAGTGCTACTAATAGAATTACTTTTATGGCTATATAAAAACAACAATGGTTCAACCAAAACACAACACGCCTCCCCGGCAGCGGCGCCAAAATGATTGTAGTGAAATACGACCTTTAGTAAAAGGAAGTAAAAGTGGTAAGCGTTAAGTGTCGGTTTAGGAAAACCGAGCACTAATGACCAAACAAGTTCGTTTCCCAAGGAGGCAAGTGCGTTGTGTTAAGAGTTGATTAATGTTTGTGATTATATGATTGAGAAAGAAATGGGATTAGAAGAGAAAGACGGTTACGAAAACGGATTAAACTACGACGAAAAAGGCGAACACGTAAAACCGTAAATAGTGCCAAAATTAAAATTTTAACCTAAAAATTCCTAAAAATTACTAAAAATCCCCAATAATATTCTAAGAGTTTACAAAAAATCCAAACTTGCTAAAACCTTTTAATTAATTCAATAATGACTTTTTAATGCTAATTAAAGCCCTAAAAATCACAATTAAATATTAAAAAGCCTTAAACAAGATCTAATAGTTTGTAAACCTCAAAAATATCCTAATTAAGCTAAAAACTATTTTTAAAAAATTTAAAACCAAATTAAACTATTTTTAAACACTTAAAAACTACTAAAATCAATTAAATCTTAAATTAATTCTAGAAATTAATTGAAAAGTCTAAAAAATATTTGGAAAGTGACAAAACTCCTGATTAAGTGTCCTTAACCTAGGAAAAATGTAAAAACTAAAAAAATCAAACTTCAATTTTTAATAATAAAATAATATTAAAATATTCAAAAAAATAAAAAATTTATAAATAAATTTTAGAAAATTACCAAAAATCCTAAATAATGTAACTAAAACAAAAATGCAATCCAAATTTTCTGAAACCTATTTAATAATTTTATATTAAATTTTAAAGTTGCTTAAAAACCCTAAAATCCTATAAAATCAAAAATAAGCTAAATTGAAAACTTAAAAAGCTGTAAACCTCAAAAATATGATTTAAAACCTAAAAACTATTTTTTCAGATTTTTAAATTATTTTTTACTATTTTTTAATGACTTTCTAAAATTAAAATTAAAAATAATCCTAATAAATTAATTAATAATGGGAAAAATATACTTTTTGCTCAGAAAAATCAAAAACCTTAATATAAACCTAGGAAAAATACTACTTGGTAAAAACCTCAAAGAAATAAGCCAGAAAAAGCTTATTTACAAGCTGCTAATCAAATAAGCTATAAAACAATTAACCCTTAAATAAGTAATGAAATGAAGCTATAACGTAAAAAGCCATCTGGATCACTGGTTAACACGTTAGTCCTTGGAAAGCAAGGTCGCGTGTTCGAGCCCAGGCAAGGTGAGCTTTTTGCAAACTTTTTTTTTTTTACTTTTAAAAACTCAAACCAGTACTCTTTTAACTCACAAAAACACCAACACAAATCCAAGTTAACAAAGATTAGGAGCTTAGGAAAGAAAAACGTGCCCAGATAAGTACTAGTATCTGATGAACACACAAGTGTTTATTCACTTGTGCAGTTTTGACAAGAGGGCTTGTCTTTGGCTTGTTTGAGGTGATTGATTGGACAAGAAAGGCACCCTTATACTCTTTGGAGTATAAGGAGTCAGAAAACACAAAAAACAAGCAAAGAGCACACAAGATCAAGCCAACAATTAAGCAAATAAGGTTGCTGATATGACTTTATGTTTCTGATGAGTACTTGCTGATATACAATGCACACAAATGAGATTTAAGCATTCATAACTTGCATACAAATCAACCAAGAGACAATTAAGTTACAACATACCTTTAAACAATCTATAATCTAGCAAACTTAACAAATTGATGGATCAAATTCACTCAAAAATCAGTCAAAATAGGCAGATTCAGATTATAGGCTATGTTTTCAATATTTAACATGCAATCTTGCTAAAAAAAACTCACCAAATTAAAAACCAATCTAGCATACAACCTAATAACTACTTAGGGAGTGTGTTTAACGGGTTTTTAACTCAAAAATCTTTCAAAGTTCTCACTTAAATAGCAGATCCAAACACCCCTTTAAATCTGTAAATCAACTTTTAACAAAGCAAAATAACTCAGAACTCAACAAATCTGATTCCAATCAATCCTAACATGCATACTATACTCTAACAACTCAAATCAAACCATTTAAACAAACATTTAACACTTTTCATGAAAAATCACAATAAGCACATAACTTTTCAGAAAAATGGAAACAAGGGATTTTTACCTTGAGGGACTTACATCCAAGTCCCTCAGTGGTTGATTAACCACCTCCATATAGGCTGGGGCCTATGCAGAACACTTGGACAAACAAGATCAATACCCCTGCTAAGAAAATGAACACACAAGCAACGATATAACACTTATCTGTTTTCTTCTTTCTTTCTTAAAACCTTTTCACAAAACTTCCTTATACTTCCTTTAAAACACTTGCACAACAAACTTTAAAGACCTGGAAAACCAAACCTTGAACAAGGTTTTTGCCAAAAATCCAAACTTTCAGAAACTTTGAACAAAAACTGAAATTTTAAAAAGACTTAAAAATAAAACTTGGAACACAATCTAAACAATAGAAATGTAAATGAGGATCCTGGAATCTTTTCATCAACAATACTTAACCAATTTCATTCATTAATCAAACGGGCTTTACAAGCTTGTGATCTTAGGAAAAACATCAGGAACAAGGGTCGTGCACAATACGCATACTCCTTATATAGGACTACATAGAACTATCTAGATACTTGAAACCCTAATACATGAATTTCCCAAGCTACCCTTGGACGAATTTTGAATTTTCAGTAAAAAAAAATAAAAAAAAATGCCATGTGATTATGCAGTTGGAGTCTTGTGAATGCCAGCTTGTTGTAGTCAATCTAAACCCTTCATTTGTTGTGGAGGACAAGTAAAAACATCTTGGTCGTCCATTTTGTCTGGTGTTGGGTTTTGTGGGAAAGAGACGTTCAAAGGGGAATCTCATGGGGGGTCCAGGGTGAGTGTGGGGTTGATTTGGGATGTGGGTTTTGTTGACAATAACCCTAATTAGCCTTCTGGAAGAGATGGAGCAAAAACCCTTTGTTCTTAGTTTAATTGACCCTGGGGTTTTTAGGGTTTATGGGTGGTTTAGGAGAGGTTTAATCTGAAAAAGGGATTAAGTTTTTTAAACTTAATGTTTACCACCAAAATCAGATTTAAATAAATCTGATTATTTAAAAAACGTGGGTGGAAGTCTGATGTGGATGAAGTGGTGAGGTGGTGGGAGATGATTGGATGAGAGGGGTGATGTGGATGGATGGTTGGATGGGAGGAGTTTGGGTGTCTGGCTGGTTGACCCCCTCAAGTTTCACTTTCCTTTTACTTTGTAATAAATCAGCAAACTCCCATTTCCTTTGATTTCAACTTTCAGCTTTTGGCATTTTTGGCACATATTGTTTATAAACTTGAAACAAGGACTAAATATGCAATTTCTTCATTCTTCAAGGACTGTTTTTGACATGTCTTCATATTTCAAGGCTTTGACTTGTTTGTTGACTTCTTGGAGGACCATTATTGACAATTTATATTTGTTGAGGGACTAAATTTGCCAATTCTTCAAAGTTAAGGGTCCTTTTTGTAATTTTGACAAACTTTAGGGACCAAACTTGTAATTATGAAGATACAAGGGTATAAAGTGTCAATTCTTCAAACTTGGAGGACCAATCTTCAATATTCTTCAAATCTTCAAGGGTTTTCTTTGGAAAATTCTTCATTAGGGCTTGGTTCATCGTGCGGCTTCGTTTCCCGTGTTCGTTTTTTGACTGATTCTTGTGATCTTTTGTCATTTTCTCAATATCCGTACCTAAAATACACAAGCAACAAACACAAGCATATATTTGGGTATTTTGATGATATTTAATGCATTTTAAGCCCAATTTGGACGATGAGACTATGTATAAAAGCAGTCTCATCAATGTGATCTTTTCAAGTTCGTATTTCCCAACTCACGACAAATTGAAAGTCCAATTAACCTCAAGTTTTTTATTGTTTTTGGTGTTAATAAAGGTTTTTGGTATGTATGTCTATTTCAACGAATCACGTAAAAAGGGTAAAAATAGTATAGCTACTTAACCGTAAAACAAGTTGCAATTATCACAATTAAAGCACGAAGTACAAGTTTTTAATGCACAAATGTAAAAATGCTCAACTTGTAAAGAAAATAAAAGTGCAAGGACTAATTATGTAAACTCAGAAAGTAAAAGGACCAAAAGTGTAAAATGTAACAAACTTTAACTACCAAACAACAAACTTTCAAAACTGCCAAACAGAAATGTAACAAATCCAAAATATAAGGACTAAATTATGCAAACCCTAAAAACTTGAAATTAACAAAGCTGATTAACACTTTCCCAAACTTTGAGGACTAAATTGCAATTAAACATGTAGTTTTAACAAAAACGGGTAACCAAACTTTAATAAGCTCGTGTGAGCTTATTACTTAATCAAATCAGTTCTAGTTTTTTGCAAAACACTTTAAATCCAATTTAAACTAGGTATCTCAAAGGAAACAGGCTGAAACTGTCTAAAACTCAAGTTAGCTTATTCCAATAAGCTAAAAATAAGCTATAAGCTGAATGAGACTTTCACCAATGGATTTTTCGACTGAAAATGATTAAGCTAGTTATCACAAGGCTGGAATTTCAAGAAATTTTGAAAATGATTAAGCCAATAAGTTGGAATCTTAAAATAAGCAAAAATTGCTTATGGTTGACTTTCGTTGACCACAAATTTCCAAAAAGCTGATTTTCTCAAAAATCAATTAAAACATGTTTGTGAACAGGTTTATGAAAGAAAAAGGCAAGTTTTATGAAGTAGAAATGTGGGAATCAGTTAAGCAGTTGGCCTTTATCACACAGAAATGAGGTTGCTAAGCAGCTTATTATTAAGCTAGTTTCTTGCTCAATTCAGCAAACTGTATTGTCTCACTTGGCAATTATGAAACTTCATATATTAAGCTATGACTAGGAACAAGAATCAGCTAAAAACATCCCCTAACAAAGATTTAAGAGGTTATTGAAATCCACTAGTTCAAACTGACCCAAAAATTTTATTGGCCAATTGCCTTTTTGACTTTAAATTTGACTACAAAAGTTTGTGAAATGACTTACACTTACCTATTAAGTATGTAAATGCTCAAAACAACAAGTTTCAAAAGCTCAAACACTAGAACCACTCTAATCCAAACACAAGTTTTAATCTGTTATGAAAACTTTACAAAGACTTTTTGAGCAAAAGTTTATGAAATCATTTGACACTTAGCAAGACTTGTTTTACAACTCAAATGAACAATTAACAAGCCACAAACCAGCAAGATTACTCTATGGAACACTATTATGACTAACTGATGAATATTAAGCTGAATAAGACCAAATTTTAAGCTAGAACTGAAATAAGAACTAAGCAATTGACTTAACAACTATCAGATTATAACTATCACACCAGATTAACACTAAAACACTCACAATTCAGCAGTTAAACTTTATATCTAGGAATTAAGCATGGCAAAGCATTTTAGTGGAATTAAAATGAGAATTTGATTCCTTTTATCTAGAAGCCTCCTCTGATGGAGTAGTTAGGCGCTGAGCCAACTATTATCAACACAAACACCAAATATCAACAACCATTAACCATCAATACATCATCATCATCTACAACAAATCTCCCCTGCAACATTCTGAATATCTGGTAATGAAAATGAACTAGAAACATCTGAACTCAGCTACAAGCTTCCAAATCACATCAACAATCTCTATTGATCAGGTTTGATCAATAGAAACTAAGTAGTAACAGGATAGGTATGAGAATGTAGTTATGAAAAGTGAATAGAAGTGAAGAATGAAATTTGAAGTTGTATTAATGGTGGAATGTTTGTTACAAAGCTGTTACAGGTCTAACTAACTACCTCAAGTGGTTGTCAATCACTTGAGGTTAGTTACTAACTAGAAATCTGACTGAAATTGAGGGAAAATATAAAGTGTGTGTTTTTTCACACACTAAGTACATTACACAAATGAAGAACAATCTGGGCTATTTATAGAAGAATTTTAGAGTTTGTTGGGGATGAGTGACGTGTTGAATCCAATCATTGGCTTCCACGTGGCCTTGATAGCTCAATTGAATAATTTCGTTGAAGAACACAATTGGGGTTTTTCATTTGAGTTGATTTCAGACTAATTGAATTGTTGGAGTGTATTCGTCTTGTGATTTTGAGCACTTTTGATGTAGAACACTTGATCTGAAACTCACTCCTTCTTGATATTGAATCTTGGCTCGTTTGAGTATAATGTGCCACATGTCATGTTGTTATTGGGTGAAATTGGTGCACATGGATCATTATGCAAAAACTAAAATCTGATTGGTTGAAATGGAAGTAGTGGGATTGTACTGTTTGGATTTGGTTAATTAATATTACGGCTGTTAGTGGCCAGCTGTTGGTGATGTGGCAATCCAAAGGGAAAGAATAAGCACCCCTCATTGGTCCATTTCTTTACACATGGATTAATAGCAAAGTTACTTGAAAGTTGACATTTTTAGTCCTTTGACTTGGCAGATTCATAACTTGAGCTCCAAACTTCATAGACTTTACTATTTTACCCTTTAACTTTCAAACTTGCACAATAATGATCCTTGAACTTGTTGACTTGATAGTTGACCACGTTTGACTTTGTTCTTGATTTTTCCATGTTTGTACTTTTAGTCCTTCAACTTTAAAAGTTGTCAAGAAAGGTCCTTTCACTTTGATTGACTTGTCACTTTACATCCTCCTTTTGTCTTTTCTTCATCAATAAAGGCTTGAATCACTTGTTTGCTTCAAAATTATATCTTTTTACCTACACAACACAAACAACAAAACATACCCATAATACTGCTTTTATGAATCAAAATTAGGTATTTTGCTTTGTGTTTTAGGGTGATTTGTGATATAATTGATATGAGATTTCACTCATATCAAGTTTATTTATATATATTTCGTTTTTATATTTAGTTTTAAATAAATTTTTCGAATTATTTCGATTTTCCGTAAACCCATGTCTTAGAGGTAAAAGCCTCGTTAATAAATTCTATGAACTTAAACGTAAGTTCAAAAAGAAGACTCGTGAACCCGATAAAACCATATTTGATATCGAGTGACCCGAATCGTTCACCGAGGAACGTGTTGTCATAATCGACATAGTCGAGTCGAAATTCAAAAATCCATTCCATACTGAAGGAATCTTCACCTATGAAACCGAATCCAATTCCTCAACCGTTATTACCATTGATCCCGATGATCAACCGATGTGGTCAAACACTAGGATCGTTGCTCCAACACCTAGTTCCTCTATTGTTCAAATCCCTATTTTGAACAATTTCACTATCAAAAGTAACCACATACAAATGATTCGGGAAGACCAATTTGATGGACAAACCTTATCCGATCCTCACCAACACGTGGCCGATTTTCTTGAGATTAGTAGCCTTTTCCAATATGGTGAAAATCAAGAGGAAGCAATTAACTTGAGGACGTTCCCATTCTCACTAATCGGAGAAGCTAAGTTTTGGTTGAATTAATTAGATAAAGGAACAATTACTTCGTGGAACGAATTAAGAGAAGCTTTCATAAGCCGATTCTTTTCACCCGCTAAGTTTAAACATCTCCTAAACGACATTCATGACTTTCACCAACTCAACGACGAGACTCTCGTTGAAGCTTGGCTCCGAATGAAAGAAATGCTTCGCGCTTGTTATGGACATGATCAAACCAAGAAAACAATAATTGAAACATTCAATCATGGTTTAGACGATCCAACCCAAGTATCTCTCGACGCCAGAGGAATCTTCCTCTATAATACTCCGAACGAAGCATTGTATATCCTCGAGGACAAGGTCCTTATCAAGTTCGAATTTTCGAAGGATTATAATATCCATCCCAAAACGAAAACCGTTGTTTCCGTTGGTGGAAATAACATCATCTCCGATCACACCGCATTGATGGATAAATTCTAAGCTCTCGCTAGGCTTATCAGTTCCCAATTCCTAATCATAAGGAATGAACTAAAAGATATGTGAGACGATCATAGAGACGGTCATGACTCACAAACCACCATGAAGGATGACACGCTGACGTGTGAACCTTATGAAGCGAATTATGTCGAAGAGTATCACCAAGGATATCATGAACATAATTCGAGGAATTCACATTCCTATCTTACCCTAAACCCGAAAAGCCCCCTTCCTCAATCTCGACCGCGGGATGTGACGCCATACTCATCACAATATCACCAAAAATCCGAAACCTCAACGGAGGAAATGATTAGAGAATTTATGGCTTAGCAAACGGAAGAAAATGAACGTGTTAAGAACAATTTTGTTGACTTGGAGTTTCAAATCAATCTAAGGTTCCGGAACCACACAGCCATGATCGATGACTTGGAGAGAAAAACTGATGAATTAGAAAAGTTAATCCAACGTACTAAGTCCCTTCCTCAAATCACCAATGCCAAAACAAGAGATAAACTACCCTCTATCCGAAACAACAATAATAAGGGTGATGTTGCTTTTATCGATGAAGAAGAAGTTGAACCTATTCCAATCGTGCCAAAACCGAACACCATCATTTCTAACTTACCTTTTCCCAAGGATTGCACCGTGCGTATCCTATACAAAAAGGAGAAGACATTTGAACATGATGAATTGTCAAGTAATGACGCGGAGTTGAAATCAATAAATGACGTTGGAAGTAGAAGAATGAAAAAGAGGGATAACAATGATGTGCGACAGTAGCCTTTTAAAGTTTGGAATATGAATGACGAATTGCTTCCTTTCAATGTAGACGACTATAAATATCAATGGCGCCCAACCAAAGTTCCCCATCTTAATCGTACCGTCAAAGAATCCTAACACCGAGGGGAAGAGTCTAGCTAACGACTCAATAATAAATTGAGCGCTTCTATGGAGGCAACCCGTGCTTTAATTCTTTGTGTGTTTAGAATAAATATGTACACCCTAAAAATATTATTTCTAACTTGGAAAATCTTAAGTGTGAGGGGGTGTACATGCTTGTAGTTTGTTTTATATATCTTTGTGTGCTTGTGTGTTTGTTTGTTTTTTTATTCTGTTTTATTTGAATAAATGTAGCAGTAGGTAATGGAGGAGGATGCATGGAGAAGGAATGAAGTATCAAGAATTGATTGATCTCACAAGTTTATCATGTAGCATCGTATCACATGGAGATCAATTGCAATTTCTTAGCCCGGGAAGTTTCGTTTCTCTTGGATTATTTATTTTCCTCAGTTTTCATGCTCTGAAGTTTATTTTTAACATTGAGTCCAATCCAAAACTTAAGTGTGATGGGAAATAAATAGGAAAACGAAACTAGTTTTTGTTATAAAAGATTAATTAATAAAAGAAAAAAGGAGAGTTTGTATACTTGTTTGCCCTTAGGGTCTAATTATTTTCACATGCTTATTTGTACATATATTTCAATAATCGTCCACATGGTAAAAAAAATATATAAAAAAATAAAATTTAGTGAGATCGCACTTATGTGATAAACGTGTATATGCGTGACAAAGAGGAAACCTTGGGAATAAAATCCAAATAGCTTTTCCCATTTTCCTTTTAGCTAGTTGTATCATTGGCTAACCACACATATTAACCCTTTTGTTAGCACTCTCGTCTAGTGTTAGATACCCTTAGAACATCCATTGAGCCATTCTTTTCATTTTTGTTAAAACCACTAAAAGAAAAAAAAATATTTAACCTTAAACCTTAGCCTAACCGTGTCAAAGTCTAAATGGAGGGTTGCTAGTTGCTTGGTATCGTGGATCGTTTTTTTATGGTTAGTAGTTATGCCACACTTCGCATTTGTATGTGTTATTCCAACAAAGATGAAGATGAGCTCCTTTGTATTTGTATTTTTTGTGGTATGTGCTAAAGCGAAGTGTGAGGAGAGCATGTGATGTATGGTGAAAAAAAATGAAAGAAAAAAAAGGAGGAGGGTGAGAAAAAGAAAGAAAAAGAAAAAAATTCATCGAAAAAAAGCTAAAAAAATGATGACAAAAATAACCAATGAGCTATATTATGAAGATGAAGGAAGAAGAAGTATGTTTGGATATCGATTAGCCAATGTGCTAAGACGTATATATATATATATATATATATATATATATATATATATATATATATATATATATATATATATATATATATATATATATATATATATATATATATATATATATATATATATATATATATATATATATATATATATATATATATATATATATATATATATATATATATATATATATATATATATATATATATATATATATATATATATATATATATATATATGTGTGTTGAATAAGCTCGTAGCTATGATTATTTTTGGGCTTGTGATTTGTTTGGTAACTAGCAATATGGGACTTGGACTTTTAACTTGTATATTCGTCATACACTTCTCTTATAAAATTTTCATGCCTTATCCATACCCCATTAACCCAAAGTCTTAGCCTTTAAACCCATTACAAGTCCTCTTTAAATGTGTACACTTAGTGCTCATGCCATTTGGTTTAGTCTTTTTGTACTTGGTAGATTTGCATCTTATTTTTCAATAAACCATTTTCATGTACCATGTGGGAAGTTTTTCTTTTACTTGCTTGAGGACAAGCAAACTCTTAAGTGTGAGGGGGTTTGCACCATTTAGTCATTTCTTATAAAAAAAATATTTTTAATTTTTCATAGATTTTTCAATTTTTCAATTTTTCATAAAATTTTAAAAAATTTTCTTTTCTTTTAGAACATAGGTATTAATTTCTAACCTTATTTTTCTTTTATTCGCTTGAGGGCAAGCATAGTTTTTCTTTTCCTTGCTCGAGGACGATCAAAACTTAAGTGTGAGGGGATTTGATAACGCCCAAATCTAACATGTTTTCTTGAGCGTTTTCCGTATATTTTGCATGGTTTTTGGTTATACTAACGAGCGTTTTAGTTTATATATGTGTGAAGTTGTGTTTTGTGTTGTTAGTTAGCCAAGATCAAGGAAAGTGAAGAAAAAACAAAGAAAGAAAGAATAAACGATGATTCATGCATATACGAAGGAATCCCGACAAGTACAAGTCTTATGGAGACTACCGGAGAAGCATAGAGTCATGAATTCGTTGCTCACGATACTCATATTTTTTGGTGCATTTGTGTTCCCTTTGCATGAATGCAACTACTACAAGTCATATGCATACATTCTTGAAGCATCTTTGGAACACACATGAAGCTTCAAGTATACACCTTTGGCTCCAAGTATTTTTCTTTGGCTCTAAGATAAACATTGATGACTATGGCTTCAATTCCACCATAAATAAGACCCATGGGGTCATTGTAACATATCACTTCACATCACTTCATCACTTGTCATTACCACCATCATTATTCACCAAGGAAACTCTCCCAACCTTGGTGAAGAACCCCGTTCCCGGATTTAATATTGGAGTGCCAAAAAGTGACGTTTTTAAAGCTCTAATCATCAAAATAACCTTGCCAAACTCTAAAGGACATTACCCTTATCATCGATAGTGTTTCTTGATACTTAAATTACCACCAATATTCACCAAACCTCTCTTACACCACCATCAATTCTCAAATACGAATTTCATAAAATACATAACCCGAAAGACCACAAACTCCTACCATTGGTTCGAAACTTGTAGTCAATTGGAGGCTTAAGGATTGCTCTAAATTCTTCTATTCTATTTACTTATTGTAATCATACTTTGAGTAAACTTTTGTTACTTTAATGATGTTGAACTCTATGTCATATGTTGAATGGTTGTTTATTAATATGATCATGGAGTTGTGTTCTTATACTTGTTTGGAATAATTTAAACATGGATATGGAGTGTTTATTATTTTGCAATGTTGAATTATGATTTTGTTTATAAGTTTGTTTAAATCAATATGAGTCTTGATAACTTGTTGGTAAACCATAACTTGGTCTAAAGGTCGAAAGGATTCCTTGTTATGTTTTGTTCCGAATGTTAATGTGCATATATGTTTGGTGTATTATGATTGACAACCATGAGTAAACAAGTTAAATGGATTTATCAAGATTTAATCTAGAGTATTGGTCGAAAGGGCTCTAATGAACAAGTTGGCTAAAATCATACTTCTCACAAATGGATTTTAATTACCGGTTTGTAATATTGATCATAGGTCGAAAGGGTTCTTTATTCTAAACCATGTCATGTGTAATTTTATGATATTACCCATTGACTTGGAATTGTATACTTATAATTTGTATGCTATTGCTTAATTATCTACCCGATAATTTATTCACTCCATTGAAATGAATACTAGTTCTAAACAAGTATCCTTTAATATTATTGTTATCATCTCATTTTAGTTGCTTAATCATCATATTCGTGTTACTTGTTATTACTCGCTAATTGTTATTTGTATGGTAATTTCAGGAGTGACAACCATTTTTACCACCAACGTTACATTGTTACAAAGACTACTTACAACCAAAAACACCCAAATCCTAGTGAACGACCTCGGCTTACCACAACAAGCTAGCTACAAACGAAGGGGTCATACTTGCTCGTGTGTTCTTAGCTTATTTTGAAATCCGTGTTATAAATTTTAAACTTCTGTACTCACAAAAAGAATGCATCAATAAACACTTAAACTAAGAATATAGAACCCATAGAAATCATAAACATGCTATATAAGACTTAGAATAATCTTACATTAAGATATAAACCCTAATTACCCAAAATAGAAAGTCATTAGGCTTAATGATATAGAAACCCTTATATTAAGAGACTACATGCAATCATAACCTAGTCTTTTAGGACAAGTCTACAAACACTCATAGTACTTCATTAATATTATAAGATTATGATAAGACAATATAGAAGTACCTTAATGCACAAGGTACAAGATTTCGTTCATGACTTGTAAATTAGGTCAAAATAGGTAGTTTCACTCTTTAGACATGTTTACCTAAACTAAACCCTTAAACCAAGAGTAAGAAACTCTTTGAACATATAAGAAACAATGTATAGGACCTAAATTAAGTTTACATCAACATCTAAGAGGATTATAATCACATTTACTAAGATTAAACCCTAGATCATTAGAAAACCCTAATCCACAAAAGTATACTTCCTATTTTCACATCAAACCTTTATTAAACTTCAAACCAAGGACCCAAATATCTTAAATAGGATGTATAAGCCCTAATTAGACCTTAATAAATCACTAATCACTTTCCTATGTCCTTAATCACTAAAAACACAAACCATAAGTTACAAGCCCTAATTTTTCAACCCGATTTTGTATTTTCCCTCCAGAACTCAATTTCAAACCATTTCCCTCCATTAAAAGTTCGAAAACTAGATATTTATAAGTTTTAAGATATTTTAGAAGTGGTGACAAGTAGGTGCATCACCTACTAGGGTGCTACACATCACCATTCTCATCCGTATCTTGTCATGACCCATTTCTAGCCACAAGTGAAGATTGAATCAAAGATATAGCCTAAGAACTTTCTATAGAGCTTCACTAGCTATCCTTAGTCATTAACCTAGCTGTGTTACACGTTTCAAGGCATTGCTTGGAGCCTAAGGGTTCGAATTCCTATAAATAGGGCCGAATACTTCACTATAGAACTCGCACCCTGTTTTCTTATTATCTCCCACCCATTATCCAGATTCACCTCTATATACGTCCTAGATATCCCCCAAGACCAGAAAACAGGTCTAGAAGGAAGCCATTGGAGCTTTTGAAGCTTTGATAGCAAGTAGTGTTCATAAGAAGTCATAAGGAGCCATTTTGGAGCTACCTAGGTAATTTCTATGTTAGCCATGCTTTGATCTTGTTATAATGAATTCTTAGACTTTTTATAATGCCAATATTATGTTAGAAAGATAATCTAAAAGAAACTAAGTTATTTCATCAATTTAAATGAAAGTTATAAGTTAAAGATGTCTTAAAATCCTAGTTTTGTAATTTACATAAAATAATAAGCAAAAAACCCATTTAAAAAGCTAAAATTCTGAATAAATGTTGTTATTATGATTATAAACATGTTTTGAAACTTTGTTTTAAAATTCTATATCATTTGGTCCATTTTTGAGATTGTTATGTGATTTTTACAAGTATAGGGACTAAAACTATCATTTTTGAGACTATTTAACATTTTGGGCCAAAAGTGTCATTTTATGAAATTTAAAGCTATAATAATAAATGTTGGATAGTTTAAGACCCTGAGGTTAAATATTGAGGGTTGAAATTGTAAATAATGAAACTATACACTTAAGGGGTTAAAGTGTAAATATGATAAACTTATGAAATTAAGTGTTAAAAAGATAATTACTCTTACATTATAAACTTAAAGGATCATTTTAGTAATTTATAAAAGTATATGAATGAAAACTATATGATAAAACATACTTTCTAAATTATTATAAAGTATAAGGACTATTTTTGTTAATTATGAAACTAAAGGATAAAAGATATAAATATATATACCAACTTTTGAAGAAATTTCTAGATAATATATTACTATGTATCATATTAGTAGGGAGCTTTGTACAAAGATGTTCCATCTCGATATTACGTTCTGACTGAGTGGTTTGGTTTACGATTTAAAGTGCCCTCGCTCCTTAAACGTTTATAGAATGGCTTCTAAGTATAATGGCCCGAACAATGATGCAATATTATCACAATTATAAAGAATACATAAATAATCAAGAATGTTAAACTCCAAAAATCAAAACTTAATACTATACCAAATATGTTGAAATAGATGGGTGTAAGATCAAGTTCTTTATTTGTTAGCTCAAGTTATTCTATGTGATATAAGACTGACAAGACTTACTGGACTTAAGGTGAGTTCATAGCCTCACTAAAGTTAACTACTTTCAAATGATTTGAAAACCCGTGAGGGGGATATATGTTAAACTGGAATACAAGTGTTTTTAGTATGCTTCCTAGATATAATTATTGACACTATGTTTACTGCTGCCTTGAAAATCCCTTTTTAATTATGAACCGTTAATCATTTTCCCGGAAATGAGTGCTAATATTGTAAATAGTACTATTTGGGGACTGATATCCCCTGTCTTGGCAAGTCGCACTTGCTAGCACCTCAGTGGTCAAAAGGGCATACTTTATTTTGCTAATAAGGATAGTTTGGCAGACCTCCTCATAAGGGCAATTGTGGGTTTTCATATGTCTAGTCGCGGAATCATAAGCTTAGTGCTTTGATTTAATTTATTTTATGAGCGAATAATAACGTAGCTCAAGAAAAAGGATCGTGTATTCAAAATGATTTTAAAACCTATGAAATCAGTCAACCTTTGTGTTGACTTTAAGCATATATTTCAGGTTTTGATAATTGATACCTTGGAGCAGCAGAATGATGACGTGGAGAGATATAGACTTAGGAATTTTTATCATTCAAACCTATTTGCTAGATCTCCAGAACCTGTGATTATACAAAGTATGTATAAGTTGTTTCTATTAAAAATCTCTGATTTTGAATGATAAATTATAAAAGTTTAATAAAGATTATTTAAACACTCTTGTGAGTTGTTTTCCTATTATTGTGCTTTCATATCATGAAGTAATACCCTAAAAATATTATTCCGCTGTGCCAAGGTAAAAATGGGGGTGTTACAGAGTGGCATTAGAACTATAGTTATAGAGAACAAGAAATTAAAATCTTAACTATAACGGATTTTCTTAAGTAATTTCCAAGTGAAAATCTCCGCATCAAAACCATGCTGCTATAAAAATTGTAAGTAATAATTTTAAGTTGTGATTTTCTTTAAATAATAATAATATGTGATAGTATGTGTAAGTAATATACTAAATACTAATACAAATAATTTATTTTATCGACGTCTTCGGAAATATGTCTTCCTATTTTCATCCCATCGTCATATCAGATTCGGATCCAGAAAATATTTACCTTATGGATTTACCTAAACCTTTAGTACTAGCCCTTTCTAATAATAATTACCCTAATCCTTTATCTCTAGAAAATAATCCTCAACCAAATAATATACCTATTCTGCAATATCAAACTTCTTCATCCCAAGCATCCAATAATATCCCAAATACCCAAGATACATTTGTAGAACAAATAGAAAATATGATCAACTATTTTAGCGAAATGCCTCCTAAACGTATGGAAGATCTGGAATATGAAATTGAAGGATTTAAGTATGGAAAGACGGTAATGCAAGAGGAAATGGAAACTATGCAAAAGGATTTGATTAAAGTGAGCAATGAAAATTTTGAGTTATGAGATAAGCAGAGATTGCATGATGAGGAAATTACATTAGCCCGAGTAAGAATGGCAACAATGGAGAAGCTTATTGAAGATATTCAAGTACGACCTATCAAAGGACACTTATCCATAATCAAAGATCTCAAGAAAAAGGTATAAACCAGCTCAAAAATATTTCAGCTTCCCTAAAAGTCTTGTAAATATTTTAGCTTTCAATTTTTACTTTTATGTAACAAAGAAGCTTGTTTATCAGAAAAGTGAATTGTTAATAAATAAAAGTTTCTTTTTCTTTCCTTTATTTGTATATCATTCTATAAAAGAGAAATACTTGACAAAGTATAAGTCTTTAAAAGAATTATAGCAAAAGAAAAATATCATCTTAAACTAAAAAGAACTTTTCAAGCCTATTTGGTTAAAAGAAAGTATTGATCTAATAAAAGATAAATAAACTTAGGAATCTTAAGACAAGTTAATAGTTACGTAACCCTAACCCTTTCTTCTTATCTTTCAGGAAGTATCTCTAAATTTTTGAAAAATAAATATGCTCGTAAAACGTTGTATGTATACACATATGGGAAATACTTAAGGACAAGTATATCTAAACTTCAAAAAAAATTGTCTTCTAAATTTAGAATGACACATTTAAGGACATCGATATCTTCTACCTTAACTCCCAAAGGAATTCAACAAATAATTAATGATGGAATTGCTGCCGCTATGAAAATAGCGACTTTTAAGATAGTAAAGAATACTACTGCAACAGAAAATTTTATAACTAGTCATTTATATAAATTTCAAGGAACCGAAGATGTTACTAGTATAACTCATTGGATTGAAAGAACTGAGACAATTTTCTCGCGAAGTAGTTGTGCTAAAGATCGTAAAGTGAAGATTGTGTTAGTAGCCTAACTACTGAAGCATTATCATGGTGGAATTACTATTATCAACTCGTTGGAATAGCAGAAGCTCAGAAGATGAAATGGTTAGATTTAAGTGCCTTTTAATGACCCAATATTATCCCTCCATAAAGATCGAGAAAGTGAAAAAGGAATTTTGCTATCTAGTGACACAAGGAAATGATCTCAATACCTATTTGAGAAAATTTCAAGAGTTAGCAGAATTATATCCTATCACTAATTCCCAAAGAATGATGAAAGCCTTTATTAAAGGATTTCCCAAGGATTCAAGAAAATGATTACTATCTTAAAATGTGTATAATGCAAGTTCGTTTTCTCAGTTCTTAACCAATAGAAAGTCCAATCAATATCAGATTTATAATTGTTCTTGGTTGTTCAAGCTTGCTTGGTAATCTATTGCTAATTCAATCAACACTATCTAAAAATGAAAAATATAAACCTACTTATACGTAAAACAAGTTGCAAATTCCAAATTTTATTCAAGTAAAATATAAAATGCAAAATTTGAAACTAAAAGGACTGAAAATGTAATTTCTATGAAATGTAAATGCTTGAAATGTAAGTTCTAAAAGTTATAAGGACTACTAATGCAAATCAGATAACTAAAAGGACCAATTATGTAAAAACAGTAACAAACTAACTAAAATTGTAACTAACCAACAACTTGATAACTGAAATTTAACTAATCACAAAGTCCAGGGACCAAATTATGCAAACCCTAATTTTGTTGAAAGATTAGCTAAGCTTACAAATCTGCTAAAAATAGAAGGACTAAAGTGCAATTAAGTAAAGATTTAAACTAAAAACGGGACACTAAGAAAAATAAGCTCGTTTGAGCTTATTACTCAACCAATTAAGCTGAAACAACTTGCAAAACTCTTAAAATCAAATTAAGACTATGTGTGTCTAAGGAATTTAGCTAAAAGTCAAAAATAAGCAATTGAGTGCTTATTAATAAGCACAAAATAAGCTACAGCCCAAACCAAACAATCACAACTTGATTTTTGTAAAGAAACTGATTAAGTACTTGATTTAAAGAAGGGGAAATCAAACTAGAACCATTTTCATCCAGTAATGAAGAAGAAATCTGAAATAAGCTCTTTTGAGCTTATGTTGACCAAGTTTGACCAATTTTTATGAAAAAGCTCAAAACTTCAAAACTTAATATTCAACACTTTCTAAATGGATTTGTGAAAGAAAATTACAGCTTTGATGAAGTGGATTAAGAGATATGAGAAAACAGTAAGCTTTTTACATCAGAGAATGACAAATGCTCAATCATGGACTCAAAAGCTTATTTCTAGCTTATTACCTAAAACTGTAGATTTTCCTCTTAGAAACTGAAAGTTTATGATGTAAACTAAGTCTGGAAACAAGTTTGAGCAAATTTCATCAAGGAATGAAAGAGAATTCAGCAATTGAAAGTAACAAGTTTACTAAACTTAAGCTGAAATAAGAATGACCCAAACTATTTGTTAGCCAATTGCCTGTTTAACTGTTATTTTTACTTGCAAATGACCTAGAACTACTTGTTAACACCTAATGACTGGAAATGAACTCCTAAACACCAAATCTTAACACTTGAAAACCACTTAATAGCTACTACCAAACACTCCTTTATATGATTTTAACAAGATTTAACAAAGACTGATTGAGTATTGGTTTAAACTGATTCAAAAGCTTTAACAGACTAGTTTAAGTAGACAATATGAAAGCTATTGAAACTGAAAACAAGCAATTATCTCAACTAGAACTCAATTAAGGTGCAAAGCTAAAATGTGACTGAGATAAGGCAGAAACTACAAATGAATCTGAAATCAATGAACAAGTAAGCAAGATTAAGCTACAAATGAACTAAAATCAATCAAACAACAACTATTTATCAAGTAAAACAGGCAGCCATCAAGATTAACTAGGAAATTGAACATGCAATTGACTGTTTAGAGGAACTTAAAACAAGAGCTATGAAACCTATTGTAGAAGTCCTTTGGGAAGAAGAGGAGCGCTGAGCTCTCTTGCACTAGTGATACCACCACCTATCACTAGTAATCAACTCAAATCAATCAACAATCAACTGCAAATCATCAAACTGCCATGAAATCTCCAAAAGAACTAGGAATGAACTGAATTCTGAACAAACAGCTACAAATCTCCTCCAATGACAATTATGATCAATGATTGATCATAACAAGCACAAATCAACAACAGGATGATCCAATAACAGCAAGTAGTAACAGAATTGAGAAGAACAGAATTTGGCGGGAAAATGAAGTTTGAATTTTATTGCATGAATTCAGTTACAAATGTTTGTTACAAGCTACTAACTAACTAACTGACTCAAGAGTTTGTCAGACTCTTGAGTAGTTAGGTGAAAAGTGAGGGAAAAAGGGAAAGGGAAATTTAAGAACTATGTGTTTTACAAAATTGAACTACTCTGAGAAATGAGGTACATCCTAGCTCTTTATAGGCAAGAATTGAGAGTTTGTTGGAGTTGTGACGTGTCAGAACCAATAACAACTTGCCACGTGGAAGAATTCTGCATTTGCTCTTTGAAGGTGATGAACTAATTTGGGTGTTTTTGATTGAGTGGATGATTTGTTAATTGGATTGCACCATTGGATTCCTCTCTTCAAAACGAGCAAAATTGATGTTTTGATCTTCTCATGAAACGGCCTCTATAAAAATCCCGATCCTGGCAATTTTCTTTGTGAAAGAGAAGGACACGTGGCGGCCTTTGATTTGTTGTGAGGGTGTGTTGCGGATTGTACTGTTGTGATTTTATAATAAATGAAAAGCGGCGGTAGTGGGTAATAATGAGGGTGAAGTGGCAATCCGGGTCATGTCTTTTCTCTCTTCTCATTGGTTAAACTCTTGACACATGGATTCAACTTTGCAAAACTTTCCCATCTTGGCAAAACAAGTCCCTCTTCTTGGCAGTTTGCTATTTAAGGCCAGAATCTTCATTCCTTTGTCATTTTTGGTCCTTTAACTTCCAAGACTTGTACAAAATGGTCCTTTGACTGAGTTGACTTGATAGTTGACCAGGTTTGACTTTAATCTTGACTTTTCATAATTTGCACTTTAAGTCCTTCAACTTTCATAACTTGTCAAGATAGGTCCTTGAACTTCAAAGTCTTGTCACTTTTGATCCTCTTTTGTCTTTTTCATCCATTTGAGCTTGATTTTTCCTTGTTTGCTTGAAATTGTATCCTTTTACCTACATAAGATCACACAAACACAACATACCACATAACACTGCTTTTTACAAGATAAATGGGTATTTTGCTTCATGTTTTAGGGTTATTTGTTGATAAAAGGATATGAGTTTAAGCTCATATCAAATTCCCCTACACTTGAGCATTGCCATGTCCTCATGCAATATTGTATTTCAAGGCTTAAAAATTTACATTTCCCTCATAATTAATCCACCTTGGCCATATGAGATGCATCTACACTACTCTAAACTAGATGATGCATGATTTTGACTTTTAATAATGCAATGAATCAAAATACAATTCTATCTATATCTTTTTGATTTTTCTTTAAATGGTTTTGATGGAAATAACTCATAAAGAACTCAATGACTTGGATTAGGGCTTGGATACCATGAACATTTATCACCCTCAAGTTTCACTTTCCCCATACCAAGCTTATAAATGGAATCATTGCATTCACAAGTAAAAAGTGCATCAACTTATTCATGACAATTAAATGTGGAACCGGTTATTATTTGAGCAAATTGCTTGTGGGAAAATTTGTCATTATTCAAGTGTGAAATATAAGAAGTGTAAAATCCAAAAATAAGGAAGCACGGTTTTAATCCTAAGTAATCTTCTCATCCATTACTTGAAAAACCGCTCACAATTAATATAAGTCCGTATTAAGAGTAATAAGTCATTCGCCTTATGTGTAAAATCCTCATGTCATGCTTTCATAAGTAACTACACACTCGCTAAGGAAAGAAAAATAAAACTCACGCAATAATTTACATCCGCATCTTTTTGAGATTTTGGATCTTCAACCCCGCAACCCGTCAAGGTAATATTGGATTGGAGCAATCTATTGAATCCCCGCAACCCGTCAAAGTAATATTGGAACTCAATAGTCACTATAATTAACACCACACTGCCCCTCTTGGGAGTCTTGCATTATTTTTTTTTTCTTTTTTTTTTTTCTAGCCACTCATTTTTTTTCATAAGCCGCTCTTATTCTTCTTTGTTCCTCACAAAGAAATTTGCAAAGAAGAAAAGGAAAAACACCCGCTAAATATGGAGCATGACACAAGTCTAGTACACATAAAACGTGCTAACTTAGAATCTTAAGACGTACTCATATCAACCATGAATGATTAGCCAAAAATGCATAAGAGATTACAAACCAATTAAAACCGTACTTGATTATTTATTAACAATTATATACAAGCGAAGAAATTAGAGGTAAAGAAGAGAAGGGTATAGCCACAAGTAATTGCCATGAAGTCTATCTAGCCCTTTTACACTTGCTTCAACTCTATCATTTCCCATTCTCCACAAATTTAAAATTTCAAAGAATGAAATTGGTGGAAGCTTAGCCTAATAGACCAATGAAGGACTACATGGTTAAGGATACTAGCTAGAGAGTGCTAAATTAAGCAAACTCGGGTTGAGTCAAAATATCCATGGCGGGCCTAATATGTCAAAGAAGTCTAAAATTGTTAAAACCATGTTTTATTATATTTTTCCTTTTTATATATTTTTGATGAAAACTAAAAGAAGAAATATATACAATGCAAATGTGTTATGCAAATGAAAAATGATTGATGCAAAAATCATGAATGCATATTTTTGTTGGCCAAAGTAGATCAAAAATTTGAAAAATGTTTAAAATTCAATTTTCCATGTTATCATGCAAGACAATGACAAGTTCTAGGTAAGGTCACTTCGATAGAAGACCCCCCTACACTTAAGCTAAACATTGTCCTCAATGTTTAAGAGCATGGAAGTATAAAAACTTCCCCTACACTTATGACAATGAATAGACTTTGCTTAACCCAAGTTAAGGAAAGGACTACTATTAGTGAAATCATGTTTAAGCACAAGGTGTCAATGAAAAATCACTAAAGTAACGAAGTGAACCGGATACAAGGGCCTCCTCCATAAGCTCCAAAGCATGAGATGAGTGAGCAACCCTACAAACAAGCATGAAGACAAAAGAAAGTCGCCCCTACACTTATCTCCAAATCTATGCCTTTATTTCTAACCTACAACACTCTAAACCTAGTTATACGATGCTTGAGTTAATGAGTCTCTAGCTCGACTCGTCCCACACTTAAAAGTGTCTAAAACCTATCATGGAGAAGAAAATTTTTGCCCTTTCTAAGAAAAATCTCCATGATAAGGTAAAACAAGTGTTTATTTATCAAAACTCCATAAATATCCCTCAGGATCAAATACATAACTACCCTCCCACTTATAACACAAGCCAACAACTAGCTTCCCAATCATTAGTGAAAAGAATGAGGTGTAGTTCTCTAAAATGGTTTCCCATATGTTCTCCCCAAGGTGATGGTGTAAAGTTCTCAAATCTTTCACAAAGGTTCCTTTTGTTGCATCAGGTGGATACTGAGATGGTTTAGCAAGATCTATGCCAGGATCAAAAATCCGTTCCTTGATGGGAAAACAACAAGTGTTGGTTGCCTTAGAAGATTCTCCTTTGTAGTTCACATGGTGAGAGAAAGGTTGTGAAGTGATTGGTTGTAAAAAGGTTTGGGTGGCCAAAGAAGGTAAATGATCCTCAAGCAATAAAGATTCTAGATAGAGTATGTCCCCCTCCTCATCAAGGTAACCAAGAGAATACTCAAAAGGTAGATCCTCCAATAAAAACTCATCACTCTCATCAATGATAGAATCCTCCTCATCACCATAAACATCATAGATTGGTCTATCAAAGATGGGTGATCCCTCAAAACCAAAGGAAGTATGATCATCAACAAATGGAGAGTCACAAGTAGAAAGCTCATCATCACTATAATTAGCATATGTTGGTGAATCACAAAGAAAAGATCCCTCATCACTTAAGTCCTCATCAAAGTGATTAGTATGGTGGAAAAGTGGGGTGTCATAAGGAATTTTACTAAAGTTGAGCTCTTGAGGTTCATGAAAATCCAAAAAGGAAGTAATGGAAGCAATGGTCTCAATATGAGGGTAATCATAGTCTCCACTTGAGCAAGCTTCATAAAAGTACTCATCACAAACTTCATCAAGAAGATCATCTTGTGTTTCCTCCTCATGCACAACATCAATATGTTTTACCGCTTCGGGCTCATTAGACTTTTTGGACAACTTTCCCATGTTAAACACAACTCTCTCGTCTCCTACCCGCATTGTAAGTTCTCCTTCTGCCACATCGATTAAAGTACGACCCGTCCTCAAAAATGGTCTACCAACAATCAAAGGCACTCTAGGATCCACATCATAATCAACCACCACAAAATCCGCGGGAAATGTAAATCTATCAACCCCAACAAAAACATCCTCCGCAATTCCCACCGGATAAGCTATAGTACGGTTAGCCAACTCAAGAGTCATCTTAGTAGGAGTGAGCTCGGGAAGTGAAAGTCTCTTCCAAACCGATAATGGCATAAGATTTATGCTTGCTCCTAAATCCGCTAAAGCCATACAATTTTCCACCCCCGGGAAATTGCAAGGAATCAAAAACCGCCCCGGATCTCCAAGCTTAGTAGGCAACTTCTTAAGCAACACCGCGGAACAATTTTCATTCAAAGAAGCATTAGGCAAATCCACCAATCTTTCCTTGTTAGAAAGCAAATCCTTAATCATCTTAGCAAACTTAGGCATATTGGCTAAGGCTTCCGCAAAGGAGATATTGATGTTAAGTTGCTTGAACATCCTCAAAAAGTTAGAAACTTGGATATCATCCTTGTTCTTAAGCTTTTCTTTTCTCAATCTTGAGGGATAAGGAAGACTTGGTTTTGGTTGTGGTTGAGGTGTGGATGAAGGATTTTCCTTATTGAGTGTTTCATGAATAGGCTTTGAAAGTGGAGCAATGAGAGCATTTTGAGGTGGTGAAGTAGAAGTAGAGGGCTTGTCACAAGTAGGAGCACAAGTGGTTTGAACAACAGTAGATTTAGGAGGTGAAGGATCCTTTGTTGTTGTACAACTCCTTGTTGTAATAGCATTAACATTGGCCCTAGGGTTTGTTTGTGTGTTGGAAGGTAAAGCCCCTTGTGGTCTTTGATTTAATGCCATCAAAAGCTTATTGAATTGGTCATTCATTTTCTTGTCTATAGCTTGGAATTTCCTTTCATTCTCTTGATTCATCTTTTGCAAAAGATCCATTGTGTTTAACTCTTGTGGCACATAACCTTGAAAACCTTGAGGTTGGAAAGGTAAAGGTTGGGAGTTAAATCCTTGATTTGGTGGATAAAAGGTACTTGCTTGAGGTTGAAATTGATTGGGTGCCTTGTAGTTATTTCCTTGGTATGGTTGTTTTTGCCCTTGATTCCTTGCTAAAATTTGAGGAGGATTTTGTGGAATTTGGGTGGATGGTTGGGGTGGGAAGCCGGGTGGAGTAAGGTAATTTTGGGATTTGTAAGAAAGGTTATTTGGATTGATGTTAGGCTTGAAGTGTTCACGGTGTTCCTCTTGATAAGCATAACATTCCCCTTGATACCCTTGCACCTTGTCACATTGTTCATAAGAGTGGGGGCCTCCATAAGTAACACAAGAAATGGTGATGGCATTCACATTATTTGAGGAATTGTTCAATGTCATGCTCTTAAAGGCTTGAACTATCTCTTGAGTCATTTCTTGTTGTCCTTGTTTGACTTGTTGAATGATCTCTTGGTGATATTTAAGGAATTGGTTATCACAAGGTGTTTGAGAAGTGTTTTGGATAACATGAACCTTTTCTTCAAATGGATTGTTTGTTTGAACCATTGCCTTAGTCTCAATAATGTTCAAAGCCTCATGGTATGTCTTGAAAAGAATACTCCCTCCCGCGGAAGCATTTAGTGAATCTTGGTGGTGAGGTTTAAGGCCATTGTAGAAGGTATTGATTTGGCTTAGATCATCCATTCCATGGTTAGGGCATCGCCTCAACAACTCACTATACTCTTCCCAAGCATCACCAAAGGATTGACTAGGTTTTTGTGTAAAGCCCATAATCAAATTCCTCAAAACCATAGTCTTTTGTGGAGGAAAGAATTTGTTCAAGAACTTAGTGGTAAAATCATCCCATGTGGTGATACTATCGGGTGGTTGGGTGTCTAACCAATGCTTAGCACTCCCATCTAAGGAAAATGACACTAACATCAATCTAATGACCTCAGGTGGAACCCCATTATGCTTAATGGTATTGCAAAGTGAAAGGAATCTCTTAAGGTGAGCATGGGGATCCTCATTTTGTTTTCCAAAGAAAGGTGATGAAGAAACCATATTGATCATAGATGTATGTAGCTCAAATGTGTTAGCGGGAAAGTCGGGAATCTTAATGGCACTAACATATCCATGAATGTTGGATTGCATACGTTCATACAAAGTACGGTTATCAATAGCCATGGCTTCTTGTGGTGGTGACAAAGCACGATTCTCGTGATCGGCTTGGTGGACGGTGGTGGTCTTACTCTTTCTCTTTTTCTTCCTTTTCGGAGGAAGAGGTTGTACACCAATCGGTATTTGTGCACGCCCGCGAGTGAGCATGCAACTCAATACGAGGAATGAGAGAGAAGCTCTCGTGTGACTTTGAAAAGAATAAGATTATCCTTTTCGAGTTTCAATATTAAATATCCACAAGAAAATAACAATATATGTATTACTACTTTGGGTGCAAGACCCTCAATGAAGCTTTCCTTCTTAGAATACTCCCAAGTGAACGGGGGGTTAGGTGGCGCGAAGCACTTAAGTACCTATTGACCCTTAGATGGCATTTTATAGCACATCGCCTTTCTATTCACTTAAATGTTCGTATTCTTCGAATTGTTGCTTATTGAGAGTATTTATCTATTCTTGCTTTATTTTGTTTGATCGATACGCGTGTCAAGGACCGGAACGCCCCTCAACACGGTGTATTGCCTCGGCAATACTTATGGAAGATATGTAGATTGATTGTTCTTATATGTATACGTATTTACTTATAATAATATATGGAAAATATTTTTGTATTTATGAGTCTTTTAAAGGAAAATACTATATGTACATAAAAACCGAGAGAATCCAATAATATATATTTTTTGGGTGCAATCTCTTAGGAAAAAGATTGCTTTTTTTTTATTTTTTAATTTTTTTTTGGTCAATTCTTTAGGAAAAGAATTGTTTTGTTAATTTTTTAGTTTTTATATATTTTTATATTTTTGATTTTTTACTTGTTTTTGATTTATGATACGTAAAAATAACGTTCACCAAATGAACGGATCCCAAAAGCCAATGAAAACCGTCAATCGATAGTCTCTCGTGTAGTCAAAGAACCGGCAGCGGCGCCATTTGAAATGTGTATAATGCAAGTTCGTTTTCTCAGTTCTTAACCAATAGAAAGTCCAATCAATATCAGATTTATAATTGTTCTTGGTTGTTCAAGCTTGCTTGGTAATCTATTGCTAATTCAATCAACACTATCTAAAAATGAAAAATATAAACCTACTTATACGTAAAACAAGTTGCAAATTCCAAATTTTATTCAAGTAAAATATAAAATGCAAAATTTGAAACTAAAAGGACTGAAAATGTAATTTCTATGAAATGTAAATGCTTGAAATGTAAGTTCTAAAAGTTATAAGGACTACTAATGCAAATCAGATAACTAAAAGGACCAATTATGTAAAAACAGTAACAAACTAACTAAAATTGTAACTAACCAACAACTTGATAACTGAAATTTAACTAATCACAAAGTCCAGGGACCAAATTATGCAAACCCTAATTTTGTTGAAAGATTAGCTAAGCTTACAAATCTGCTAAAAATAGAAGGACTAAAGTGCAATTAAGTAAAGATTTAAACTAAAAACGGGACACTAAGAAAAATAAGCTCGTTTGAGCTTATTACTCAACCAATTAAGCTGAAACAACTTGCAAAACTCTTAAAATCAAATTAAGACTATGTGTGTCTAAGGAATTTAGCTAAAAGTCAAAAATAAGCAATTGAGTGCTTATTAATAAGCACAAAATAAGCTACAGCCCAAACCAAACAATCACAACTTGATTTTTGTAAAGAAACTGATTAAGTACTTGATTTAAAGAAGGGGAAATCAAACTAGAACCATTTTCATCCAGTAATGAAGAAGAAATCTGAAATAAGCTCTTTTGAGCTTATGTTGACCAAGTTTGACCAATTTTTATGAAAAAGCTCAAAACTTCAAAACTTAATATTCAACACTTTCTAAATGGATTTGTGAAAGAAAATTACAGCTTTGATGAAGTGGATTAAGAGATATGAGAAAACAGTAAGCTTTTTACATCAGAGAATGACAAATGCTCAATCATGGACTCAAAAGCTTATTTCTAGCTTATTACCTAAAACTGTAGATTTTCCTCTTAGAAACTGAAAGTTTATGATGTAAACTAAGTCTGGAAACAAGTTTGAGCAAATTTCATCAAGGAATGAAAGAGAATTCAGCAATTGAAAGTAACAAGTTTACTAAACTTAAGCTGAAATAAGAATGACCCAAACTATTTGTTAGCCAATTGCCTGTTTAACTGTTATTTTTACTTGCAAATGACCTAGAACTACTTGTTAACACCTAATGACTGGAAATGAACTCCTAAACACCAAATCTTAACACTTGAAAACCACTTAATAGCTACTACCAAACACTCCTTTATATGATTTTAACAAGATTTAACAAAGACTGATTGAGTATTGGTTTAAACTGGTTCAAAAGCTTTAACAGACTAGTTTAAGTAGACAATATGAAAGCTATTGAAACTGAAAACAAGCAATTATCTCAACTAGAACTCAATTAAGGTGCAAAGCTAAAATGTGACTAAGATAAGTCAGAAACTACAAATGAATCTCAAATCAATGAACAAGTAAGCAAGATTAAGCTACAAATGAACTAAAATCAATCAAACAACAACTATTTATCAAGTAAAACAGGCAGCCATCAAGATTAACTAGGAAATTGAACATGCAATTGACTGTTTAGAGGAACTTAAAACAAGAGCTATGAAACCTATTGTAGAAGTCCTTTGGGAAGAAGAGGAGCGCTGAGCTCTCTTGCACTAGTGATACCACCACCTATCACTAGTAATCAACTCAAATCAATCAACAATCAACTGCAAATCATCAAACTGCCATGAAATCTCCAAAAGAACTAGGAATGAACTGAATTCTGAACAAACAGCTACAAATCTCCTCCAATGACAATTATGATCAATGATTGATCATAACAAGCACAAATCAACAACAGGATGATCCAATAACAGCAAGTAGTAACAGAATTGAGAAGAACAGAATTTGGCGGGAAAATGAAGTTTGAATTTTATTGCATGAATTCAGTTACAAATGTTTGTTACAAGCTACTAACTAACTAACTGACTCAAGAGTTTGTCAGACTCTTGAGTAGTTAGGTGAAAAGTGAGGGAAAAAGGGAAAGGGAAATTTAAGAACTATGTGTTTTACAAAATTGAACTACTCTGAGAAATGAGGTACATCCTAGCTATTTATAGGCAAGAATTGAGAGTTTGTTGGAGTTGTGACGTGTCAGAACCAATAACAACTTGCCACGTGGAAGAATTCTGCATTTGCTCTTTGAAGGTGATGAACTAATTTGGGTGTTTTTGATTGAGTGGATGATTTGTTAATTGGATTGCACCATTGGATTCCTCTCTTCAAAACGAGCAAAATTGATGTTTTGATCTTCTCATGAAACGGCCTCTATAAAAATCCCGATCCTGGCAATTTTCTTTGTGAAAGAGAAGGACACGTGGCGGCCTTTGATTTGTTGTGAGGGTGTGTTGCGGATTGTACTGTTGTGATTTTATAATAAATGAAAAGCGGCGGTAGTGGGTAATAATGAGGGTGAAGTGGCAATCCGGGTCATGTCTTTTCTCTCTTCTCATTGGTTAAACTCTTGACACATGGATTCAACTTTGCAAAACTTTCCCATCTTGGCAAAACAAGTCCCTCTTCTTGGCAGTTTGCTATTTAAGGCCAGAATCTTCATTCCTTTGTCATTTTTGGTCCTTTAACTTCCAAGACTTGTACAAAATGGTCCTTTGACTGAGTTGACTTGATAGTTGACCAGGTTTGACTTTAATCTTGACTTTTCATAATTTGCACTTTAAGTCCTTCAACTTTCATAACTTGTCAAGATAGGTCCTTGAACTTCAAAGTCTTGTCACTTTTGATCCTCTTTTGTCTTTTTCATCCATTTGAGCTTGATTTTTCCTTGTTTGCTTGAAATTGTATCCTTTTACCTACATAAGATCACACAAACACAACATACCACATAACACTGCTTTTTACAAGATAAATGGGTATTTTGCTTCATGTTTTAGGGTTATTTGTTGATAAAAGGATATGAGTTTAAGCTCATATCATATCTCTAAACCCCAAAGTTAAGAAGAAGCCATCAATATTTATCAGAAATAAATAGATCACGTAATCAAGCACAATCCTGTGCCAGAATCAAACACCCTTAAACGTAAACTTAGTGAAGAAGAAGAAGAAGAAGAAAGAAGAATATACTAAAACGAAACCTAATCCTTTAAATTTCTCCTATGATCCCTATTTCTCTTACTTATATTATCCAAATCCCAATTCCTTTAGAATTCCCAAAACATTAGGACACAAAAATTATGCTAGAAAGCTTCCTCTTTGTGTAAAGTGTCTACTACATCACAAAATCTTGCCTAGCTAAATGTTGGAATTGCTTCAAGAAAGGTCATCAAACACGATACCGTTGGAGCAAGGCTAATTTCTAAATTTTTCTTTTTTCGTATCTTGTAAATAAATAAATGTAATGAATATATGTGAGTTTTATCAATAAAATCTTTGTGTTTCAATTTCATCTCTTGTAAGTGTTATTTTATTATCTGGTAGTATAACTCATTAGTAATATATTATGTATTTGATCTTTATATTCTAACAAGACAGTAAAATCTAAACTTATGAATGTTAAATATCTTGATTTCCCTTATAAAGAAAGGTAAGAACAAGTAATAAGATTTCCCAGTATTTCTTAAGACATAATGCCATCCGGATTATTGTCAGTTGTAATTGATATAGAGACTCTTACATGATTATACCCAAAATAATCTATTGACATAGAGTACCAATATCTATAGTTTTAAATACATTAATAATATTATCCCTATATATATGTATCTATGGATAAAGTGAGAGCATTATCCAGACATTAGAAATTCATACTCCATGTATGCATTATATTACTTGGAATTTCACTTATCCTATAAAGATACTATTAGAAACTTTATTATGTAGTAAGCAATAACTAATAACTATCTATAAAATTTAAACGGTAAATTTTGAGAGAAACTTTATTAAAAATTATCTTCTTAGTATTAACTTTTAAGGATCTTTTCCTTATAAACCTCATTAACTTTTGAAAAAAAAGACAATAATTAATTCAAGATTTTAATGACTTATTGATTTCCGTTTGTATTTATCTGATTTATCATTTTATATTTATCTTAAATAATCTTTTTAGATTACATTACGATTTTAATAATTAAAATATAATATTAACACTTTATAAATATTCATAACTCTATTAGAAGAAATTGGTAGTAAGCTAAATGAAATGTACAAATCATATTCATTAATGTATATTAAAAGGAATCTAAGAGTGCAAGAACTATATCTACTTTTAGTACACTGCCTTAATGTGCTAATCACGGGACAAGATTTTTTTTAAGGGGAAGACGCTATGACAACCCATAAATTTCATGTTAATGTTTAATAGAAATGGAAAATCCATTAGAAATTTTTTGATTTTTATGCATTACTTGATAAGATGAACTATTTTTTCCAACCTAAACTACCATATCAACATATTCCTATATGTTGTAAACATAACAAGTACAAGTAATTTAACATGTATACTTGAATAAGAACATTCCAAGAAATATAATGATACCCTAAATTCCCTTAGAAACCCTAGAATCCCTATAAATAAATAATAAACTCAAAGATGATAAAAGTATAAATAAGAACAAGTGAACAAGGAATAAGAACAAGAATTGTACTATCATATGGAGAGTATAAAGTTACATAAAGAATAAGTAAGAATAAGCTATACAAAGCTAAAGTACAAATAAATGTACATAATAGTCTAGATCATCACCTAAAAACCTTTATAAACAATATTTTAAGCAATGTAATTATACAAGAACTATGAATCTATAATCAATACAATATAATAATTCTAATCTACTATATAAAGAGAAGTTAAGTAATCACAAAGTACTAATATTCACTAATCCCAAGCTAATTACAAGAAAATGACCTTAAACTAACATTAGCATACAAAATCCATTCTACAATGAATTAAACTCTAGTATTTTGCAACTAATTATGAAACTCAACTAACTATCATATTAAGGTAATACATTTACTTTAAACTAAGTTACAAATTATTGAAGCATAAAGTACAAGTTTTCAAAGCATAGGATCTTAAGCTCCCATAAATAACCCTAGAATATGATCAACATATATAAACCCTTAAACTAAGAATATAGAACCCATAGAAATCATAAACATACTATATAAGACTTAGAATAATCTTACATTAAGATATAAACCCTAATTACCCAAAATATAAAGTCATTAGGCTTAATGATATAGAAACCATTATATTAAGAAAACTACATAGAATCATAACTTAGTCTTTTAGGACAAGTCTAAAAACACTCATAAGACTTCACTAAGATTATAAGATTATGATAAGATAATGTACAAGTACCTTAATGCACAAGGTACAAGATTTCAATGCATGACTTGTAAATTAGGTCAAAATAGGTATTTTCACTCTTTAGACATGTTTACCTAAACTAAACCCTTAAAACAAGTGTAATAACTCTTTGGAAACATAATACACAGTTTATAGGACCTAAATTAAGTTTACATCAGTATCTAAAAGGAGTACAATCACATTTACCAAGATTAAACCCTAGATCATTAGAAAACCCTAATCTACAAAAAGTATACTTCCCATTTTCACATGAAACCTTTATTAAACATCAAACCAAGGACCCAAATCTATTAAATAGGATGTCTAAACCCTAATTAAACCTTAATCATTCACTAATAACTTTCCTAAGTCCTTAATCACCAAAAACACAAACCATAAGTTACAAGCCCTAATTTTTCAACCCGGTTTTGTATTTTCTTTCCAAAACTTAATTTCAAACCACTTACATCCATTCCAAGTTTGAAAACCAGATATTTATAAGTTCTAAGATATTTTATAAGTGGTGAAAAGTAGGTGCATCACTTAATAGGGTGCTACACATCACCATTCTCATCCATATCTTTTCGTGACCCATTTCTAGCCACAAGTGAAGATTGAATCAAAGTATAGCCTAAGAACTTGTGTAGAGATTCACTATCTATACTTAGTCATTACCCTATTTGTGTTACACGTTTCAAGGCCTTTATTGGAGCCTAAGGGTTCGAATTGTTATAAATAGGGTCGGATACTTCAATATAGAACTCGCACCCCGTTTTCTTATTATCTCTCCTACCCATTCTCCATATTCACCTATATATACGTCCTAGGACATCCCCCAAGACCATAAACCAGGTCTAAAAGGAAGCCATTGAAGCTTTTGAATCTTTTATAGCAAGTAGTGTTCATAAGAAGTCATAAGGAGCCATTTTGGAGCTACCTAGGTAATTTCTATGTTAGCCATGCTTTGATCTTGTTATAATGAATTCATAGACTTTTTATAATTAAAAAATTATGTTAGAAATATAATATAAAATAAACTAAGTCATTTCATCAATTTAATTGAAAGTTATAAGTTAAAGATGTCTTAAAACCCTAGTTTTGTAATTTACATAAAATAATAAGAAAAAATCCATTTCAAAAGCTATAAATCTGAAGAAATGTTTTTATTATGATTATAAACATGCTTTGAAACTTTGTTTTAAAATTATAGATCATTTGGTCCATTTTTTTGAGATTGTTATGTCATTTTTACAAGTATAGGGACTAAAACTGTCATTTTTGAAACTATTTAACATCTTGGGCCAAGAGTGTCACTTTATGAAAGTTAAAGCTATAATAATAAATGTTGGAAAGTTTAATACCCTAAGGTTAATTATTGAGGGTTGAAATTGTAAAGAATAAAACTATACACGTAAGGGGTTAAAAGTATAAATATGCTAAACTTATGAAATTAAGTGTTAAAAAGATATATAATCTTACATTATAAACTTAAAGGATCATTTTATTAATTTTTAAAAGTATGAATGAAAACTATATGATAAAACATACTTTCTAAATTATTATAAAGTATAAGGACTATTTTTGCCAATTATGAAACTAAAGGATAAAAGATATAAATATATATACCAACTTTTGAAGAAATTTATAAATAATATATTACTATGTATCGTGTTAGTAGGGAGCTTTGTACAAGATGTTCCATCTCGATATTACGTTCTGACTGAGTGGTTGGGTTTACGATTTAAAGTGCTCTCGCTCCTTAAACGTTTATAGAATGGCTTCTAAATATAATGGCCCGAACAATGATGCAATATTATCACAATTATAAAGAATACATAAATAATCAAGAAAGTTAAACTCCAAAAATCAAAACTTAATACTATACCAAATATGTTAAAACAGGTGTGTGTAAGATCAAGTTCTTTATTTTTTAGCTCAAGATATTTTGTGTGATACAAGCCTGACAAGACTTACTGGACCTAAGGTGAGTTCATAGCCTCAGTAAAGTTAACTAGTTTAAAATGATTTGAAAATCTATGAGAGGGATATATGTTAAACTAGAATACAAGTGTTTTTGGTATGCTTCTCAGATATAATTATTGACACTATGTTTATTGTTGCCTTGAAAGTTCCTTTATAGTTATGAACCGTTAATCATTTTCTTGAAAATGAGCGCTAATATTGTAAATAGTACTATTTGGGGACTGACATCCCCTATCAGGGCAATTCTCACTTGCTAGCACCTCAGTGGTCATACAGGCATACTTTATTTGCTAATAAGGATAATTTGGTAGACTTCCTCATAAGGGCAATTGTGGGTTTGGATATGTCTAGTCGCGGTATCATAAGCTTAGTGCATTGATATTGATTTTACGGGTGAATAATAACGTAGCTCAGGAAAAAGGATCTTGTATTCAAAATGATTTTTAAACCTATGAAATCACTAAACCTTTGTGTTGACTTTAAGCATATATTTTAGGTTTTGATAATTGATACCATGGAGCAGCAGAATGATGACGTGGAGAGATATAGACTTGGGAATTTTTGTCATTCAACCTATTTTCTAGATCTCGGGAACCTGTGATTGTACAAAGTATTTATAAGTTGTTTTATTAAAAATATCTGATTTTGAATGATAAATTATAAAAGTTTAATAAAGATTATTTAAACACTCTTTTGAGTTGTTTTTCTATTACTGTGCTTTCATATCATGAAGTAATACCCTAAAAATATTATTCTGCTATGCCAAGGTAAAAATAGGGGTGTTACAAAGGGTGTCAACGTAGTGGATGATGCTACCAAGATCGAGACGGCTACTCACTACTTGAAGGATATCACGGCGTTATCGTGGAGATGACGACACGGAGATGTCGAACGAGGTACGGTTTCTATCGATACTTGGGTTGATTTTGTTGCGGATTTCAAGAAGAAATTATATCCGTAGAATGCTTGGAACAAGGCGAAGAGTCGGCTTTGTAAACTTAAGCAGACCTGAGAGATTAAGGGGTATGTGAAAGAGTTCACTACACTTATCTTGTAGATTCTGGAACTTTTTTACCAAGACTCTCTCTTCTACTTTCTTGATGGTTTGCAAGTATGGGCTAAGACAGATTTGGAGCGACGTGAAGTCCAAGACCTCGCTACGGCTATTGCTAATGCCGAGGCCTTGATTGAATTTAGTTCGAGGAGGGAACCTCCTAAGCCAAAAGATCGAAAGGTGAGCCATGAGAAAGGTGGGGGAGAAAAGCCAAAGTTCGATTATGTGAAGAAACCTCCCACCAAAAAGGATAAAAACGTGAAGACGAGTTACAAGAGTGGTGGATGCTTCATATGCGATGGACCTCATAGAGCTCGGGATTGCCGGAAGAAAGCTAGCCTCAATGGGATGTCGGCTCATGAATACGAAGGCATGAGTGATGGCGGAAGCATGGGTTTGATGAGGATCTTGAATGCAATCAAAGCGAAGACGGAAGTGCCAAAGGTTGTATGGAATGGCCTACAATATGTCGAAGCAACCATCAACGAAGTAAAGGTCCGTGCTCTAGTTAATTCCGCTACGGATCATAACTTTGTGGCGGTTGATGAAGCTAAGAGGCTAGGGATTAACACTACGAAGGGAAGTGGAACGATAAATGCGGTAAACTCGAAGGAGAAAACAATTCATGGAGTGGCTAAAGACGTTTGAGAGAAGATTGGAGATCGGGAAGGGACGATCGATTTGCCAATGGTCCCGATGGATGATTTCAAAGTAGTTCTTGGGTTGGAGTTTCTCGAAAAGGTACGAGATTTCCCTACGTCATTAGCTAATTCCTTGTGTATCCTTGATGGTGGGAAGACTTGCATGGTGAGAACGGGGCGGGATTCCAAGAGTGGAGAAAAGACCCTTTCGGCCATGAATTCAAAAAAGGATTCAATAAGAGCGAGCCTTGCTATTTGGCGGTGACAAGGCTAGAGACGAATGGGGATCAAAGCAAAGTGGAGGTACCGAAGGTGATCGAGAGGTTTATTGAAGAGTTCAAGGATGTGATGCCCAAGGAGTTGCCCAAGAAGATACCACCTAGGAGAGATGTGGGTCATACCATCGAGTTGGAAACGGGTTCCAAACCCCCCGCCAAAGCCCCTTACCGAATGCCACCACCCGAGTTGGAAGAGTTGAGGAGAGAACTCAAGGAGTTGATGGATGTGGGCTACATTCGACCCTCGAAAGCCCCATATGGTGCGCTGGTGCTATTTCAAAGGAAGAAGGATGGGTCCTTGTGAATGTACATAGACTACCGAGAACTTAATAAGATAACATTTAAGAATAAGTACCATATACCTCTTATTGCAGACTTGTTTGATCAACTTGGTAAGATGAGATACTTCATCAAGTTGGATTTGAGATCGGGGTACTACCAAGTACGAATAGCGGGGGGAGACGAAGCCAAGACGACGTGTGTCATGAGGTATGGCTCTTACGAATTCTTAGTCATGCCATTCAGATTGATGAATTCTCCGGTGACATTTTGCACTCTTATGAATAAGTTATTTCACCCATTCCTTGATAAGTTCGTGGTGGTATACTTGGATGATATTGTTATATATAGTCATACCTTAGAGGAGCATGTCTTGCATTTGAAACAAGTGTTTCAAGTGTTGCGAGACAATGAGCTTTATTTGAAGTTGGAGAAGTGCTCCTTCACCCAAGATGAATTCAAGTTCTTGGGCCACAAGATCAAGGATGGAGGATTGATGATGGATGGTGCAAAGATAAAGGCTATCCAAGATGGGAACCACCAACCAAGGTGACAGAGTTTAGTTATTTTCTTGGCTTGGTGAACTATTATCGAAGATTCATCATGGGGTACTCGGCGATAGCATCCCCTTTGACGGATGTATTAAAGAAGAACAAATCTTGGGAATGGAGTGGAGATTGTTGAGCAGCGTTCGAGAGATTAAAGAAGGTGGTGACGGAAGAGTCGGTGTTGAGACTACCGGATGTGACCATGTCTTTCGAGTTGCACACGGATGCATCGGACCTTGCTATTGGAGGAGTTCTAATGCAAGATGGACACCCGGTTGCATTCGAGAGTAGGAAGAACAGGACTGAGAGGAAGTACACGGTCCAAGAGAAAGAGATGACGACGGTTGTCCATTGCTTGAGGATTTAGAGGCATTATTTGTTGGGTTCGAGGTTCGTGATTAAGACGGATAACATTGACACGAGTTATATTCAAACCCAAAAGAAGTTAAGTCCCAAGCAAGCTCGTTGACAAGACTTCCTAGCAGAGTTCAACTACCAATTGGAGTATAAGTCGGGGAAGGCTAATATGGTATCCGATGCATTGAGTCGCAAGGAGAAATTTGCGACAATCACTCAAGCTCAATTCTTCCTTTAAGAACGAATCAAAAAAAGGATTGGAACATGATCCTATGGCCAAGAAGATCATTGCCTTAGCGAAGGACGGGAAGACTCGGAGATTTTGGCTAAAGGGATGTGGTTCACCAAAAGAGATCGGCTTTACGTGCCTAAGTGGGGTGATCTTAGGTGAGTAATCTTGAAAGAGTGTCATGATTCAAAGTGGGTTGGTCATCCGGGGATGAAGAAGACATTGGCATTGGTCGAGGGCACTTATTATTGGCCAAGGATAAAGGATGATGTGGATACATATGTTCGGGCGTGCATAATTTTCCAACAAGATAAGATAGAGAAAAAGAAGTCGAAAGGATTGTTGGAGCCTTTACCTATTCCCAAAGGACTATGGGAGAGTGTTTCCATGGACTTCATCACATGCTTGCCGAAGTTGGAAGGGAGTGGTGTAACACCCCCATTTTTACCTTGACGCAACGGAACATCATTCTTGGGGTATTACTTCATGGAATAAAAGTCACAATGATAGAAAACAACTTGAAAGAGTACTTCAACAAAAATTATTTATTTATTATCAGTTATCATTCAAAATCAGGGATTTTAAATAAATCAACACAATGGTTGAGTGAATTCATAGGTTTATAAATCATTTTTGAATATAAGGTTCTTTTCCTGAGCTACGTTGTTATTCGCCCACAAATAAATATTCATGTTTACATTGCACTAAGCTTATGATGTCGCGGCTAGACATATCTGAAACCAACCAATTGTCCTTATGCAGGAGTCTGCCAAAGTACATGATTTGCAAAATAAAGTATGCATGTTTGGCCACTAAGGCTCTAGAAAGTGCGACTTGCCCAAATAGTACTATTTACAGAATTAGCGCTCATTTTCCATGAAATGATTAGCGGTGCATAATTAAAAAGGGGCTTTTAAACAGTAGTAAACATAGTGTCAATCAACATATTTGGGAAGCATACCAAAAATACGGTATTCTAATTTAGCATATATCCCCCTCACGGGTTTTCAAATCATTTACAAATTAGATCTAGTGAGGATATTGATTGTAATGTTTTACTACTCTTTAGGAAAAGAGTGTAAATAGGGAAAGTATTAAATACGACGGTTTAGGAAAACCGTGTACTAATGACCCTAAGGTGTGAAAGTTCGTTTCCCAAGGAGGTATATGTGTGTAACTAAAATGTAAATGATTTGAAATTAATATGAGAAAGAAGGGATGAGAAAATAGAATGACGGATACATGGAAATTATTACTACGACGACTAAATAAAAATCCGTAAAAAGTGCCAAAATAGAAATTAATTCTAAAAATTCCCAGAAAATACCAAAAATCAAATTAAATAAACTAAGAGTTTACAAATGATCAAAACTTTTTCAAACCTTTTAATTAATTAATTATTTAATTTTTAAATGCTAATTAAAGCCCTAAAAATCCAATTAATTATTAAAAAGCCCAAATAAAGATTTTTCACTTTGTAAACCTCTTAAAAAGACTAAAAACTATTTTTTAAAAATTTTAAACTAAGGAAAACTATTTTTAAATGATTAAAAACTATTAAAATATTAAAATAATTCTAGAAATTAAGAAAATGGTGCTAAAATTAATCTAAGAGTTTTAAAAATCCTATTTTAATGTATTTGACCTAAGAAAATATAAAAGTTGCAAAAATGTGAAAAATGAAATTTAATAATAAAATAATATTAAAATATTATTAAAAATACAAAAATTATAAAAAATTCTAAAAACGTGCAAACTAGTTTATTTTAACCTAAGTAATCAGAAAATGAAAGTGAAATTACCAAAATACCCCTAATGGGCCCCCAAATGGGCTAAACACAAAAACAGTCCAAATGAAATGGGCTTTTGGGCCCAATAAGATCAAACTTAACCAAATAAGCTGAAAATCACCAGTCTAGCTTAAGATTCAATTCTAAACACAAAAGTCTGAAGGCCCAAAAGTTGAAAGTGAGCTTATCACAGCTTAATGGTAAAACAGCTTGTCCTTATTGGGATTTTTTGCCCATTAAGCAATAAGCCAATGCCATAAGCTTAGATTTGACACACAACCTTCTTTTGAGATGCCTAAGAGATCTATGAAAAGAAATTTCAAATAAGCTCAACCAGTAAGTTAGAAATAAGCAAAGTACGTTTTCACTAAAAGACAAAATAGCCGACTTGGAGTTCTAGACCACCTCAGACCTTGAAATAAGTTGCAAAAGACTCTAAATAACTTAATTAAGACAAATCAACAAAGAAAAGTTTAATAAGCCAAGCCAATTAAGATGATAAAGCTGATAAGCACTTATGTAAAAGTCAAAGTTATTGGTTTTCTAGTCAAAGCTCAAAGTCAACCCTTCAAATGCTCTAGTATGAACAAATGGGTCAAATAAGTGACACCTATTACAAATTCAAAGTTGTTGCAGGTTTAAATGATCTAGAACAGCTTATTGATAAGCACAAGGTGAAATAACACTAGCAGTGGCTAGCAGCAGGGGAAAGGAGTTCCCACTGCTTTGACTATTTGACTTGCTTTTTAGAGAGATCCAGTTGGATTCAATGGAAAACAAAGGCACCCTTGTAATCAGTGGATCACAAGGAGTCAATATCAATCAACAAATCACAATTTGGTTCACTCAATAAGCCCAAAATAAGCAAACAGTCACCAGATGTGATACAGACTTGCAAATAAGTAGATTATGAACTAAAAAGCAGTTTTAGCATGAATAAGCCATCCAAATTGAACCATATGCATACACAAGATATAATAAAGTCCAATAAGAACAATCAAACTTGTTTCAAACACTGAATCAAAGATTAGAAGCAGATTCAAGCACAAACAGTTACTGATGAACAAAGGTGATTATCCAAAACCTTTTGATGATCTATTTTACCACCAACCCAATTTCAAACCCTTAAATCCCTTTCCCTGGTTATGTTAACTAAAACTTAGCACTTGTTAACCCTAGTCTACCCTTAAATCTAGGTGTCCCCAAAATTTTAGCCAAATTTTCCAAGTAAAACAGATTTTATGGACCTTTGTTGGATTTGAGTGTTTAGACCGTCAAAACATGAAGATAAATGAACCAATACACTAGATAAACAATGACCAATAACAAGCAACAACAAACGACCACTCAAGTTGCCTTAAATCTTATTAGATCAGTTAACCCAAACACCCCTTTGGAATCTGATTTCTTAAATTTTCAAAGGATTGTTTTGTTTTAACCATTAAATCAGGATCTAATCAACCCTAACAACAATAATCAAACCTCATAAACACCAATCAACCACAATATCTCAGATTCACAAAAAAATATGCAAAATCACCAAAAATTAAGCAAAATTCAGAAAATATAAAAGGGATAAGAGATTCAAACCTCCAAAATGTACATCCACACTTTGGATTGTTTGAGCTTAGGTGCTAGCAAGAACAAGCACCAGCTTCCACAGCTGCTAAGAAGAACAAACACAAAAGTGAGCTCAAAACAAATTATCCTTTGATTTTTGAAAACAAGAGTTTTAAACCTTAAAATCTTTTCTCAAAATCAATCAAACATGTAAATGGAACTCAGATCTTAGCTAATCTAACACCAAACTTTCATAAAACACAAAAGAGAATTCAATATATTCAGAAAACTAACTTTTATTTCATAAAAAGGAATTACAAAGAAACTAGCTAAAATCTAGAACAAAGGGGCTCTCACATGTTGAGGCCTCCTTATATAGACGACTAAGATCATTCTAGAAGGGAAAAATACATGAAAACCTTAGCTATGAAATCTCTGAATTGCCCTTGAGTGCATTGAGTTGTTGAGCTGTCAAATTTGATCCAAACCGTTCATTTATGCTTTGGGGCCAAGTAATGAGCCTAAAGCGTTAATCTTGCCATGTCATTTTGCTTGGAGAGGAAGTAGACATGTGATTGGTGAACGGGTTTGGGTGTGGGGTCCTTTGGTGAGTGGAGATTGGGGATTTTTATGTGTGGGATGTGTTTCTGGGCGTGTGAATCAAACGTGGGACAAGGTAATTTGATTTTACCCTTTGTTTAAGTGGGTGGTAATTCTGGGTGGATGAATGGTGAGTAGTAAGGATTTTGATCCGAAATTAGGGGAAAGAGTTGTTTGGCGCGTGTTTGTGTGGTTTAAACTTTAGGAAATGACAATATGAGTCCTTGTTCTTTGGCAGATCATGTATAACAAGTTTATTTCCCTAATAAACTTGTTTCCTTTGTTAAATAACTTCTATTTTTCCCTGTTTGGCTACGAAAAGTTTGCAAAACAGATTCAAGGGCTTATTCTACTTCGGCATAATTACAACTTTAGTCCTTCTGATATTTAATCCATTTTAAAAGGACTAGAAGTGTAATATTCTTAAACTTCAAGGGCTTCTTTGGATCTTGGACTTAATGAAGGACCATTATTGATAATTTGGATTTGTTGAAGAGATAATCTTGCCAATTCTTCAAACTTAGAGGACCTTTTTGTAATTTTGACAAACTTAAGGGGCCAAACTTGTAATTTATGAATATACAAGGGTATTAAGTGTCATTTATTCATAAATGAGGGATCATTCTTGTACATCTTCAAATCTTCAAGGGTTTTATCTTGGAAAATCACAAACTAGGGCCCAGTTCTTTGTGCGGCTTCGTTTCTCGTGTTTGTTTTTCCTTGTTTCTTGTGATCTTTTGTCTATTTCACGATATCCATACCTAAAATACACAAGTAAACAAACACAAGAAGATATATGGTATTTTATGACATTTTTATGCATTTAAAGCCCGAAAAGAATGATGAGATCATGTATAAATGCCATCCCATCACTCCCCCATACTAAGCCATTTCCGTGCCCTCACGCAATGCTAGAATAAAGTATCTTAGCATCTCCAAAATTCAATTTTATTACCCTTTATTGAAAAGTAAAATCTTGCAACAATACTACGAAGATGTGTAAAGACATAATGTATGATTTTCATCACGTGTGTGACTTTTAGGGTCAATAAATAGAAACAAGTAAATGTCTCATAGAGTAAAGTTCGTCATCCTTGATTGTCATACATTCCATGCTAAGTGCAAAAACGAGATCATTGTTGGTACAAGTCACAATGCTAACACTACTCATACGTCCAAATTGTGTAATACTTTTTCTCCCCGCAATCCTAGTTATTATGAAAAGAAATGGGTTTCTTGAATATTTTAACTATTTTTCATGGATCACAAGTGATTCATATTGACTTATTTTGAGTATTTATTAGTCTGAAAGTAAAGGAGCACGATTTAATCGATAGTTAGCCGAAGGACAAAATCTTTTAAAACGGTGTCTCGAGTATCTCCTTAAGTTCATATCTTGACATAACTCGTTTCACGATTTGAGACCTTTCTCGGACCGATATTTGGCATGTACTTCATACTTCAAATATTGGGAAGACGTTCTTGAAATTATGGTCTTCTCTTCATATTTTGGAATTTCTTCACTTGACGTTTTTGAGAGATTCTTCATACTAGGACCACGACTTCATTATTTTTCTTCAATCTTTATTTTGGATTTTGATATACAATGATCCGCCTCCTTTTCGGACTTGGATATAATTATCCTCATACATTGTTAGGGTTTTTTTGGATAGACTTTCTCCATGATCTTTAGGGGGTAATTGCTTTTCGTCGTGTGTCTCGATCCTTCATATTTATTTAGGAATAATGATACTTCACATCATATTGGATCTTTAGCAACAAGATAGAGCTCCTCATGCCTTGTTAGGGCCTTTTTGGATCATCACCAATCTTCGCATCCCGCTTCAATAAGTTATGCCTTGGCTATGAACTCTATTCAACCCTGAGCAACTTTTAAACGATCTTGTGCTAAAAGCTAAGTAAACTTTCAAATCGTACGACCTTACTTATTGCAACTATTTTTATTCCTAATGCATTGATCTTATGGGAAAAAAGCCACAATTAAAAACATATGAGTTTTTGAAAGAACATTTTCATGTTCTACGTGTAGCATGATCACTTGTCTAACTCTATCATTTCTCGTTCTTCACTATTTAAAGACCTTTAATTAAAGAGACTCGTAAATAATTAGCCATGCAAGTCAAAATTAAGCCAAATTTGGATTAGCTTTCATCAAGACTATATCAAATCAAAGTTTTGGGTTTTCAAGCTACCTATAGGATCTTGTACTTTCTTGGACTTTTTCAAGTATAGAGAATGCATTTTATAGTACCCTTGATAAGTGACTTTCTAGGATCAATTATAGGAACTTGCGAAAAGTTCTTGTTCTTTACCCGAATGAGCTAAGACTTTCGCGTTTAAAAGTTCCCTATATAAAAGTCTAGCAAAACTTGATTTGAGCGGGTTAAGGAATGTAAAGGGCTCCAAATTCCCATCAAGTCAAAAATTAACTCTTATTCTACCCATCGGAAAATATACATTCGTGTCTTAAAAACACTTATGAAAACTAAGAAATTTTTTTAAATTGGGACATTTTTAGCCTTATTAGCAACAAAACAAATCAAAATGTTGAAAGTTGGAACACGTGAGGGCGTAACAAAGCAAGTATCTATTCACCCCCCCCCCCCCCCCCCAATACTAAAATTAAACATTGTCCTCAATGTTTTGAGTCTAAAGGTGGAGCACCCCCATACTAGAGACTAAGAGTCGAATGCTTAGGATCTAGCATGGAAAGGCTAATCAACAATATATCTAAAGCCGTTTATTAATTATGCTAAAAGATAATTGTTAGAACAATAAAGGATATGTCATGGATTTGTGAAAAACTCTTCAAGTAAACGATCGAGGCTCACGTAAACGAACATGAGAGTCTTAAATCGTGGCGATGATGATGATCTAGATAACATTCACAAACAACCATGAGACAACGAGTTGGAAGGGCACAAATCCCCTCAAATTATTTATTAGAAAGCATAAAAAGGATAAGCATGGGATCTTCCCCATGAGGCACCTCCTTTGATTCATGAGCTCGACTCGATCCCCTCAATGCTAATTATCATTGGGGAAGGAAGGTGACTTGGTCGAGGTCGTCCAACGAAGGGACTTCCCCACCGAAGTAGTGCTTAAGCCTATGTCTATTCACCTTAAAGTTAGGACCATCATCTTGAGCTAGCTCGATGGTCCCATAAGGAAATACGTGTGTTATGGTGAAAGGACCCGACCAACGAGATTCCAATTTCCCGAAAAATATCTTTAATCGAGAGTTAAAAAGTAACACTTTATGACCAACATTAAAAACCCGTTTTTAATCTTTGCATCATGAAACTTTTTAGTCTTTTCTTTAAAAATCAATGAATTTTCATAAGCATTGTCTCTTAATTCATCCAATTCATTTAATTGTATTTTCCGGTGATCTCCCGCGGTCTTTAAATCATAATTTGCATGCTTAAGGGCCCAATATGCCGTATGCTCCAATTCAATGGGCAGATGACAATTCTTTCCATAAACCAACTTATATGGAGTACAACCGACAGGTGTCTTACAAGCGGTCCTAAAGGCCCATAAAGCGTCATCGATTTTGTCGGACCATGAAGCACGGTTTTCTCCAATCGACCTCTCTAAAATCCTATTCAAAGCTCGGTTTAAAACCTCGACTTTCCTACTCGTTTGCGGGTGATAAGCTGTCACACCCCACCATGGCGGAATATGGGGCGCGACGTATGGATATCATCACAACATGGCGTGTCTATAGAGATAACTATATGAAATAAGAAATGTCATAAAATGGTGACACAAAAGTCATGACAATATCTCAACAAGTGCAGGAGTCTAGGTAAGTAGGTAACAGTCCTACCTCTTACCCAAGACAAACAAATAACATAACAAATCAAACATATGTGTGCCACAGTATCACTAAATCAAAACACATAAAATGAACTAAGAAGGAACGGGGATCTCGTTCTAAATGCAAATCCTAATGCCTCCCAAGCTAGCCACTTCTATACCCAAGCTTAGCCACATTCCCACCTGAAAGAGACACTAAAACACGTCAACATAAAGTTGGTGAGAGTCATAGGTTTAGACTCCAACGCCAGATCAGTTATTAGCTGCGAATAACAACCATCAACACAATAACATATGGACAATGCGCTACAATTATGTATTAACAACTAGCATTCATGTTCAATCAATCATCACAATACCAAGGCATCACGCCTTACCAACAACCACAATTTCCAAGGCATCACGCCCTACCAAAAACCACAATTTCCAAGGCATCACGCCTTACCAAAGACCACAATTTCCAAGGCCTCCAGCCTTACCAAACACCATGGTCTCATAGGCGCCCATACGCCTATGTACCTATCCCAAGGCCCCGCCTTGTCATTAACCATTGGTCCCATAGATGATCACACTATGTACCTTTCCGATCCAAATCATACACAAACAAGAATCACATAGCAGTTAATCATATAATGTACACACAAGTCCATCTCAAACCTTAAAAACATTCAGAGCATCAATTTATAAATAACTCAACAAAGTGTCTCTTCCATCCCACCTGGAAGTCAAAATCAATAGTAAACATGGGACTATGAAACTCACCTGATTGCTTCTTCACAAGTCCTCGCACTAGCAACAAGCTAACAAACCAAAAACATGCAATCAATACATGAACCAATCACTAAGATGGCTCATCAACCTATGATGGAAATCTAGCCTATTTCCATATAAATACCCCATTGATAAGCTCTAATCACCCCATTACCTTCCTTAACAAGTCCTTAACTTGGTTAAGTTTAATAACTATCCCGTTCTTATTTTACTCAAAACAGTCCCAGTTTTTAGGTCTCAAAACTTTAAGTCAAACGCCCACTTAAACATACCCATGGTTTCTGTAAAAGGAATATTCATACCCTTACATATGTTAGCTAACATCTCCCACATTCCCTAACCTTAAAGCTACTGTTAAGGCCCCGATATATATATATATATATATATATATATATATATATATATATATATATATATATATATATATATATATATATATATATATATATATATATATATCTCTATATTATATATAGGTATAATTATGATTTGAAACCACAGTTTCAATCCCAGTCATATCCCAGTCACATCTTTTAGCCAATAGTATTTCAGAATTTCCTAGAAAATCTCCAAATTCCACAAAATTCGGGATTGAAATCGCAGTTTTTTGAAAATCGCGTTTTTGGAAACGCGCTTATGAAATTTGCGTTTTGAAAATCGCGTTTTGTACCGGTCCGGTTCACGTTTGGGACGGGCCGGGTCTGAAAAAAATCCGGTTTTGTAGGTTTTTTTTATAAATATTAAAATGTGTAAATCGGGTATTGTCCATAGCTGGGTTCGATCCCGGGTTGGGGATATAATAACAACATACACAACCACTAGACTAAGCTAGAAGTTGTGTTTAGTATTTAAAAACCAAATATATAAGTTTAATATCATTCCCTGATTTGAATTAAAAACATATCTTTCCCTTGAATATAGCTTTGACAAATATTATCTTTTCTTCTAATATAACTTTTACATAATCGTAATATCAATAATATACGTAACTATTGTTTCTTTTCTACAGGTTCTTTTTTCCAACCCTGGATCCTAACGTACGACTTTAAACGAGATCACATGTATGTTATTCATTGTATCTTTCATGATCATATTCACAATTGTATTTATGTTGTGTTTTTTAGTCTTTATTGGTTGTTTTTTGTGCAGATTTGTTTTTTTGTAGCTTGATCATCTTCTTTAATTTGTGAAGGTATATTAAAACCCTAACTTTCTAAAAACTGTAATGATGAACTGTTTTAGATTCGGATCCATATGTTTGTTTTTCAGGTTTATCATCTTCTTTGTTTAATCTAAAAGGTATATTTTCTCTCAAAACCTTATTGCAACTATATTATTTTTTTGATCTTCGTGTATTTATTTAACAATTTTTTATCTTCATGTATTTTCTTCTCAAATCTCATAGAATTATATCTTTTAGATATTTGTATGCATATGTTTTTTTGAATTTTTATCTTTTCAGGAGATATAAGATATGACCCTTTTATTTTCTTTTTTATACAGGTGTTTGTGGATATGGAATGGTGAAGAGACTAAGAATATGGTTATATGTTTTAGCAGACGCACAAAAGCAGTAGTTCACGAAAAGCATTTGACTAGAAAACGTTAATTTCAATAGAAGAAATCCAACACTTTATCTTCTACACTTTTTAGTATTTTGTGAAATCCATTAGATGTAACATCTGGTGGTGATCATGGAATCGTAATTGATCAATTCAACAAATCGGAATCTCCCTATTTCATATTCCTTTAATAATTATTTTGGTTATTAAAAGTTTATGCTCTATACTTATATCTTTGATTGGCGATTGATATTAATGCTTTCTCTATAACTTGCCGGTAGCTAATGTTTATAGATCAAAGTCAATCTGTAGGTTTTAGAATACGGGGATGCTTGGTTGCTGCAACAAGAGCGTGTGGCATCAACACTATCGCTGCCAAATTCAGCAAACAAGTGTCTATTGGCTTAATGGGAGGTTATCATGTTATTAGGATCTTTAACCTTTCTAAGTTTTATTTCTTCTTTTAACCTTCTGCTTCCGTGTGGGAAAACGAAATATCATTCTTCTTTGTAGTCTTTTTGATATATGTAAGTCAACTAATAAAAAAGGATTTCTGGTGCATATTTTAGTTGATCGTTGTTCCGGTGAGTTGTCCCCCGATGATTGTTCGCAGTCACTGCGTGGGAAAATGCTGGAAATATTACGTGTTTTGTTCAGCTCGATATATCCACCATATAACGTATGTTTCATATAGCTAAAACTAATCAGTTCTATTTGATCAACTAAATCTAAAAACTTTTAGGCGGAAAACTGAAAAAATCAGGAATCAGATCTTCTCCCGAATCCCTTTTGGCATTCTCAGCCTTCTTGCTTGTTGCAATCTCTAAAAGTATCGCAACGGCTCTAACATATCCAGCCATCAGTTTGGTACTTTTGTCCAAGTTTGTAAATAATTTAATAAATGAATTTCAAAGTATTGAAGCTATTGAGGGATGTAACAGCCTGTTATCTTTTTTGACTTGGTCAAGGCGAGCAAGAATTAGCGACTGATATTGACTTTAGTCGCCAAGGTCGTGTCAATGCATTGCTTGTGAGACGTTTGTGATATTAGTTTTAACTTGCAGATTGAGAATAAGGACTGCAGCTTGGATTTTGACGTCTGTGTTTGGTCTGTGCATTTTTGTGATATTAGTTTTAACTTGCAGATAGAGAATAAGGACTGCAGATTGGTATTGAATGTATTTTGTATGCCTTATTTGCAGATTGGATTGTTATATTTTTATGCTAATATGATTTTTTTACTATTTAAGTGAGAGAGTGGCAGATGAGCAAGGTAAGCGTGAGTGCAGCTGTGTGGGCAGAGTTGAATCCAGTACGATCTGTTGTTTAGACAATGTCCTATCTGCACTTCGACTTTGTTTAATTATACAGTGATCACTAATTAATTGGTTGTTGCTTGCTTGATGGGTTGTAGAAGTGCGGTGGAAAGTCTGATTTACCCTAATTTGTGAAGGCAGTTTAAGATGTCGGCATGCTTCTGATTCTCTGGGATTCGGCCATTTGTTGACATAGAATGGAAATTCTGGTGAGTCACCACTGACTATTACTCTTTATCTAATATTATTTCAAATATGTGTTTCAAAGCTAATACAAGTAATACATGGTGGAAACATAGCCTTTCACGTGTTGGACCAAGTTCACCCACTGATTTTTGGTTTATTTTGAATTCATGGAATTAAATGATTGAAAAATTGAGTTTATGCTCTAGATACTTACACTAATCATAAATATTAGCTCAAAAACCTGCTTTGTTCTTTGTTAAAGACTATCGGGCAAAAGAATTATTCATTCAATCAAAAAGAATTTCAAATGAAAGCAAAGCCTTCAATTAGTTTGATGTGGTAAGTCGTTAAATCAGTTGTAATTAGTTTCTTTCATACATGTCAATTTCTTATTGGAATTAGGTGCGTTAAGATTTCGAAGCAAAATATTCATGTATTAAACAAGCAATGAGTAGTTTTACTTTTGGTACACATCCTCCTGATACAAGTCTTATGTGAATGCAGTGAAGTTAGTGGGGATCGATAGGTGCAACGAACTATGTTGGAACTACTTAATCAACTTGATGGTTTCAGTAGTCATCAGGGTATCAACGTACTTCTGAAGTACAAGGTAATAAGACCGAGCTTTTAGTGTCTGTTCATGCTGTTTGTTTTGATGATGTAAGTTGCTGATTAGTTGAACAGATTGATGAAGGTACACACTCTGTAAAAGCACGTAAACAATTTCTCATCCGTGGTATTCTTTCGGTTTTTGACCAACTTATATTGCTTTTAATTGTATTCTCATATGCTATTTCTTTAGAACAATTCTTTAAAAAGTTAGCTTATTTGATGGTTAATAGACTTTTTTAGATCATGTTTGAAGTTGCAATTGGTATTGTCAAGTGTAGATATATTTTTATATATCTAGCATAATTTATATGAATGTTAATACATGTTTATTTAGGTGTTTGGAGTGTTTGGTGCAAGCAATAGACAATTGTAGTGTTTTACAATTGCAACTGCTCCCGCATTCGTTAAGACATCGTCTTGAAGTCTTGAATACGGAGGGTCAATTAGAGTCAGATGAAAAATGATGTAGTGAGGCATCTTTCAAGGAAGAGCTTCTAAGTGAAAGATGGTTAGCCACTCTATGTGTCCATACGCATAAAACTAAAATAAGTGCAAGAGGGTGTGAGTCAAATTTGTTCTTTTAGAACTCATTTATTTTTGCTGTATAATTACCCGTGGTTCATAAAATGCAGGATGATGATGAATCAGAAGCCTTTTCGCCACACCCGGTGAATGGTCATACCATGCTTATTTACGGCTACATGCACCGGTGATATCGACATGGCTGTACACTTCATTAACAGCAGAGCCGGACCTTGGGTAACTCGAATGTCTTTTGGCTTCGATTACGGTTCTAATATGTTTACTGAATATCTTGCTGAGAACAGAGGGGATACCACCACATACGGTTGCCACTTGCCTCGACAATATCTTGCATGACAATGCCTAAATGGTTGTGCATCGAGTACGAAAGAAGAAGGTTAGGCCACTAATATTTCGCGCTTTAAGGGTTTTTACCATTAACCAAACTAAATTAGTATTCATTGCCCACCACATGTTCTGTTTTAAGTTAATAAAATGAAGTTAAAACAATTAACGTTAACTTCTACGAATCGACGAAATGCAACGGTATGTCACTTCTTTAATCAATAATAGCTCAAAGGTTTAACATAACCTCGTGACTTTATCTATATATGCTAACATAGCAGACACTGTCTCTAGTTTTCCAGCAAGTTATGTACAACTGCGTGTCTGCTTCAGTTTTATGAGCATAAGGGTTTGCTCTACTTTCAGCAAGTTGACCGAAATTAGAAGTTCCGAAGGCTGAGTTTTAGCTTGAGCTTCGAGCAGAGATCTTTGAGCCCTAAACTGGCGGCTGCTAAATGCATATGTTGCTTGACCACACATTGGACTTGATAAAACAATGAAAGTCGAGTCACTAATACTGAAATCTGTGGTAGGCGAAGAACCAAAATGCAGTGGCACTAGCGGCACCAAATGCAGGAACAACTGAAACACCAAAAGCTGGTGTACTTTATACGCCAAAAGCTGTAGCGCTTGAAACACCACAAGCTGGGGTGCTTGATCCGAAAGGGGAATTAAAAACTCCAAATGGATACTCTGTGTTATAGTTTTAACAATATGGTGTTCTCACTACTAATTTATTTAATACAGCACCTCCCAACCCTGTTGGAAAATTGGATTGTCCTCGTCAGCTTTCAAAGTCAGGGCTTCGACTTCACCGCTACTATTTACACCTGAGCAAACCGGTGTTGTGTTATCCCTGTATAGAAATAACAACCACAAAGTACATGCATAGAGATACTTATTTGACTCATTTAAATAAAGAGAATGCTAGCATCCCTGAGAAAGAAATGCCCAGCCGATTACCTCCTGGTACTACATAATAAACAAGGGAGCCATTAAAGATTTGGAAACAAACATACTGATCTAACGGCACAGAAGAAGTATTTCCAACCCAAGGTAAGTGGAATTTGACCGTCGAAAACACTAAAACTGCCACCACTCAGGTATATACTATACATTCTTATGTGTGGCTGTTTTTAATTTTGTTTGAACCATAATTCAATATTAACATAGTTATGTATTATAGTCTAGACTTGAAGGCTTACCCGTCAAATGATCAATATGCACAGTATGTAATTTGATGTATTTATGCATGCAGATCTACAAAAGTTGATTTTGTGATTATTTGTGTGGGAAGATTTAACGATGTCTCTTTTATAGGCCCTCGAACGACTTCTCCTCCGATTTGGTTTTGTAAATGCGGAATCCGGAATTCATTATTTGATGCGGTTGATTAATTATGCAACATATGCGCTTATATATGTAACGGATTCAACGGTGTAGAAACACCAAAACATATCTTGGATTCCCCAAAATTTGGTCACTACATTGCAGACTCACCACGAGTCCCTCTTTAAAGGTTCATGTTGGACATCATTTGGAAGTCCTCGTGAAAAAAAATGATATTGAATAATATATATTTTTTACTTCTATTCATTGACCAACGTTGATTTAATCTTATAATTTTATGTTTATAGGCTGTTTGGTGGTCAATCGTTGCTCATTTCAACTGGAAATTCAGCCAAGTTAAACATAAGCAAGGTTGAGGATGTTCGGATGGCAATTGACTTTAAACTAAAGAACGTGTTGTTAAAGCCTTATGGATCACACCATGAAAAATAGCCAATACCAAACAGATTTAGTTTACATGGGAAGGATGATTGATGTAATTGGATGCCGAAACCTTGAAACGGGTGACATTTTGATGTCATATGACATTCTAACTTGATCAATTAAGATGTGCTCGCAAGTAGTATAGTCCTGGAAAAAGCTACTCCAAGAACCTCGCTGGTTTCTGACATACCAGCAACTTCAGACACTAGATACCTTTTAAACAAAAGTTCTATAGGGCCATGATCAGCAAAAAATCATCTCATGTAGTCTTCTCTACAATGAGAATCCTGAGTGTGATAAGTTTCGATGTGGTGGAAAAATATGGCTACGGTTACTTGAGGGAGATTGTGATAAAACGATCTGACCAAAAACATTACAAGCTGACAGAACGTGACTTTCTAGATCTTCATCTCATTGGCATCGAAAACATGCTGCTCCTAATAGCCCATAACAGGTTTAAAAATCTTTATGGTAAATTATTCGTTCCCTTGGTAGTGGCTCTACTTATTTTTACCTGAAACATTGTTATTCTTGCTCAGGTAGAAGATGTGCAGCTTGGGATATAGAGTTGTCAAGAGAAGTTTAACGACACACTTTTTTTGATTAGTCAATGGCTCACTTTATAAATCTGAAATAATTTTGTCAACAGTGATAGCTGCGACAGCTTTTTCTGATGGTCTAAAAATTATGACTTCAACTTTTTTTAAATATGAATTTACAAAGTAAAGCTACTGACACTGATTTCTCAATACAGGAAAAGAAGAGTTTTTTAAGTGGGCACATTCTACATCAAGAACAGCTCCTGATGTAAGTCTATTAACGTGCACAATTTTCGAAATTCAAAGAATCCAAATGATGTACTTAAGTTCGTTGAGCATGTCTTTATACATGCAACTCAAATATTGAACGATTAAGCAAGTAATCATCCCATACTGCCGGGACACCTTTTTTCAACACAAGGATGAGTAACCTGCAGGTCTCTTTCGATGTTTTTTGGTCCAACATTAGAAATATTCTTAGTGCTAGAAGCAATTGTGCATCAAACATGGTATTGGTCGCAATAAAGAATGAGAACCCAATTTAGCATTGAGGTCTTCAAGACTTCAACCATTTGGGCGAGTTGTGGTTCATATAGCGCAGCTGACTGCAGTTGAAGCTCGGTTGCACATTCACCATGTACAGTTTTATTTCATCATTCAAATTGTACCGTTTCGTGTACCTTAATGCAGAAAATGCAGATGTTAGATTACAGTATTATTATATGCACTTAATCCTGAATGTCTGCTTGATTGTATAATTAGCCCAGATGTACATGTGGATATCTACCATATACGTCAAGAAAGCAGCAGTGATAGAGTAAGAGAAAAAGCTAAGCGTTAAAGAGGAAAAAGCAGTTGTTGATATGGCAGCTAGAGACTCAAGAGCTACCCGCTTGAGGGAACGGGTGGAAGAGTTGACTAAGCAACTTGAAGGAGTTGATACATGGAAGATCTTAAGAAACACAGACAGGTCTATATACGCGTGCCTAATCGCACAGAGCATTCCAGCTTGTGAGTTCCAAACAGAAAATTCCTCTTTTGTTTTAAGCTGGCAGTTCCAAACAGAAAATTCCTCATGTTTTAAGCTGGCAGTTCCAAACTAACTAAAGCTATAAAATTTCCATGTACGAACAAAACTGAAAGTCAAACAAAAAGATGCTTGTATGAATGTGTCCCTAAATATCAATCGTCATGTTGTAGTTCACCTAAGGCCTCTGATGGACCTGCCAAAGAGGTACATTTCATTTTCGGATTCCTTTTCTTTGCAAGTTGTAATAACGCTGACTTTTGTATGATTTTCAGTTGAAGGAGGAGCAGTCGGTGTATGGAAGGGAGATGATCATCTCGAGGTGGATAGCGATGAGGATCTTAGTGATGACGCGAAAGCACATATGCATGAAGAGGTATAGGTGTATCCACACACATGCTGATTCTTTTTATTCTGGTTTCAATTCTTAACAGCATCGTGTTGATTGGGTGTTTTCTATTCCTCTAATAATGTAGATGAAAGGTTCAGTGGATGAGGAGTCGACCAAATCAGACGAGGAGTGTGACGATCTTGCAATGCAGGATATATACAAGAGAATGGTTGCTTTACTGATGATGAATTCGACTCTAACCATAGGCTTGCATCTCGTCTTGCCTTTTAGTTATGGGAGCTGATTTGCTCACGGAACTTGTTTATTTATCCACAGATTTTTTAAAAGAACTGACCATTTTACCCAATGTTTTTACCCAAATTTTGTTACTCCATCTAACAGTGTCAATTCCAAATTCGTCGTATATAACCTTGGTTCTCACTTTCTTCCCGCCTCCATCTCCGACAATCTCACTTTTTCACGTCATTCCTTGCTACATAGTAAGATTGGATTGATTTGTTTCCACCATGTCTGACTCATGTTGATGCAAACTACGCATTGAAACATACCAGATCTCGATTTTTCTGTGGCACGTTGCAATCTTGCTCTTGATTTTTGCACATTGCAGAAGCCTGAGGGTAGTAGACATGCAACTGCAAGGATATAGATTAATATATCAGATCTTATGAATATGAATTTATAAAACAATAAACATGCACCAGCAAAAACAATAAAACTGAAGATATAAACGAAATCTTGTAAAATTTTATAGATTGAAATTAAAACATGTAGTTTCACTCCGATATCGTCCTTCTCCGGCCTCTTAAAAACAACTATGGACATCGGTACGTTATAAAATTTGGTCGGATTAACTCTCATTTTAAAAGAAACGGCCTTTGAAAGGTAGTAGGGCTGTAGAATGTAGATCTTTCGTAGCCACCAACATGATACGGAAACAAGTTTATACATGATGGGTTACACCTTAGATGAATATTTTTTAGTTTTAACTTTTAACCGATGGAAGAAGGAATCAATCTTAAAATAATGTTCAACTTTTTTAATTGTTCAGTTAGCAACGATATCCTTTCTACATTTTAATGTAATGTTTTTAGCCAGCCACTCATCCGTTGGGCCTTAACGCTAAAGGATTTGGGTTGCCTTAGAAATTTTTTTGTTAATGATTGAATATCTACTAATATGGATTCAATATACGTCCTTCAAGATCTTTTGTACTGCCGTAAGTATATAAAACCTCTTTGAACAATGTATGTAGATTATAATTCTTCCATCGTGGCCTTGTGGATTTCCAAATAATTTTTAATAATTAATTCATTATCTCGTCAGTCTTAACATTTTTTTCTCGAATCAAGTAACCAAAAATAAATTAAAATTGTGTTAAGTTCTTTTTCTTTTTATTCGATTTTTGTTTAATTAATGATTTGGCTCAAGCGCTGTCGTGCCGGTGACACCATTAACTTGCGTCAGATAATTCTTTTTCTTTTTATTAAGATTTTGTCTTGAGTTTGTGATTTAGCTTGCACCACAGAGTTCTTTTTATGACATTGGTATCGAGTCTTTATGTGCTTGACTTTTCACTTTCATCATAATTTATATATGAAGTGGTAGAAAAGACGTCCTGGATAGTGACCGATACGGCCAGGTTCAAAGTAGGTAATCTTTTTATTATGTGCTAAAATTAAACGGGGGTGGATCAATCAATCATTTCGTTTTTTTAAAACTACATCTTTTCCAAAGAAAAAAAGACTAATGTAGAGTACATTAGATGCACTCTTATTCCCACTCCCCTAAATGACATTAAAATGTTATTATTACTACCAACAAACACAAATAAAATACAAAATACGTTTTAGACTTCTTTGAAAAAAACTTTGGATTGTTTAACAAATTATATTATTCCGGATTTAAAAAAGTATAATATTAAGTATTTTTTATTTAAATTCAGATTGAATTTAAAATTTATAAAAAAAATAATTAACATAATTTTAACGTTATTTATGTGCAAACTATAACTAAAATATACTACATGTTAAATTAAAAAAACAATAGACTAAATATGCACAAACAATAAAACATACAGAACAACAAAAGAAACGACCCCGCCCGTTGGGCGGGTTACGACGCTAGTATATATATATATATATATATATTTACTTCTGTCATTCCAGATTTCTTGATTTTAAACATACTAAAAGTTTGTTACAATTAAGGGGTCTTACCCTAAACCACAACCTTAGCCCAAGTGCAGATTCTTAATACAATATATAAACCATCTCTCATGTTCGTTAGAAGATCCCAATGCAACCCTAAGTACCCCAAACAACCCAAAACTTAAAAAGAAAACAGGCTGATTACAAAACTGTTTTGACCTCCGACTGTTGTAACCTGTTTTTGACCCACTTCCAGACCTTCAATTTAGTTCTCGTTTCTTGCATTGGAAAGCCACTTCCAATACCTTTTCAGGGATACTTGGATCGCTAAATAAGGGTTTATAGAACTCCCGATATGATCAAAACAATTGACTCAAAATTCTGCCCAGTTTTTAAAAACGGGTTTAACAAAATCAATCTCATTAATTAACCCTAATCCCTCTAATTACAAGCCCTAATCTATGTAATCATCATATTATGATTAATATAACATAAATTTACTGTTTTTAAAATTAAACCTAACCTAAATTCATCATAAGATGATCAATTAAACATAAAAACAATTTAATCAAAAAGGTTTAAAAAGATTTTACCTTTAATTCAATGGAGGATGAAAAAACCCAATTTTATGAAGAAACCCTAATTCTTTGTTGAAACCCACGAATTTCTAAACTCTCCAGGATAAAAATAATGACTTTTTGTTTTAATAAAACATTATATAGGGTATGGGTGAACCCAGTCCAACCCATAGCCCATTTACACTTTCCTTTTTTTCTTTTTCCTTTCTTTTAGGCGGCCAAAACCGACCCTATACCCCCTTATTTCGTTTTTTTTTAATTTTTTTTTCTTTTTATTGTTAATTAATATCTTATTAATATTACCTTAATTTATTTCAGCTCCTAAAACTCCAAAAACCTCAAAACCGTAAAACTAGTCAAATTTACGCGTTTTACCGTAAAAGACGTAAAATATACACTTTTATAAAAAATCTCAAATTTTGAAATAAACTTTATAACTAAGTCCTAAATGACTTAAAACCATCCCGAAAAATATCCATATGACTAATTACCTCTTCCGAGACCTCTAAATGCTAAACCATAAATCGTAGAAATACGATTTTCTATAATACATATACGTATACGTAAAACCACCAAATAACACCATCTCACTTCATAGTCACTACCATGTGAACTCATGAACATGAAATCATCACACATCGTTTCACTCACAAGGTACCCCGTACCGGAAACGATATCCAAACCACCATCTATAGACACCAATTATCACATAATCACGTAAAGACACGTAACTAGCACAAAATAAAACTAAGTGACGAACCTCAAAACCAGGGTTGTCACATCATTCCCTCCTAATATAAATCTCGTCCCGAGATTTACTCATTAGGATCAAACACAAAAACAACAAATCACACGAGGATACTTGTTCTAAATGAACTCCTCTCATTTCCACGTGAACTTTAGTTCAAGTTTCAAAATACCACATATACAAACTAAAAATAATTTAAACTCATTGCCAAACTCTTGACCTCACAGCCAATAAACCTCACAAATGACACAAGTCCCGAATAACCGTACATGCAAAATGCATTCTCAAACAACCTTTAGCAATCTCAATGCATGAAATGTATCATGTATACAGCTCATTTCCCCCAGGTAATTCTATGCTCATAAGCTAATGGTCCGATCTTTCCAAAGATCACAAATGGACCTACAAAACTCTACATCAACTCTTCCATAAAACATACCACCCGTTACTATGGGTGAAACTTCATACACAACCTTGTCACTAACTCTAGTGGTTTCCTCCTTTTCTACATAGCATCCCTTGTTGCTCCCATCCTTTCCACAACATCATTACCACATTAGTAGCCTCTTTTACCAATTCTAGTCCACAATGGGGACAACTCACCCTATCTTTTCATACAGTGCCTCAAATGGCATTTATCGACTTCTAGTATGATAACTATCATTATATGAAAACTCAACCATCGCTAACGAGTTTCCTAACTACCTCTAAATCAATCACCCATATCCAATCATGTTCATCAACTCCCTTCAGTCCGTACCCCAAACTACTTAAAAATTCCAATTTCCTTACTAAGTGACCTATGACGGTCTTTCACATATCCATTAGTTCTTCCCTTGCCATAATCCTTCATAAGGCATTCCATACATATTAGGTTAACTTTTACACAAAACCTCTTATTCCATCGCATCTGTACGCAATCCTTCCAACTTCTCAACTATGTGACTTCCCATTCCTCTTGAATTATGAGATGAATTAGTCAGTCTATCGACTATCACCCAACTCTCGTCGTACTTATTCCTCCACCCCATTATGTATCCCTTTCACCAACTTCGTCCTTACATCGCCCTTTCTAAGTTACTCCTATCTACGTAGAAAGTATAGTCTACGTCCCTTTTCTCCATATGATTGTCCAAGCCACGCAACATACATGTTGTCGCGTTCTCTGCTTTAGACAACTCAACTCGTGCAACCTACATCCTTCATCCAAACCACCCTAATACGTCATCCATACAGTTCAAGTTCGTCTCAGCTTCACTTCATTTTTCTTAACCATGCTTGCCTTTCCCAGATGGTACTTGGCCTTGCAACTTTCTTTCTCCACTTAACTCCACCCATCACCTTTGTCAAATGTTCATTCAAGATGATTGAGTATGTGTTGGAGACGTTCATGATCCGTATAGATCATTCTCTACGTCTCGTACACCAAATGCCTCTAGCATTCTAGGCGGATATAACAATCCAGCTCCACTAATTATGTCATATCTAGTTCTTCCAAATCTTCAGTTCTTGCAACGTATAAGCAATCGCCTTTCTTTGTCGTTCTCGTACACGTCCAAATCCTTGCTCCACGTATCGTCATGCTTCGCGAGTTCATCCAGTCCTTCCGATAATGCCAAGATCGGCTCATTATCCTATCTACTTCTTCAGCCTCCAAAATGCTTCCTCATCCTTCTTCACTTCGCCCCTTGCTGGTTCCATGATATGTCATCATCTCTAACTACTCATCATGGTAGACTTAATACTAAAACTCACACTCGAAAATCTCACGTATAACTCCACTCCAAAACCAACACATAATTCGCCTCACTCTCCTTCTCAGATTTGAGTAGATCAAGACGTCGTCGATGCTCTCGATGACAACTCGTTTATATACGTTCATGCACAATCGGTTCATTGACTCCATGAAAACCGCTAGTGTTTTGGCGAAACCAAATGCATAACCGTAAACCCAAAGCGTTCATACAACATCCTTAGCAGTTTCAACTATGTCCTCCTTGCACCCTCTCTTAGCGGCAATACGAATAAATTCCTTGCAATTTCTAACAGCTCTTGTTTTTAAATCACTCCATCAACGATTTGCCTTGGAAAGGCACTAACTACAACTCCTCTTACCTCCCCTACTTGTTCTATTTATTGTTCTACCTCACAGTAATAGGAAAACCTACTAAATTTCAGGAAATTTTCGGAAAACTTACAGGCCCTACGAACAATCATAAATACCTTTGAGGTATTGTATCCCCTTCCAACACTCTCTATGGCGCGTTACTTGTGCTAGTATCCCACAAATCTCTATTCATCTCCTTGGTACTCCTAAGAGACCTCATGACCACATTAGTTCGTCTACGAACTTCTTTCCTCCCCATAAAAGGGTATTCCGACCGTTCTCTCATGGTCACCTACTTAAGCGTGTACGCTCGACCAAGTCTTTCATATGACTACCTCAACGCTCCCGAACAATACGAAACCAAAAATACATCTTGAATCCATCAGATACGATCAACGAATCAAACCAACGGATAACTAACGACATTTCACGTGCACCAATTAAAACAAGTCAAAAACCACGAGACTCAAAAGAAAACTCAAACCCAGAACATGTATCAATTCAAAATGACCCATGACAACGAAAATAATCCAAGAAACACCCAATGGCATCTGATACCATTCTGTCACACCCCACCATGGCAACCAAAACATATTACGCCCCGCGACATATTATTTAAACCGTGCAAAAGATCGACTTTTCCAAAAGAATATATATCTTTTTTTTATCTATTTATTATTACCTCCCACATATATGTGACTCAAACAATCTACAAACAACCCTCTTGACGAACTCAAAACTCAACTCAAAAACTAGGTATCCCGTGCATCCCAAATCATAAAAATAAACTACTATTCAAACTCAACCTTTAACCCGACATTTGTACAATAATTCCGGCCAAGATACTAACCTCCCATGACTATACATTCTGAATATTTGAAAAGTACGTTCCGAGTACATAATTTTTGGCTTTTGAATCACTCAAAAAAACTCTAAAAACGAACAAGTTATGACCAAAACAATTTTATACTAGTTGTTTTAAAAACTAAAGAATAAACTTAGTGATTAACGCAATCCTTTTAAATGGAAGATATAATTGTATATGTAACCTTCATAAACTCAAATTAACCTCGTATTAATAATTATAAATGACGTGAATCGGTTAAACCCAATTATATAAACTATGTAAGTAGAAAGAAATTTTACTTCGCTTTATTTTAAAGAAAGTCTTTTAGAATTTGAAATATATAAGTGTTGATTAAAAAGAAATCTTATGTTACATCTTGTTTCAAACACGACTCCAACACCTTACACTTATTTTACCGAATACAACCAACCATCTAACTCAATATATACCGACCAAAAGAAATGCAAGACCCAACACAAAAGATTTCATTATCTCAAAAGAAATCCCAAGTTATTTCAATAGACTTGAAACCAAAAACACCATTTTAAGACGTACACGTGAAATACGAAACTCAAAGAATACGCTACAAGACACACTTCAAAAGATTCAAAACGTCGTTGAAACTCCACCAAACTCGAGCTCTAATAAATTGTTTAAACACAAGAGAGTACTAGGTACGTTCAAGTTATAATAACTACTGAACGACCGTAAATCATAACATAACATCTATTAGTATATATACATCCGCATATGTATACCTATCGAATCTCCCAAACATACTCGTTATCATACATGTCAAGTAAATCAATCGCTTTATACGCTCGTTTTTTCATACGAGTAATCACCATCTCACCGTGCCACAACAAGGCATAAAGCCTACCTCCAAAACCAAACCATATCGTGTGACCCCATAATCACACAACACAACTATAACCCAAAACATATAACACAAAAAGAACCATATCCATATCATAGGCAGCCATTATGTAAACCCATATATATATATATATATATCCAAATTCTACATCTCATCATATACAAGCATGTACTAACCCTCTTTCATGCAATCATACTTAGGAACCCATTGAAGTTGTGGTACTTGTATAACTATGTTGGCCACCATACTTATACAATTACCCTTTCCCCATTGCACTCCCTCCTATGATGACACTTATAAGAATCAATACAACATATAACACATAATCCATCTACTCACATAAGCTCATAACCACATAACCAATAAGGTCCAAAACAACATATATAAAAATAACATAGTAAAACTCTTGGAATACAAAAATCCATAGTCTAGCTAAAACAGCCTAGACTAAATCCAAAACGAAAACATAATCAGTTATAAGTCATGTCGCCCATAAGAGTGGAAACACCATAAAATCCTTCATATCCACCTACTCCTACTAACTCGAACCACCACATGATTCTTAGGGAACATGACTTAAACCTCAAAAGAAAAATACTGTACCTCAGGTACATAAAATAACCCAACAAAAGATAGAAAACTACCATGTACAAAATTATGTACTATAATGTACAATTTAAGCAAAATACGACAATGACTAGTGTGGATGATTATGGTTCAACAAGCACTAGTCACATCCCGAAAAGAAAAATAACATGTGGCTAAGTATGAACTTACTATGGTTCAATTCATACTAGTCAAAACATCGTAATAAATAACATCCAAACACATCAATTATTATAAAATGCACACATACTCCTATGACGCCTATATGCAGGGACCCTTAAGCTATAGACTAGGATACGCGACTAGGCAACCTAATTCTCTATAACCATTGTCTCTGATACCATTCTGTCACACCCCACCATGGCGGAATATGGGGCGCGACGTATGGATATCATCACAAAATGGTGACACAAAAGTCATGTCAATATCTCAACAAGTGCAGGAGTCTAGGTAAGTAGGTAACAGTCCTACCTCTTACCCAAGACAAACAAATAACATAACAAATCAAACATATGTGTGCCACAGTATCACTAAATCAAAACACATAAAATGAACTAAGAAGAAACGGGGATCTCATTCTAAATGAAAATCCTAATGCCTCCCAAGCTAGCCACTTCTATACCCAATCTTAACCACATTCCCACCTGAAAGAGACACTAAAACACGTCAACATAAAGTTGGTGAGAGTCATAGGTTTAGACTCCAACGCCAAATCAGTTATTAGCTGCGAATAACAACCATCAACACAATAACATATGGACAATACGCTACAATTATGTATTAACAACTAGCATTCATGTTCAATCAATCATCACAATACCAAGGCATCACGCCTTACCAACAACCACAATTTCCAAGGCATCACGCCCTACCAACAACCACAATTTCCAAGGCATCACGCCTTACCAAAGACCACAATTTCCAAGGCCTCCAGCCTTACCAAACACCATGGTCTCATAGGCGCCCATACGCCTATGTACCTATCCCAAGGCCCCGCCTTGTCATTAACCATTGGTCCCATAGATGATCACACTATGTACCTTTCCGATCCAAATCATACACAAACAAGAATCACATAGCAGTTAATCACATAATGTACACACAAGTCCATCTCAAACCTTAAAAACATTTAGAGCATCAATTTATAAATAACTCAACACAGTGTCTCTTCCATCCCACCTGGAAGTCAAAATAAATAGTAAACATGGGACTATGAAACTCACCTGATTGCTTCTTCACAAGTCCTCGCACTAGCAACAAGCTAACAAACCAAAAACATGCAATCAATACATGAACCAATCACTAAGATGGCTCATCAACCTATGATGGACATCTAGCCTATTCCCATATAAATACCCCATTGATAAGCTCTAATCACCCCATTACCCTTCCTTAAGAAGTCCTTAACTTGGTTAAGTTTAATAACTATCCCGTTCATATTTTACACAAAACAGTCCAAGTTTTTAGGTCTCAAAACTTTAAGTCAAACGCCCACTTAAACATACCCATGGTTTCTGTAAAAGGAATATTCATACCCTTACATATGTTATCTAACATCTCCCACTTTCACTAACCTTAAAGCTACTGTTAAGGCCCCGATATATATATATATATATATATATATATATATATATATATATATATATATATATATATATATATATATATATATATATACTTCTGTCATTCCAGATTTCCTGATTTTAAACATACTAAAAGTTTGTTACAATTAAGGGGTCTTACCCTAAACCACAATCTTAGCCCAAGTACAGATACTTAATACAATATATAAACCATCTCTCATGTTCGTTAGAAGATCCCATGAAACCCTAAGTACCCCTAACAACCCAAAACTTAAAAAGAAAACAGGCTGATTACAAAACTGTTTTGACCTCCAACAGTTGTAACCTGTTTTTGACCCACTTCCCGACCTCCAATTTAGTTCTCGTTTCTTGAATTGGAAAGCCACTTCAAATACCTTTTCAGGGATACTTGGATCGCAAAATAAGGGTTTATAGAACTCCCGATATGATCAAAACAATTGACTCAAAATTCTACCCAGTTTTTAAAAACAGGTTTAACAAAATCAACCTCATTAATTAACCCTAATCCCTCTAATTACAAGCCCTAATCTATGTAATCATCATATTATGATTAATATAACATAAATTTACTGTTTTTAAAATTAAACCTAACCTAAATCCGTCATAAGATGATCAATTAAACATAAAAACAATTTAATCAAAAAGGTTTAAAAAGATTTTACCTTTAATTCAATGGAGGATGAAAAAACCCAATTTTATGAAGAAACCCTAATTCTTTGTTGAAACCCACGAATTTCTAAACTCTCCAGGAGAAAAATAATGATTTTTTGTTTTAATAAAACATTATATAGGGTATGGGTGAACCCAGTCCAACCAATAGCCCATTTACACTTTCCTTTTTTTCTTTTTCCTTTCTTTTAGGCGGCCAAAACCGACCCTATACCCCCTTATTTCGTTTTTTTTATTTTTTTTTCTTTTTATTGTTAATTAATATCTTATTAATATTACCTTAATTTATTTCAGCTCCTAAAACTCCCAAAACCTCAAAACCGTAAAACTAGTCAAATTTACGCGTTTTACCGTAAAAGACGTAAAATATACACTTTTATAAAAAATCTCAAATTTTGAAATAAACTTTATAACTAAGTCCTAAATGACTTAAAACCATCCCGAAAAATATCCATATGACTAATTACCTCTTCCGAGACCTCTAAATGCTAAACCGTAAATCGTAGAAATACGATTTTCTATAATACATATATGTATACGTAAAACCACCAAATAACACCATCTCACTTCATAGTCACTACCATGTGAACTCATGAACATGAAATCATCACACATCGTTTCACTCACAAGGTACCCCGTACCGGAAACGATATCCAAACCACCATCTATACACACCAATTAGCAAATAAACACGTAAAGACACGTAACTAGCACAAAATAAAACTAAGTGACGAACCTCAAAACCAGGGTTGTCACATAAGCCGAAGAAAGACAATGAGTAACTCCGTATTTCTTTAAGACCTTCTCGAATTGGTCATTATAAAAATGGGTTCCACAATCGCTTATAATATCACGAGGTGTTCCAAACCCAGAGAATAGTTACTTCAAAAACTTCACTACCACACGAGCATCATTAGTAGGTAAAGGCTTAGCTTCCACCCACTTTGAAAGATAGTCGACGGAGACGAGGATATACTTTTTACCATGAGACGATGGTAACGGCCCCATAAAGTCTATGCCCCAAATGTCGAAAATCTCACACACTTGAATTATGTTTTGCGGCATTTCATCACGTTGAGACGATTTTCCTTGACGTTGGCAAGAATCACACGACTTCACATGAAAGTCCCTTAATATGACGATTGTCGAAACTATAACTCGTATAAACACAGAAACACAACGAAATACTTTTCAAACGCGTAATGCTTTATTAACTGTTATAAACAAAGTATTACAAAGTGCTATGAGTACACCCGTTGAATGACAATAAGAAATGAACCCTAGAAAAAGTAAGCTAGATTCCAGACTCAAGTTTACAAGGGAACCAATGAGATGTTAGCTGAGGGCTCAGTGGTTCCAAAGTGAGAAAGAACTTAGATAAATTATCCAAGCACAAGGGTTGCCTTAACTCTTCTTTCTCACTCCTATTTATAGTGGTACGATGTTTCTTCCTTAGTAGGAGTAGTTGATACGTGTCATCTTCTGAATGGAAGAGTGCAACATATTAAATGCATGTCTAAATCGATACATACCTTTAAACAACTTTTGGTGAACAGTTCTGCCAACTGTTCACCTTTTGTCCCACTATGTCGTACTAGGCTTTATCTTGAATCTCTTGTTTTGTCACACTCAAAACACTTAGTAGATACTCCCGCCTAAACTATAAAGGATTGGACAAGCTTTGCTTGTATCAGACTTCTAGGGTTCTTAAGTGATCTCTGAGTATTGTCAACTCAGAGATCCTTGAACACCAGCACATTCCTTCTACATCCCAGCTATCCATAATCGATGGTGAGTATGACTTCAGATTGTCTTCGACTTCTCTGGCGTTGTCTTTGACTTGAATGTTCCTGGTGTGCCAGCTGAGGCTTTGCCTTCCACTGGTCTGGTCTCTGTCGTTGGTCCTCTCAGCGATCAGTAACACTTAGTCTAATTTAAACAAATCTAGACTGGGCCATAGTTAAAAATTTCATCGGCCCAACAATCTCCCCGTATTTGTTTATAAATTATACTAAGTCTAAAATTATTGTAAGTGAGTACACAACTTCTTCTTACACATAATTTAACAAATAAACCTCAGAGTTTTATTAAACATAAAGAACCTAGTCTATTACAAGAACACCTAGTGGTGTAAACATAAAACAAAATAAAAGTTTCTTCAGCGATCGAGGCCTTGGTCACAAGTTCTCTGAGATTCAACTTTGTCACTCCTAGAGTTAGATCAACTTCAAACTCAAAATCATCAGCTAATTTGCAGTTCCTTAGGATGCCCTGTTTGATTCTGATGAGTTGAATAGTTGAGGCCAGATGTAGTTCATTCATCCGCTGAAAGAAATACTCACAATTACCATTCATGAAGACCATTCATGTCTCTAGTTCTGAGTATACTTGGCCTCCCACTGGTTTAGTGATCTCCTTGGGAATTACAAGGTTTCTGTACATTCCATCTACCACAACATTCTCAGTAACCAGCTTCTCTACCAGAGGCCCCATTTGGTTTTTCCTTTTTCTTTGTCCTTGAGAAGATTGTTGTTGTGATAGTTGAGGAGGCAGAGGTACCTTCAGCTTCTTTGCAGTGTCTCTTACCCAATTCAGCTTAGCTTGAATGTTTTTCATCATTTGGGCAGCACCAGTCCCAGTCTTCTTTTAGGCAAGAGACAGCATTTCTAACCATTCAGAGAGGCCCAGATCTCTGAGTTTAAAGTCACTGAAGACTTTGTAGTTGGTTATTTGGTTTTCTCTATATAAGGTCATCACTACTCTTTTGTCTTTGTCAGTGTAACATGCGTATTTGGTGATTTGACAGGGCTCTGCTCTTTGGTCCACTATTCTCTCATATTCCTTTTGAAGGTTGCTCCTTTTAACTTCAAGTTCTTTGAGCTTATTCAGCTGAGCTTCCTTTACAGCTGGTGAGAGTAGTTTGGTCAGAGCTTCTTTGCTCTTGATTTCAACAGCTCTGATGTTTGCTAACCTCTTTTGTTCCAAGATTTGAGCCTTTTCCTGCTCTGGGGTTAGCGGTGGTTCATCAGTACTTTTAAATTTGTTCAAGTCAGAGTGCCTGGCTGTGGATCCACCTTCTTCTTGGAGGGAGTGCAGGGTTGTTTTAGGTACCTCAGTGACAATACCTTTTCCCTTGTCCTGTGCCACCTCAGTGATGGGGTTGAAGGATCTGATAGGTTTTGGTGTTGGGATCGCTTTTGAGGGTGCTGGTTTTTTAAGTGATTGCTCCCCCTTAGGTGGAGCAGTATCTGCATCTTCTTAAGAGGTAGAGGTTGTTGAATTCTCCCCCTCAGGCATAGCGCCGGCAGAAGTTGTGCCTGATCTAGGTTTGAGGAACTTAACAAATTCTTGATGGACAAATAAGCAAATTTCTTTAAGTTCCTCCTGTAAGAGCTTCTGAAGAAGTTGTCTGGAAGGCTCAGATGCCTTGGCAATAGCAGCAACATTGGATTTGACAGTTACGGTGAGGACTGATGGCATGCATTTCTGAAGACTTTGGTTTAAAACTGCTGGGAGTTGAGTTTGCAAGGCATTTCCCAGCAGTTGCGGAAGCAGTATAGTCATAGAGGATTCCATAGATGAAGTCAGTGAAGTCTCTAGGGTGGTGGTGAGTTCCTCAGCAGCATGAGTGAGTGTTTGTAATTCAGAGAGGATGACATCATTTGTGACTTTAGGCTTGGTGATACTGATGTCTCCCCTCTTGACCCAGAGTTCCTCAGTGACTAGTTCCTGAACATCTTTCATTCTAGGAACATGGACAGGCTTGAGGTGTTTCAAATGTTCCAAGTGTTTCATTGCCCCTAGTTCCATGACATTTGGCAAAGTGGGGAAGGGAACTGGGTTGGTGTACTGAGCTTCTGGTCCCATAGCTGCTTGGCAGCTAGTTCTTGAACATTTGCCATTGATGGGAAGGAAATGGGCTTTAATTCTGATGTGACTTGGTCATCATCAGCATCCATATCAGTATAGTCTGAAATGGTCAGGTCAACTTCAATGATAAAGACCTCATCCTCTGGCATGGAGTTAATGTCTGACATGGCATTCAGATCAATGTGGGGGCTTCAGCATTATCATCACCAGCAATGGAATAGGCATCATCATTTTGCTGTTCTTCATGAAGATTATGAGCCTGTTATGACATTTGTTAGTAACCAGTGTGAAATAAATATGAAGTTATAGATCGCCATCCGCTGCCCCTAGGAAAGCTGGGTGTGATTATCCAGCCCCCCCCCTAAGGATTTCTCCTTAGGACTCTTTTAGTGTGAAACAGATATGTTGAAAGGTCGCTATTCGCTGCCCCTAGGATAGCTGGGTGTGATTATCCAGATCCCGCATAAGGATTACTCCTTGGGACTCTTTTGATTTGTGAAAACTATGTGGTGAATGGTCGTCGTTCGCTGCCCCTAGGATAGCTGGGTGTGATTATCCAGCTCCCCCTGAAGGATTGCTCCTTGGGACTCTTTTAGTTGTGAGTTAGTGGAAGTTAAAGGTCGCCTTTTATCGCTGCCCCTAGGAAGACTGAGGGTGATTATTCAGTCCCCCTAAAAGAATAAATTTTTTGGGACTCTTTTAGTTGTGACATATTTGAAGGTAATGGTCGCCTTTTATCTCTGCCCCTAGGAAGACTGAGGGTGATTATTCATTCCCCCCAAAAGAATAAATTCTTTGGGACTCTTTTCATATGAGGGGACCTAGAGACCACGTGAGGTGCAGAGACTCTGGGTCGGGACCTATAGCATGCTCAAGTAGTTATGGACAAGAGCACAATCCAGAGGGTGAAGGATCATCGGGGTGCCTTATGAGCACAGTCCAGAGGGTGAAGGGTCATCGGGGTGCCTTATGAGCACAAGTGAATCATATCCTAGTGTTAAGACAGAGTGTACAGATAATCCTAAGAGTTCTAGGTGCTGACACAGACACTCTATGGGTTGAGGCAAACCCTAAGACTTCATCACTCTCTCCTACAGAATTTTGAGAGTGATTGTATGTGATCCTCCAAGAGAAAAAAAGGGCGAACTAATACTTGAGAGATATCAGCGTTGAGAAGGTTCTTAGTCGTCTCGGCTGAAAGGAGACGCTAGACTATGGTTGTTTGTCAGCGATAGGCTCTTTAACCACATCCTCCAGAGAAGGGGATGGGTTCTTCTTGGTCTTCTTTGTCTTGGAAGGATTAACAGAAGGGGTTTCAGAGGAAAGGGGGATGTATTTCCTCTTCTTCTTCTTTTCCTTCCGGCACCTTGGGCTGAGAAGTGGACTACACAGAGGTCTTGGACAAAGACTTGTCAGTTTGTCTTTCAGCATTCACCTCATTTTGAGGGATCAAGGGCTCTCCATCATTAGTGAGTAACCCAGGAACCTGCATCATATGTCTGCTAAGATGCACTTCATCCTCCAAGGGAGTCTTCAGTGAGGCTGGAGTGATGCGATAGGGAGAGCAGGAGTGAAGTTCATCATTTGTGTAGGTTTCACCAAGCATATCCTCTATGAGGAGAGAGAGATATCTTGTGTAGCAAATGGTGGCCAGTCGATGCTTCTTCCCTTTGTTTTCCAGCTTTGCGATGAGGTCAGTGTAAAGTATGTGAGTGATCCCTATATCTTGCTCTCAGATTAAGTTGTAAGCAATTGCTTGCTGAGGACCATTGAGTTGATCATGTGATCCCTGGTTTCCTCCTAGACATTTCACGATGTACAACATCAGCGTCCTCCAAGTGGGTGAAAAGTAATTCACTTTGATCAGTGATTTGTTTTGGAAGCCTTGGGTGGTGAAGGGGTTGTCATCTTCATCATGAGGACGAAGGGTAGCCAGAGCCTTCTTCACTATGGCGCTGGCAGGCACAACGGACATGCCTTCATTGACTGGAAGTCCAATGACTTTGGCAAAAGTGTGGAAATCGAAGGTGAGAGGTTGTGGATGTGTAGAAAGGTTGAAGGTGATGTGTGAAGAGGTTTGATCAACTTCAGCATTGTACCAGAACTCCCTCAAGTATTGGTGGTAACATGTGGAAGGTTCTCTAGTAATGGCTTCAAAAATGGTGGAGTTCTTGAGGAATGATAACAAAGGATGGTAGAGAGGATTGTTATGTTCCAAGAGTGCTACATAGTTGTTCAGGGCGATCTTTCTATCGTTTATTCCAAAATCTGCATTTGAGGCGGTCAAAACGGTGAATGAGGTGTTTGTCGATGAAGACGCCATTGTTGATGGAAGGAAGAAATGGAGGATGTGAAGAAGATGAATAGTATGTGTGTGTGAAAGTACTGAGTAATGTGATGTTTAAAAAATGAGTCAAGGGTTTTGATAAAAGGTTTTGCCGTTTTTAATTAAAGCATTAAATGCAAATGTTTACCTTTTAGGAAAAGTGGGACCCCTTGACTCTTCATGTGATTTTTTTGTCCCCTTGGAAAGTGGTAAAGTTGTTGACAATGAAGGATAATCATTTGAATTAAATAAGGGAATATATTAACTCCCATTGAAATGTAACTACCTGTTACATTCAATTCCCTTAAATGCCCAGAGATAGAGATCATTTATCAGATTTGTTTACCAATATTGAGCATACCCAACTCAGCAACCAGCCTAGTAAAACTTGGCTCAGCCAGAGGCTTGGTGAAAGTATCAGCGAGCTGGTATTCAGTGGATATAAAATGAAGCTCAATATCACCTATTAAAATATGGTCTCTGATAAAGTGATACCTGATGTCAATATGATTAGTTCTGGAATGAAGTACCGGATTATTATAGATAGCTATAGCACTTGTGTTGTCATAGAATATGGGAACCTTTTCATAAATGATCCCATAATCAGCCAGCTGACTTTTCATCCAGAGAACTTGAGCACAACAACCAGCGGCAGCTACATATTCAGCTTTAACTGATGACATGGCCACTGAGTTTTGTTTCTTAGCACCTCCAGCATACTAATTTTCCTCTAAGGATTTGACAACTCCTAGAGGTTCTTTTTCTATCAAGACAGCACCCAACATAGTCAGAGTCTGATTAGGCTTTGAGGTCGAAGCCTGATCCATTTGGATACCAAAGACCCAGTGTGGGAGATCCTTTTAAGTACCTGAAAATTCTTTTGACAGCTACAAGGTGGGATTCCTTGGGGTTAGCTTGGTACCTAGCACAGAGACATGTGGCAAATTGTATGTCTGGTCTGCTTGTTGTGAGGTACATTAGTGACCCAATCATGCCTCTGTATAAGGTCTCATTGACAGAGACCCCTGAGTCATCAGCTCCTAAGTTGTTGGGAGGAAGCATGGGGCATTTCACTGATGCACAATCAGACATATCATACTTCTTGAGCAAATCCTTAACATATTTTTCTTAACAAATGGAAATTCCTTTTGAATTTTGTTTAATTAGAAAACCCAATAAAAAATTTAATTCCCCCATCATGCTCATTTCATACTTTTTGGTCATAAGTTTGGCAAATTATTTGCTCAAGGTAACATTGGTTGAACCAAAAATTATATCATCCACATAAATCTGTACTATAATGACATCACCCTTGGACCTATAAGTGAACAGGGTTTGATCAATGGTACCTCTGACAAATTTATTTTCAAGTAAAAATTTTGATAGGGTTTCATACCATGCTCTAGACGCTTGTTTCAGCTCATTGAGTGCTTTGTGAAGTCTGCAAACGTGATCAGGATACTCACTGCTTTCAAACCCAGGGGGTTGATAGACATAAACTTCCTCTGCAAGCTTTCCATTTAGAAAAGCACTCTTCACATCCATTTGGTATCCAGTAAACCCCATATAAGCTGCAAAGGCTAGGAAGTTTCTGATAGCTTCCAATCTGGCTACTGGTGCAAACGTTTCATCATAGTCAATACCCTCAGATTGGTTGTATCCCAGCACCATAAGCCTAGCCTTGTTTTTAACAATCATGCCAGCTTCATCCCTCTTGTTTCTGTAGACACACTTAGTTCCAACCACTTGTTTTCCAGCTGGAGCTTTTACCAGAGTCCACACATTGTTCCTCTTGATCTGATTCAACTCATCTTGCATGGCAACAACCCACCCTTCATCTAGAAGCGTAGCAGCCACATTCTTAGGTTCATCTTCAGAGAGAAAATCAGCGAAAAGGCATTCATTCGCTGAGGCAGTTTCCAGAGATCTCAATTTGCCTCTGGTGGTGACTCCCTCAGAGGGTTCACCAAGAATATTCACCAGAATAATATCTTGGTTCCTACTCCATTTGGATTGAGGCGCAGGAGTCTATGTGGGTTTAGGAGTCACTGTAGGTTCAATGAATGCTGGGGGATCTTCACATGTTATTTCTTAACCCATAATCTCTTCATCAGGGTGAGAGATTGGTTCGATAAGATCAGCATTCACTACAGTGGGTGGAGTGATCGGTTCAGCATTTTCAACCTCTGGAGTGATGTCAGAGATTGAGTGAGGATCAAATGCATGAACATAAGGAAAGTCCTTGTGACAAGCCTAAGATGATTCCTTGGGATTTGAGAAATCATCCTCTGGATATGATTTGACTTCATTGAAGTCAATGTCACATTCTTCTGTGCTGGTGTTAGTAATGACAACATCTGTTTCATTAAAGGTGACATGGATAGATTCTTCTAGTTCTTGCATGCGAATGTTGAATACTCTATAGGCTCTTGAGGTGGGAGAGTAGCCAACAAAGAATCCATCATCTGACTTTTCATCAAATTTTCCCAGGTGATCTCTGTAGTTGTGAATGAAAAACAGGGCAACCAAAGACATGGAAGTAGCTTACATCAGGGGCTCTCTTCCTATACACTTCATAAGATGTCTTGTCGTGTCTCTTCACAATAATAGATCTGTTTTGTGTGTAACAAGCTGTGTTCACAGCTTCACCCCAAAATTGTTTTGGAAGTCTTGATTCCCTGAGCATGGTTCTAGCAGCCTCTATGAGAGTTATGTTTCTTCTTTCTGCGACACCATTTTGTTCAGGGGTGCCTGGGTTAGAAAAGTTCTGTGGTATTCCCTTTTCATCACAAAAGGCTTCCATGGCATGGTTCTTGAATTCAGTGCCATTATCACTTCTGATAGCCTTAACTCTGTAGTCATTGAAGTTCTCTATTTCTCTGATGAAAGACATTATTCTTTCAGAAGCATCACTCTTTCTTTTGAGAAAGAATACCCATGTGAATCTGGAGAATTCATCTACAATGACTAGTGTATACTTGTTATGATTAAGGGATTAAGGTTTTACTGGTCCAAATAAGTCCATGTGAAGAAGATGGAGGCACTTATTTATGGAGAATGATTGCTTTGTCTTAAATGAGGCTCTGTGGTGCTTCCTTTTCTCGCAGGCTGAGCAGGGTCTGTCTTTGGTGAAGGTCAGAGAGGGAAGCCCATCCACTAAATCATTCTTGGTCATTTTGTTGATGTTCTTGAAGTTAAGGTGGGAGAGTCTCTTATGCCATAGCCAATTTTCACTATCAGATGCTTTGGCAAAGAGACAGGTGTTCATCCCTTCTGGACATGATGTCATGTCAATGACATACACTGTAACACCCCCAAATTTACACAATTCAATTACAGCGGAAGACTCGTTGGTGTTACGGGATAGCACATTACTCACATCATAGACAACGCTTAAAAATCGCGTCGTTTAATAATAAAGCATTTCCATTCATAAATATCAAATTTACATAGGTCCCAAGTCATAATATTTCATACAAGTTTTACAAAGCATTTGAATGGAAATTATTATTTAAGTGCGGGCCATGAATTCTTGTCGTCTTTCCGAGAATTACCTTCAAGTACCTGAGATAAAACATGTTAAAAGAAAAGTTCAGCGATAACGCCGAGTGAATTCATAGAGTTTAATAAAACCATCGATATATCATCGGTATATAATTATTACCGAAATTCATTTTGTACAATAAAATAGGCCAAAAACATTTTATACAAATCCTTATCAAAAATCATAATATAGGCTTTTGCCTTCAAAATCATTATGCGAACCATTGTCGTAAAAACATCATACAATACGTTTTATAACGTTGTATAGATTAAATAAAAATCGTTATATGAATATGGTTATATAAAACCAAAACACGAACATAATATCAATAATAAGACCCTGTAATGCTAGTCAGGCAATATATCGTAATTCAATGCATAAAGCAGTATTTCATTATTTGGATTATTATAAGCCGCATGACATTGTTACCTTACTATAACCAACAACGGGTAGCTAACCCGAAACTCATTTGCCCATCTAAATTAGCGTGTCGTCACAATAATCACGCTTGTGTAAATCTTCTCATACATAAATTCGCTTACCAATCAATGTGGCACGACAGGGATCAACCGTCAAGGTGCAAACTGGGGTGATCGTCCCCAAATAGTACTATTATATGCATAAGCGTCTACCAAATCCCGGTAGTTCACAATTCATGCTAATGGGACTTTTAGTGACATAACCTAACTTTAATAATCCATTTTAGCTCATACATCGGGTCATAAAATCATTCATCGGGTCATACAATCATTCGGGTCCAAATCAATAAACAAGCAATCGGGACAACTAGTGTCCTATTTTTATTAAAACTAACATGTTATCTCCCTCGCGGGTTTATAAAACATCTCATAAAAACATTTAAAAGAGTGCGAGGCTATGAACTTACGTTGATGTGGGAAAGCGGGTTATCGGCAATTCGGATGTACGGTACGTGCTTCAATCACGGAAACCTAGACAAATAGTACTCGTCTTAGACTTTTGTCCAATGACTTTATAAAAATAACAATTATGTATACATATGATGATTTTATACATATGATACAAGCAACTAGCAACTACACTTCCTCCATCAAATATGATTTTATACATATGATTTATTTTATAGGAAGTGTAGATGATTTTATACATATGGTTGATTTGAAGAATATGCTTGCTAGTTTCGGCAGCGACGCCATTTGATACAAGGCTTTTGGCCCGTATAAAAATTAAGTTCGATTAAGTATGTCTCTTCGAATTGATCTAGGTTCTATGTACGACTCAGTCGTCTTTGGTGGAACAAAAGTTGTGTCGTTGTAGTATATTAAAATAAATCTAATTTAAGATAAATGGTGCAAGTATTTAAAAGCAAGACTAAAATTAAAGGGTACTAAAAGTAAATAACGCAAACTTAAATCTAACTAAGGAAAACTTAAAACGCAACTAAAGCTAAAACTAAGGCAAAGCTAAAATAAATCTAAGGCAATAAACTTAAAGTGCGAGTAAGGAAAAAGGCGGGAAAAATAAAGCTTGAAATTAAAAGCAGAAACTTAAAATAAAACTGAAAATAACCTATCCGGAATAAACCCTTATTCGGAATAAAAGTCTTATTCGGAATATGTCACCTATCCGGAATAATCCAACCTATCCGGAATAATAGCCTATTCGGAATAAACATGCCCTATTCGGAATAATTCCTATTCGGAATATTCTCCTATCCGGAATAAACACCCTATTCGGAATACTGTCACTATGCGGAATAGAAGTTTACTTGGAATAACAATCCTACTCGGAATAATGGTTCCTATGCGGAATAGTGTAACTATTCGGAATAATCACCCCTATGCGGAATCTTCAGCTTACTCGGAATAAACTGCTATTCGGAAAGATACCCCTATTCAGAATAACCAAGCTTATGCGGAATATTCTTCCTATGCGGAATATTAGCACAATCCGGAATAAATAGACCTATGCGGAATACCCAAGCTATGCGGAATAACCTGCCAACTCGGAATAAAACCACTATTCGGAATATTCAATATTCCGAATAGTCACCCAGTGAAATGCTTATACGGAATGTCTGGGAAAGATCAGAAGCTGGAAAATACAGTAACTAATACCCGAAGAACAAGGAAAAAGGAATAACATGAATCTAATCAAAACAAAGCTAAATCAACCACAAGATTAAATCAAACAAACAAATAAACATCTATTAAGCATAAACAATTAATCCAAAACAATCAAACTCACAAAACTAATCAAAATAAACAAAACCCACTTTGATCAATAATAAGAAAAATAAGAACATGAACATGAACATAAACAATAAAAATCAGAGATTAAGAAACGTAGAATGAGATTAACAAGATAAAGATAAAGATTAACAAGAATTAAAAGAAAAAACTTACTTGAAATTAAATGGTAATTAAGGTGCAAGACAAGAATTTAAATTTGACAAGTATTTAAATGACAAGGTAAATAAAAGTGGAAGAACTAATTGTCACTATTAGCCAACAAAGAAAAATGATTAACATTTAATGACTATTTATTGGGGAGGATTAAGGGTGCTTAGGAAGCTTCCTCCCCTCCTTCATTTTCTCTTAATTACAAGATTAAGTCCTTCCTTCTTTAATCTTCTTGTAATTGCACCATTAGTCCTTAAGCCTTTATTCTTCATTAATCTTGGACTTTAAATGGTTTTGTCTCGGGATTTCTTTGAACTCGTCTTGTACTTCTTCAATAAATTAGACTTGAGTTCTTCGGCTTTAAGTAAACTTCCGTCTTTTGACTTTTTCTTCGATAAATCTTCAGAATTGGTCTTGGACTTCCGTTCTTTTTGCACTCTTGACTTCTCGACTTCATCTTTCGTCTTTTTCTTCGATAAAAGCCCGTGAATGCCCGTGTTTTCCCCACTTTTCACAATTTCGTCCTAAATCACAACAAAAACACAAACCACGCATAATTCCAACATAAATGACATAAAATACATGTTTTGGCTCGGTTATTATTATAATTAAGTGGTAAAAAGGATGGGTGTTTACACACCTATCAAATCCCCTACACTTGACCATTGCAATGTCCTCATGCAATGCATTAGTTACAAAGCAGGTTTACACTTTTCATCATAATCAATCCATAGTGGCCTTTATTAAAGAGATAGAAAATTACAAACATTCAAAGTAAAGAAATCAAAAGCATACATTGGGTTTTGGAAATGTCATGAATAATCATCATCCTCAAGTTTTCACTTTCTCCAAACCAAGCTTAAAAACGAGATCATTGTTATTATAAGTTAGCAAACTATCACGAACTCATGTGGCCAATTACTCACTTAGACTCCCTTATTCCTAGGTGTATCTCTTATATTTTATTTTTGTTTTGAATGATCACGAAGATGCATTGTTGACTTATTTCGATAGTTATTTAGTCCGAAAACAAAGTGAACGATTTAATCAATAGTTAGCTAAAGGACAAAATCTTTTAAAACTGCTTCTCGGGACCTCATAAAGTTCATATCTTGGCATAACTCGCTTCACAATTTGAGACCTTTCTCGGACCGATATTTGGCAGCGACTTCATACTTCAAACCTTGAGAGACGTTCATGAAATAATGGCCTTCTCTTCATAATAGGAATTTCTTCACTTGAAGTTTTGAGAGATTCATACTTGGACCACGACTTCTTCATTTTTCTCCAATCTTTATTTTGGACTTTGATATACAACGATCCGCCTCCTTTTTGACTTGGATCTATTTATCCTCATACCTTGCTAGGGTCTTTTCGGATACACTTCTCCATGACTTGTGGGGAGTTTTTGCCTTTCGTCGTGTGTCTCGATCCTTCATATTGATCTTTGATAAATGATTCTTCACATCACTTGGGATCTTTAGCAACAAAATATAGCCCTCATGCCTTGTTAGGACCTTTTTGGACTCGCCAATCTTCGCATACCGCTTCAATAAGTTATGCCTTGGCTATGAACTCTAATCCATACCGAACAACTTTTAAACGATCTTGGGCTAGAAGCTAAGTAACTTTTCAAATCGTAAAACCTTATTTATTGCAGATAAATTTATTAACAAGCGATGGGAGAATAGGATTATGATTAACTCACATAAATTCATGAAAGAATACCGAACTTATAATTGGCGCTATCATCTCTCGTTCTCCACAATTTAAAATCTCAAGGAATGAGACTCGTGGATGCTTAGCCTATTAAAATAAAGTTTTGGGTTTTCGAGTCGCCTATAGGATCTTGCAAACTCTTAGACTTTTTCAAGTTTAGAAATCGCATTTTAAAGTTCCCTTGATAAACGACTCTCTAGGATCAATTATAGGAACTTGCGAAAAGTTCTTGTTCTTAACCCGTGAGAGTTAAGACTTTCGTGTTTTATAGCTCCATATATAAAATCCTAGCAAAACTTGATTTAAACACGTTAAGGATACTAGCTAGAGTAACTTAGATAAGTAAACTCGGGTTGAGTCAAAAGATTCATAACGTTTAAAAATTAAAACCACTTTATTAAACATTTATTCTAATAAAGGAAAGAAAATAACTATACAAAGGAAAAACTAATAGGCCAAAATAGATCAAAACTTTTGAAAAATGTCGAAAATTTGATTTTCCGGTTAAAATGAGGGCAAATACAAGGAAACGGCCACTTAACTTCGATAGAAGTCCCCCCTACACTTAACATAAACATTGTCCTCAATGTTTAAGCATGTGGGAGTAAACTCCCTGATGTAGTGATTTTTTTACTCTTTAGGAAAAGAGAGCAAAAAGGACAAGTAAGCACGACGATTTAGGAAAACCGTGTGTGAATGACCCTAAAAGTGAGTTCGTTCTCGAGGACGCAAGTGCGATGTGTTAAGAGATGATTTTTGATTTGTGATTATATGATTGAAAAAGAAAGAAAGAAATGAGATTAGAAAAGGAAGACGGTTACGAAGACGGATTAAACTATGACGAAAAGGCGTTCACGTAAAACCGTAAATAGTGCAAAAATTAAAAATTTAAAATCTAAAAATTAATTAAAAGCTAAAACTAAGTCTAAAATAATATAAATAGGAACAAAAATCCAATAAAAATATTTTAAAACCTTTTATTAATTAAATATTCAATTTTAAATGCTAATTAAAGCCCTAAAATTAAATATAATTAATCAAAATGTCCAAAATATTATTTTATTGAACTAATAACTTACTTATATTATCTAAAGAATAAAAAGTATTTTTTCTAATTTTTAAAAACTATTTTTCTAATTTTAATTCACTAAAAACTATTTTAAAACTAAAATAATTATAAAAAATAATAAAATAATGCTAAAAATAATTTACCAATTTTAAAAATCCTAATTTACTCTAATGAACAGTAGAAAAATGAAAAAGTTTGAAAAATATTAAATATACCACTAAAAGACAAAAACAGCTTAATATAAAACCCTAATTATACTAAATTAATTCTAAAAAATAATTAAAAGATGAACAGTAAAATATTTTTTAACTAAAAATCTTAAAATCTTTTTCTTAATCTATGAAAAATGTTAAAACTGAAAAATATGTATTTTTGGCACTAAATGCCAAAAACATAAGTAATAAAAGTAATTAAAATAGCAATAAAACCTAAAAAATAGTAAATGAACAGTAAATAAAAATTTAATTAATCTGGAAAATCACAAAATAAATAAGAAAAATAATGACACAAAAATCAAAGTCTAATTCCTAATTTCACCCACTAAAGACAAAAAAGTTCAAATCCTGATAGTGACACTTTGCTGGTTTTGTCTGCTAGCTTAGCAGTAATAACAATGGTGCTACCAGTGGGAAGTTTGTTCCCACTGCTAGTGTATTTTGCTGGTCAGTTGACCAATAAGCTCAAGAGAGCTTATTTGTGAGCTTATATTGGGCAATAAGGCACCCCCACACCAATTGGGTTGTGGGGAGTCTAAGTAAACACAAAAAACAAGCAATCACTTAGCAAAATTTCACAAAAAAGGGCACACAAAGTTTCTGATTAAGGACTATATGGTGTCTGTGAACAATAGGCCAAATTACTTGCACAAAAATGGAATTTAAAGGCTCATAACTTGCACATGAGCTCACCAAAGGACAAATAAGCAATAGCAAACCCTGCTTAATACCCTACTCTAGCAGATTATCAAGATTTGAGGCACAATTAAACACAAAATCTGGCAAAACAAAGGCTTACTGATTTTAGCTATATTATCCAAGTTCTTGACATGCAAATTGCTTCAAAACCTTACCAAACTGAAACCTAGACTAGCATACAACCTATAACTGCCCAAGGAGTGGTTATAACAGGTTCATGCTCCAAAAATCTTTCACCAACCTTGATTAAACACCAGATCCAAACACTCCTTAAAATTTCAGAAACTCTTCTTTAACACCAAATTCAAACAAATTCAAACCAAATTTATCCCAATCAATCTAAACATGCATAATAACTTCAAACAAGCAATATCAAACCAGATTAACAACACATAAGCAATTTTCATACAAAATCACATAAGACTGAAATATTTGAAAACTGAAAAAAAGAACAAGGTGACTACCTTATGGGACCCACATCCAGGCCCCACAATGGCTGCTTTGCCATCTCCATACAGACTCGGGTCTGTGCAGACTTTTCTTTGCTGTTTGAAATGAAAATGATGATGATATTGGTCCTTGTTTTGAACCTGCCAAAATCAGATGACCAAGAACAAAAGATAACTGGTACAAGAGCTTAGGCTTATAGGATTAACTTATTGACAAGTTAACCTATAGCTTAAAGCTTTTAAAAAGAAAGCAGTAATATAAGAAAACTGATTCTTCTTCACTGAAAATTTTGAAAATTTAGGAAAACTGAAAACCTTTTAAAACAAGTAAATCAACAATAAAATTCAACAAAACTTCAAACAATATAAGTAAACTGGCTCTTTGCTTCTCATCAACAAACCTTAAACCATTTTTCATTCATAAAAAAAACTGGATTTACAAAGTTGTGATCAAAAGAGAAAAAACAAGGAACAAGGGGTATGCACAGCCCGCATCCTCCTTTTATAGCCTCTCATAGAACATTCTAGGTACTGGAATAAAATAATACTAAGCTAAAACCCTAATGCATAGAATTCCAGAAATGCCCCTTGATTTTTGACTGGAATCTGGTCAAGATGGATACATGTGAAGTTGCCAACTGTTGTTGTTGATCAAAGACGTTAAATCATCCTTGGGGACCAAGTAGAAGGATCATGGACGTTTATTTGGTCGGGTTTTGTTTTTGAGGAAGAAAGTGACGTGCACGGGAGGCCCTACACTCACATGGTTTTGTCTTGGCTCATGTTTTGGATGTGGGTTTTGGTGACATAAACCTTAATTATCCATCTGGAAAAGCTGGGTCAAAAACCCTTTGTTTTTAGGTTGATTGGTTCTGGGGATATTAGGGTTTATGGGGGTAATTAGTGCAGGTTTAATCTATTTTGGGTTTAATAGATTTTAAATTAAGTGTTTTGGGTGGGAAAAATAAGTGGGGTGTTGACTGGTTGACCAAGTTTAATTAAATAAACCTGGTGGGTGGGCTTGGGTTACGGGTTTGGGTAGGGTAAATGGGTGGGTTTAGTGACGTGTCAAGAGCTGGTTGGATGTGTGGGTTTGATTGTCTGGCAAAAACAGCCCCAAGGTTTCTTACTCTCTTCACTTTGTATAAATAGCAACAATACTCCATTTCCCTTTATAATAAGTTTGGCAGTTTGACACTTTTGGCACAAATACTTTCTAAACTTGAAACAAGGGCTTAAAATGCAATTTCTTCATATCTGAAGGACTGATTTGGCATTTTCTTCATTCTTCAAGGTTTGACTTGTTTGTTGAATTTTTGGAGGACCAATATTGACAATTTAGTTTTGTTGAGGGACTAAATTTGCCAATTCTTCAAAGTTAAGGGTCCTTTTTGTAATTTTGACAAACTTTAGGGACCAAACTTGTAATTATGAAGATACAAGGGTATAAAGTGTCAGTTCTTCCATATTGGAGGACCCTTCTTCATAATTCTTCAAATCTTCAAGGGTTTTCTTGGAAAATTCTTCATTAGGGCTTGGTTCATCGTGCGGCTTCGTTTCCCGTGTTCGTTTTTGACTGATTCTTGTGATCTTTTGTCATTTTCTCAATATCCGTACCTAAAATACACAAGCAACAAACACAAGCATATATTTGGGTATTTTGATGATATTTAATGCATTTTAAGCCCTATTTAGACGATGAGACTATGTATAAAAGCAGTCTCATCACTCCCCATACTAAACCATTGCCGTGCCCTCACGCAATGCTAGAATAAAGTATCGTAGTATCTCCAAAATTTAATTTTATTCACTTTATTGAAATGATAAACTAGCTACACTACTACTATTACTACTACTTGCGTTTTAGACATAATGTATGATTTTCATCGCAAAATGGGACGTTTAGGTTCATAGAATAAGAACACGTGAATGCTTCGTTAGAAATAATTTCATCGTCCTCGATTTTCACTTCAATTCCATGCCAAGCGTGCAACGAGATCATTGTCATTATAAGTTATTAATGCTAACACTACTCATATGCCCTAATCACGTACTTATCCTCCCATTATTCCGAAGTTGTATCTCTTATATTTTATTTTGTCTTGAATGTTTCACGAGGATACATTGTTGACTTATGCGATAATAGAGATTTAGGTCTAAAAATAGAGTCCTAACGGTGTAACTAAAACCATGAAATCAATAACCCCTCCTAATAGACAACGATGTTAAAAAATTAAGTTGACAAGAAGGATCGATAAACACGGTTTTATAACAGTTTTGAACATGAGACTTATTACCAAGACTTTTATACGCCCCCTAACGGAAGGGCCTTATTATCTTTGGTTTACCTCCATCTTTTATTCAACTTCGCCATGAAGCTTTTATTATGACTTCGGTCTTGCCTTGCCTTTTATTATCCGCCTCATCGGTGGTTTTATTAGCCAAAGACGTATATCCTCACGCAAAAGTGAATTTTGGATCTTTAAAGCTTCGAAGATTAAGGCTTGATTCACTTTCAATTTTTGCATAGATTTTAGGCCTTGTGGGGCTTCAAATTGTTTGCTAGATTTAGGTGAGCACTTGAAATCTTATTATTGGGTGAAGCTTTCGATTATTCAGGTGCCAATACTTCAAAACCGTGACGCTGGCGATACCTTAATGTCTTCCCAATTTAATTACACGGAAGCTACTAGAAAAGACTAGAAACCCAACAATCCTAACTAAACCGCTAAGTCAATATTTATTAAGCAAAAAATATTTACATGCGAAGGGAGAATAAGCAAATAACGAGAACACATGAGTTTTTGAAAGAATACGAGTACTCTACGTTTAGCATAGTAACTTATAATTAACTCTATCATTTCTCGTCCTCATTTAACAGACTTAGCCTAATGTGAGTTAAGGAATCAAAGCTAAGTGCTCAACACGCACGGTCGAGTCAAAAATTACTCTTATTCTCGCCATCAGAAAATCTACATTCGTGTCTTCAAACACTTATGAAATGTGAGAAAAATTTTAAAATTTGGCCATTTTTAGCCTTATTTTGCAACAAAATGATAAACAAAAAGATAAACTTTGGAAAGCGAGAAGGTTTGGCAAGGAAAGTATCTATTCACCCCCCCCCCCCATACTAAAGTTAAACATTGTCCTCAATGTTTCGAGTCTAGGGGTGCAAACACCCCCATACTAGAGACGTAGTCGAATGCCTAATCTAGCATGGAAAGGGTGTAACTAATAAATTAATAGCCGTTTATGAAGTGTGCTAATAACCTAAGGTTAGAACAATCAAGGATATATCATGGATATTGAGAAATGTCTCCAAAGCAAACGATCGAGTGCTCCCATAAAACAAACACGAGAGGCTCCAATCGTGAAGATCATGATCTAAAAACCACAATGCACAGACAACCACGGAACAAATGTTGGAAGGGCACAAATCCCCACACGTAAGCTACATTAGAAAGCGATAATATGTACATAGGATAAGCATGGGACTCCCCCACGAGGCACCTCGTTTTTTATTACCGAGTCATGAGCTCGACTCGATCCCCTCAATACCAATTATCATTGGGGAAGGTGACTTGGTCGAGGTAGTTCAAGGATGGAACTTCCCCGCCAAAGTAGTGCTTCAACCTATGTCCATTCAACTTGAAGTTAGGACCATCATCTTGAGCTAGCTCGATGGTCCCATACGGAAACACTTGAGTCACGGTGAATGGACCGGACCAACGGGATTTCAATTTACCGGAAAAGATTTTTAATCTTGAATTAAAAAGCAAAACTTGATCCCCAATGTTAAAAACCCGGTTTTTAATTTTTGAATCATGCAACTTTTTAGTTTTCTCTTTATAAATCAATGAATTTTCATAAGCAATATCCCTCAATTCATCCAATTCATTTAATTGCATTTTCCGGTGTTTTCCCGTGGTCTCCATATCATCATTACAATGCTTTAGGGCCCAATAAGCCTTGTGTTCTAACTCGATAGGCAAATGACAATTCTTTCCATACACAAGCTTATAGGGAGTGCACCCAATGGGCGTCTTATGAGCGGTCCTAAAGGCCCATAAAGCATCGTCCAACTTATCCGACCATGATTGTCGGTTTTCCCCAACGGATCTCTCCAAGATCCTCTTCAACGCTCGGTTTGAAACCTCGACTTGCCCACTCGTTTGTGGGTGATAAGCCGTAGAAAGACGATGTGTAACCCCATATTTCCTTAGAACCCTTTCAAATTGGTCGTTACAAAAATGGGTTCCACGATCGCTTATGATAGCACGAGGGGTTCTAAACCGAGAAAACAATTGCTTCAAAAACTTGACTACCACACGAGCATCATTGGTGGGCAAGGCCTTGGCCTCCACCCACTTAGATAGGTAGTCAACCGCAACGAGAATATACTTATTACCACGAGATGACGGGAACGGCCCCATAAAGTCTATACCCCAAACGTCAAAGATCTCACACACTTGAATGATATTTTGTGGCATTTCATCTTTTTGTGAGGCTTTTCCTTGTCGTTGGCATGAATCACAAGACTTCACAAGATCTTGTGCATCTCGGTAAATAGTAGGCCAAAAGAAGCCGGCATCAAACACCTTTTTAGCCGTGAGATTAGCACCGTGGTGACCACCCGTGTGTCCCTCATGGCAAGCTCTAAGGATGTTAGAAGCTTCGGTGCCAAATACACAACGTCGGATGATTTGATCCGCACAAGTTCGAAACAAGTAAGGGTCGTTCCAAAAGTAGAACTTGACGTCACGAAAGAATTTTCGTTTTTCTTGAGTTTTCATCCCCTTAATGATGAAGTTATCCGCATGGTAATTTGCAAAATCCGCAAACCATGGGGTGGAAGAATCAAGCTTAGAATTCACTACACCAAGTGTCTCGAGCGGAAATGTTTCGGTGATTTACTTAGGCTCGTAAACACTTTGGTGAGGATCTTCCAAACGAGAAAGATGATCGGCCGCTAGATTCTCGGCTCCTTTTTTGTCAACAATGGTGTGATCAAATTCTTGAAGGAGGAGAATCCAACGAAGTAATCTAGGCTTAGCATCTTGCTTTGCCATAAGATACTTAATAGCCGAATGGTCTGTTTACACTATGCATTTTGTCAAGACGAGATAAGGTCGGAACTTCTCAAATACATACACCACGGCAAGGAACTCCTTTTCTGTTGTAGTGTATTTTAGTTGAGCCTCGGTCATCGTCTTGCTAGCATAGTGAATAGGCAAGAAGCGCTTATCATGACGTTGCCCCAAAACGGCCCCAATAGCGTAATCACTAGCATCACACATAAGCTCAAAGGGGAGGTTCCAATTGGGAGCTTCGGTAAGTTTCCTCTTAAGGATTTCAAAGGCTCGTACACAATCTTCGTCAAAGACAAAACGTGCCTCTTTTTCAAGAAGATGTGTAATGGGTCGAGAAATCTTCGAAAAATCCTTGATGAATCGACGATAAAAGCCCGCGTGGCCTAGGAAACTCCTAACTCCCTTAACGGTTTTGGGATGAGGTAATTTGGCGATGACGTTTACCTTAGCTTGATCTACCTCAATCCCCTCTTTCGAGACCTTGTGCCCTAAGACGATTCCACTCTTAACCATAAAATGACACTTTTCCCAATTGAGCACAATGTTAGTTTCCTCACAACGTTTTAACATTCTCTTTAGGTTCGACAAACACGAAGTGAACGAATTACCAAACACGGAAAAGTCATCCATGAAGACTTCCATCGTCTTCTCGATCATATCATGAAAAATAGCCATCATGCACCGTTGAAAGGTTCCCGGTGCATTGCAAAGTCCGAATGGCATTCTACGATAGGCAAACGTTCCATATGGACACGTAAACGTAGTTTTTTCTTGATCACGAGGATCGATGGGAATTTGGAAGTAACCGGAAAAACCATCTAAAAAGCAATAGAAATCGTTTCCCGCAAGACGCTCCAACATTTGGTCCATGAAGGGCAAGGGAAAATGGTCTTTTCGAGTGGCTTCATTCAACTTTCGATAGTCAATGCAAACTCTCCATCCGGTCACGAGTCTAGTGGGAATTAACTCGTTGGCATCGTTTGGCACAACGGTCATTCCTCCCTTTTTAGGGACACAATGAATAGGACTCACCCAAGGGCTACCGGAAATAGGGTAAATCATTCCCGCGTCAAGGAGTTTAAGGACCTCCTTTTTGATGACGTCGTGAATTTTAGGGTTCACCCTCCTTTGACTTTGGATTGTGGGCTTGAAATCCTCCTCCATTAAGATTTTGTGGGTACAAAATTTGGGATCGATTCCCTTAATGTCGGATAACTTCCACGCAATCGCCCCTTTGTGGTCCTTTAGAACATCGACAAGTGCGTTTTTTTCATCATTTGAAAGTTCCTTCGCAATAATAACCGGCAACTTGTCGTCCTCCTCTAAATAGACATATTCGAGGAGAGGAGGTAAATCTTTCAACTCAAGGATAGGTGGTTCCTCAAGTGAAGATTTGGGCTCGATACTCATAACCTCCTCGGGTGGAGGAAATGGGAAATCGTTAAGAAAATCCTTGATAATCGAGAAGTCCTCATCGTTGTCGAGGTCTTCATCACAAGTACGTGGAACATTGCATTCTTCCAACGTAAAACCACCACCTTCGAATGGAGTGAAGGTTGGTGTCGAATTATCAAGAATTGGATCTAACATAGTGGGATTGCCACTAGTTTCTTCATCACCAAACCCTAGAACTTCTTGTGAAAATTCCTCGCAAACCACGTCGATCATATCAACGAGGTTTATGGTAGCAACGGAATAAACATGAGAAAGTTGAGAATTTTGAGTTGCGTTTATAACAAGTTCCTCGTCGTTGAAACGTAAGGTGATCTTTCTAGCATGAACATCAATTAAAGCCATAGACGTATCTAAAAACGAACGACCTAAAATAAGAGGAACTTGAGGATCCGTGGGGATATCAACGACGATAAAGTATACGGGATAGTAGAACTTCCCCACTTTCACAAAAACGTCTTCCGCCAAACTACATGCACGAATCGTGGAATGGTCGGCCATCTCGATAGACATTAGTGAAGGAGTAAGATTCGGAAGATTGAGATACTTGAAGATTGCAAGTGGCGTCAAATTAATGCTAGAACCAAGATCGGCCAAGGCATAGCATTCTTCCATATCTTGAATTGCACAAGGGATCAAAAATTTACCGGGATCACCGACTTTTTGAGGTATGCGATTAAATAAACCGACGAACAACTAGACAATTGATGCAATTTCTCCTTGTTGTTCAACATACTCTTAAAGTTAGCGGCAAATCGAGGCATCATGACCAAAGCATCGGTGAAACTCACATTAAGGTGCAACTCACGAAACATTTTCATAAAAAGCTCAAATTGGTAGTTGCCGCGCTCTTGTCGTTTCTCCTTCCTAAGTCTCGATGGGTAAGGCAAGGGTGGTGTGGGTTGGGGCATAGGCATAGCCTTTGGAATCTCAGGTTCCAATGTTGGTGATGGGTCAACCGTAGGTGTGGCATGAGCGGTACTTTGTGGGCTTGAGATATGCTCCTTTTCGACCACCACCTCGGGTTCTTCCTCAATTTCCTCCACCGTTGGAGTAATTGGTTGAGGAGTCGGTTCTTTAAGTGCCTTACCACTTCGGGTGGTAATCACTTTCATCTCTCCCTTCGGGTTTGATACGGTGTTACTAGGCAAACTTCCCGAAGTAGAGGCTTTGTTCCCCATGACGGCTTCTAAAATGGCATTAAGCTTAGCATCTTGACTATTAAACTTAACATCTTGACTAGCGGCTTTTTGGTCAATTCTTTGTTCAAGCCTAGCATGGCTTTGTTCAATTTTATTGTTTTGACCTCTAATTTGATTAGCAAAATCATTTTTCAACTCATTTATCATGTTAAGATTTTCCTTCACAAAATTAGCTAACTCCTTGGTGTTTTTAGCCGTGTCCCTAATTTGACTAGCCAATTGCTCTTGAATGTTTTCCAAAATCTTGTCATTTGCCGTAGCGTAATTCAAAAAGTCCATTGGAAGTTTTTTAGTGTAAACATTTTGAAGACCTTGACTTGTGTTTTGAAAATTACGGTTTTGGTTTTGATTTTGCAATTGGCTACTACTTCCTTGATTCCCATAGTTGCTATTACCCTTGTAATTGTTTCTTTGATTGTTTTGGTAACCAACTTGATTGTTTCGATAATTGTTAGCATTTTGATTTGGTGGAAAACCCGGTGGAGTCATTTGATTAGTGCGGGGAACTTGACCGTTTTGGTTATAAGTTCCCGCGGCCGAGAAGGCACTCGAAGTGTTACCACCGTTGGTAATGCACTCGGAGCAATCGTGAGCTCCACCACAATACATACAAGAAACCTCAACCGCTTTAGCCGTAGCGGGAGTGGGTTGTTCACCAACTTTAAACTCAATTAACAATCCTTTAAGCTTATCAAAAATCTTGTTCTCCAAATTAGCCTCGATTTGGCAAGCATCAACGGTGTGTGACAATGAAGGCGAAGGCGAAGACGAAGTCTTATGAACACTCGACGTGCTACGAGGACTATAGACCTTAGACCTATTCTCAATTATTAACAATGCTTCCTCGACCGTTTTACACAAAAAAATACCACCCGCGGCAGCATTAAGATAATCACGCTCATGATCGTTCAAGCCATTGTAAAACGTGTCAATTTGATGCAAGTCGGAAAAAACATGATGAGGACATTCGTGCAACATTTCCTTAAACCTATTCCAAGCCGTTGAAAAACTCTCATTATACTCTTGTGAAAACTTTGAAATCTCGTTTTTCAAATGTGTAGTCTTAGAGGGCGGAAAAAATTGGTTCACGAATTTTGAAACGAGATCCTTCCACGTCAATATAGAATTGGGTGGCTCTTTCTCTAACCAAATTTTTGCGGGCCCCGCTAAGGAATACGGAAAAAAGCATCATCTTAATCGAGTCGTTAGAGACGTCCTTAAACTTGCAAGTGGCGGTGAGACGATTAAATTGGCGAATGTGGTTATGAGGGTTGTCCTTTTCGTCACCTCGAAACTTGTTGTTTTGAATCATGGACAACAAACCCGTCTTAACCTCAAAATTCTCCGCAAGGATAGCGGGAATCACAATCGCTTCTCCATAACCCTCGGTGGGTGCTTGAAGCAACTCCATCATAGTTCGATTAGCCATGGGTGCTTCTTTCACTACAATGGGTTCGTCAATAGGAGACTCCTCACTAGAAGGAGTGGTTGATTTGTTTCTTCGTTTACGAGCACGTCTTGCTTTGGAGCGAGTTTGCATAAACGTCACGTACAACGAGGAGACGAGCAAAGAATATTCTTTCTGGTGTTTTTACTTTTTCAATTTTTTTTTGTGGTTTTTGATTGTTTTTACTTTTTTTTGGATTTTGTGGAATGTATTAGGTAGACAATAATCTACAAATCTCCTCCTTAATCAAATCTCTCGATTAAAGAAGCCTCAAGGAATGAAAACGATCACGTGAAGTGAACGCCTTCGATGACTTTAGAACGATGGTGGAACACCAAATCGTTCAAGAGGGTTTAATCAATAGAAACCAAGAAAATATATATGATACTTAAGTAATACTTTGGGCGGCAAAACCCTCGATTAGCTCTCAAAATCAAAATACGCACAAGCAAGCGGAGGAAACGAGGCGGCGCGAAGCACTTAAGAGCCTTTTTCCTTTAGGTCGTGAAATACAACCGCCTTATACCCACCTTATAGTTTGTTTTTCTTAAATCGAGCTTCACGAAGGTATTTATCTATTTTTGCCTTTTTCTTTGGTTTGAGATTCGAATACAATGATTGGGTAATGACCTCCCAAGTCAAGGTTGTGATTTCTCACGTATTTGGAGTACTTGTGAATTTATTGTTCTACGTATACAATATAGTAATAGTATTCACAAAAAACGAAAAACGATAATACGTATTAGTAGAGTGCTACTAATACAAATACTAATTATGGCTATATATAAAAACAACAATTGTTCAAATCAAAACACAACACGCCTCCCCGGCAGCGGCGCCAAAAATTGATGTAGTGATTTTTTTACTCTTTAGGAAAAGAGAGCAAAAAGGGCAAGTAAGCACGACGATTTAGGAAAACCGTGTGTGAATGACCCTAAAAGTGAGTTCGTTCTCGAGGAGGCAAGTGCGTTGTGTTAAGAGATGATTTTTGATTTGTGATTATATGATTGAAAAAGAAAGAAAGAAATGAGATTAGAAAAGGAAGACGGTTACGAAGACGGATTAAACTATGACGAAAAGGCGTTCACGTAAAACCGTAAATAGTGCAAAAATTAAAAATTTAAAATCTAAAAATTAACTAAAAGCTAAAACTAAGTCTAAAATAATATAAATAGGAATAAAAATCCAATAAAAATATTTTAAAACCTTTTATTAATTAAATATTCAATTTTAAATGCTAATTAAAGCCCTAAAATTAAATATAATTAATCAAAATGTCCAAAATCTTATTTTATTGAACTAATAACTTACTTATATTATCTAAAGACTAAAAAGTATTTTTTTAATTTTTAAAAACTATTTTTCTAATTTTAATTCACTAAAAACTATTTTAAAACTAAAATAATTATAAAAAATAATAAAATAATGCTAAAAATAATTTACCAATTTTAAAAATCCTAATTTACTCTAATGAACAGTAGAAAATTGAAAAAGTTTGAAAAATATTAAATTTACCACTAAAAGACAAAATCAGTTTAATATAAAACCCTAATTATACTAAATTAATTCTAAAAAATAATTAAAAGGTGAACAGTAAAATATTTTTTAACTAAAAATCTTAAAATCTTTTTCTTAATCTATGAAAAATGTTAAAACTGAAAAATATGTATTTTTGGCACTAAATGCCAAAAATAGAAGTAATAAAAGTAATTAAAATAGCAATAAAACCTAAAAAATAGTAAATGAACAGTAAATAAAAATTTAACTAATCTGGAAAATCACAAAATAAATAAGAAAAATAATGACACAAAAATCAAAGTCTAATTCCTAATTTCACCCACTAAAGACAAAAAAGTTCAAATCCTGATAGTGACACTATGCTGGTTTTGTCTGCTAGCTTAGCAGTACTAACAATGGTGCTACCAGTGGGAAGTTTGTTCCCACTGCTAGTGTATTTTGTTGGTCAGTTGACCAATAAGCTCAGGAGAGCTTATTTGTGAGCTTATATTGGGCAATAAGGCACCCCCACACCAATTGGGTTGTGGGGAGTCTAAGTAAACACAAAAAACAAGCAATCACTTAGCAAAATTTCACAAAAAGGGCACACAAAGTTTCTGATTAAGGACTATATGGTGTCTGTGAACAATAGGCCAAATTACTTACACAAAAATGGAATTTAAAGGCTCATAACTTGCACATAAGCTCACCAAAGGACAAATAAGCAATAGCAAACCCTGCTTAATACCCTACTCTAGCAGATTATCAAGATTTAAGGCACAATTAAACACAAAATCTGGCAAAACAAAGGCTTACTAATTTTAGCTATATTATCCAAGTTCTTGACATGCAAATTGCTTCAAAACCTTACCAAACTGAAACCTAGACTAGCATACAACCTATAACTGCCCAAGGAGTGGTTATAACAGGTTTATGCTCCAAAAATCTTTCACCAACCTTTATTAAACACCAGATCCAAACACTCCTTAAAATTTCAGAAACTCTTCTTTAACACCAAATTCAAACAAATTCAAACCAAATTTATCCCAATCAATTTAAACATGCATAATAACTTCAAACAAGCAATATCAAACCAGATTAACAACACATAAGCAATTTTCATACAAAATCACATAAGACTGAAATATTTGAAAACTGAAAAAAAGAACAAGGTGACTACCTTGTGGGACCCACATCCAGGCCCCACAATGGCTGCTTTGCCATCTCCATACAGACTCGGGTCTGTGCAGACTTTTCTTTGTTGTTTGAAATGAAAATGATGATGATATTGGTCCTTGTTTTGAACCTGCCAAAATCAGATGACCAAGAACAAAAGATAACTGGTACAAGAGCTTAGGCTTATAGGATTAACTTATTGACAAGTTAACCTATAGCTTAAAGCTTTTAAAAAGAAAGCAGTAATATAAGAAAACTGATTTTTCTTCACTAAAAATTTTGAAAATTTAGGAAAACTGAAAACCTTTTAAAACAAGTAAATCAACAATAAAATTCAACAAAACTTCAAACAATATAAGTAAACTGGCTCTTTGCTTCTCATCAACAAACCTTAACCCATTTTTCATTCATAAAAAAAACTGGATTTACAAAGTTGTGATCAAAAGAGAAAAAACAAGGAACAAGGGGTATGCACAGCCCGTATCCTCCTTTTATAGCCTCTCATAGAACATTCTAGGCACTGGAATAAAATAATACTAAGCTAAAACCCTAATGCATAGAATTCCAGAAATGCCCCTTGATTTTTTACTGGAATCTGGTCAAGATGGATACATGTGAAGTTGCCAGCTGTTGTTGTTGATCAAAGACGTTAAATCATCCTTGGGGACCAAGTAGAAGGATCATGGACGTTTATTTGGTCGGGTTTTGTTTTTGAGGAAGAAAGTGATGTGCAGGGGAGGCCCTACACTCACATGGTTTTGTCTTGGCTCATGTTTTGGATGTGGGTTTTGGTGACATAAACCTTAATTATCCATCTGGAAAAGCTGGGTCAAAAACCCTTTGTTTTTAGGTTGATTGGTTCTGGGGATATTAGGGTTTATGGGGGTGATTAGTGCAGGTTTAATCTATTTTGGGTTTAATAGATTTTAAATTAAGTGTTTTGGGTGGGAAAAATAAGTGGGGTGTTGACTGGTTGACCAGGTTTAATTAAATAAACCTGGTGGGTAGGCTTGGGTTACGGGTTTGGGTAGGGTAAATGGGTGGGTTTAGTGACGTGTCAAGAGCTGGTTGGATGTGTGGGTTTGATTGTCTGGCAAAAACAGCCCCCCAAGGTTTCTTACTCTCTTCACTTTGTATAAATAGCAACAATACTCCATTTCCCTTTATAATAAGTTTGGCAGTTTGACACTTTTGGCACAAATACTTTCTAAACTTGAAACAAAGGCTTAAAATGCAATTTCTTCATATTTGAAGGACCGATATGGCATTTTCTTCATTCTTCAAGGTTTGACTTGTTTGTTGACATTTTGGAGGACCAATATTGACAATTTAGTTTTGTTGAGGGACTAAATTTGCCAATTCTTCAAAGTTAAGGGTCCTTTTTGTAATTTTGACAAACTTTAGGGACCAAACTTGTAACTATGAAGATACAAGGGTATAAAGTGTCAATTCTTCCATATTGGAGGACCCTTCTTCATAATTATTCAAATCTTCAAGGGTTTTCTTGGAAAATTCTTCATTAGGGCTTGGTTCATCGTGCGGCTTCGTTTCCCGTGTTCGTTTTTGACTGATTCTTGTGATCTTTTGTCATTTTCTCAATATCCTTACCTAAAATACACAAGCAACAAACACAAGCATATATTTGGGTATTTTGATGATATTTAATGCATTTTAAGCCCTATTTGGACGATGAGACTATGTATAAAAGCAGTCTCATCACTCCCTTACACTTAGGACATTGTGCACTTTGTTTAAATCTTGTTAAGGAAGAGACAACTAAAGAGATTCCTATTTTAATATTGAGAAAATATAAAATAGTGAATCGAAAAGAGTTTAGGATAGAACCGGGATGAAGTGGACACGGAATCACGGGTCGTCATGAATCATCAAGAGTGGATCATGTAGCGCTCGAATTCCTGATAAAGAAGAGAGGAGAGGAAAGCAAACCAACGGGTCTCCCCCCTACACTTATGCTAAAGAAAACGAAAAGATAGATGCATGGGTTGCCTCCCAAGAAGCGCTTGATTTTTGTTTACCGAGTCGTGAGCCTGACTCGACCTTGATCATCATAGGAAGTAGCATGAAAGATATCCACCAGGATCAAAGACATAGTTTTCGTCCATCAAATAGCACAAGCTTAAGGCGAACAATGCAAGCCAAAGAAGAATAGGCAAGGTTCCCTTAAGCAGCGATGGAGCACGGTGGAAGCAAGTATGGTGAGGTGCAAGCATGTCTTCAAAATTTCCAAAGAGTTTTCCTTTTATTTCATCAGGTGGATACTGAGATGGCTTAAAGCTTTCAATACCGGGGTCAAACACCTTTTCCGTTAGGGGAAAATAGCACTCAGGCTCAGCAGAGTGTGAAGAAGATCCGCGAAGAAGCACAACCTCGTCCTCGGAAGGGGGACAAAGAGGTGTTAACTCATACGTGCTGCGGATGTCGGTGTCGACCGGTTTCTTCTCCTTTAAAAGAATGTTCTTCAAACACAAAGTAGGATCAAGACGATAATCTTCAAAGTCCAAAGGAGGAGCATCACTCTCATGAGGGAAGTAAGTATTGAGAAACGTAGAGAAATCTTCCTCAAATGAGTAATCGTCCAAAGTAGGATCGAGTGATGGCAGAGGACCTTCATCATGTGAAGAATCGCTCGAAAGAGTATCGGCCTCATCAAAATCATCATATGTGGGCAGATCGGGATACTCGGAGGTAAAGTCATCATAATCATCCAAATCTGAGCTAGAATCATCATCATAAGCATCAAAGACCGGTGGAGAATCATAAATGGGAGAAGCGTCCAAATTGGATAGAGAATCATCCACATCATCTTGAAAAAGTGGATTATCATTGCAAGAGTCGAATAGAGGATTGTTGTAGATGGTAAAATCATCGAGCACATTAATCATATTCACTGATTCTCGGCCTCCAAAGGATTTGTTTGTAAGCTTCCCCATTTTGAACACTTGTGCATCATCCCCGACTCTTAAGATTAACTCACCTTCGACCACATCCACTAAAGCTCGTCCGGTTCTCAAAAATGGCCGACCAAGTATTAAAGGAATACGAGGGTCCATTTCATAATCAACAACGACAAAATCGACCGGGAAAGTGAATGTGCCAACATTGATGAACACGTCTTCGGCTATACCAACGGGGTAAGCGAGAGTGCGATTTACAAGTTCAAGAGTCATCTTTGTTGGAGTGAGGTCGGGTAATGATAGTGTTTCCCAAACACTCAAAGGCATAAGATTAATACTGGCCCCAAGATCAGCAAGGACAGTAAATTCTTCAGTTTTGTTGAACACGCAAGGCAACACAAAACGACCGGGATCTCCAAGCTTTTCCGGGAGTTCTTTAAGAATAACTGCGGAGCAGTTTTCATTTAAGCGTGTGTTGGCGAGTTCAATCAACTTCTCCTTCTTGTTAAGCAATTCCTTAAATGCTTTAACAAATTTCGGCATATGGACAAGTGCTTCAAGAAAGCTAATGTTGAAGTTCATTTGAGAGATCATCTTCACATAGCGTGACACTTCAGCGTCATCCTTGGTTAGCATTTTGGTCTTGCCTAAACGAGAGGGATAAGGGATATTGGGTTTAGGTGGTGAAGGTGAAGGTGTAGGTAAAGGTTGAGATGTTGAAGGGTCCTTCCTAGGTACATCGTCATGACGAGGCGGAGACGGTAATGGTGCACTAATACTAGGTGTAGGAGGAGTAGGGATAAATGGTGGTGGAGGAAGTGTAGATGATGGGGGTGGGATAAAAATTAAGTTCAAATCATATGTATAAACTATGATTTTATATAAAATATATATATCTTTTGTTCAAATCATATGTATAAACTATGATTTTATATAATATATATATAATATGTATAAAATCATATGATGATTTTATACATATGATGATTTTGTTCGAAGAAACTAGCAAGCATATTCTTCAAATCATTTGTTTGATTGCTGAAGGAGGATTGAATATTATCTCGAAGCTCGGATCTAATCTCATTTCCTTGCTTGGTGATATCTCCTTTAAGATTGATAATTTGGCTCTGCAGATTCTTGATTTGCTCACCTTGGGTTCTCATGATGGCTTCAACATCGGGGTTAATGGGTGGGGCTTGTTGAGCGGGTGGGTGATAAGGATTAGAAGCTCTTGGTGGGATTTGGTTGCTTATATTGTAGTTGTTGGCGGGGTTTTGGTTTTGAGGAGAAAAACCGGGTGAAAGGTAATTGTTGGACCGGTAACTCAGCAGATTTCTATCCCCTTGAGGTCGAGCTTGGTAATTTTACGGTGAATAATAACCATAAGCTGCATACACATTTTCTGGATTTCCTTGAGTTGAAGGACAATCGGTGTATGAGTGAGGACCGCCGCATGTTTCACAAGAAGGTGCAACCGCTTTAACTTGTTGTTGTTGTTGGTGTGAAGCGAGAAGCGTGATACTTTTGCTCATTTCAGTCATCATGCGGGTGAGTTCTGTCATCTCAGGGTTTGCTGAGGTGGAAAAAACATTGACTCTCGGGTTGTTCTTTGAAGAAGCATAGGAATCCCAGTTTTTGTGGTGAGTAGTCATGTTCTCAATTAGCTCTCTACACTCCTCGGGTCTCCTTTTCATAAATGTGCCACCGGCGGCTGCATTAATCGTATCACGATCTCGAAAAGTCAAACCGTTGTAGAAAGTATTAATCAATGTGACTGGAAGCATGTTGTGGTTTGGACAACGATCAATCAAGACATTATATCTTTCCCAAGCATCAAAAAGAGATTCATCAGGATCTTGCATGAAACCACTGATTTGATTGCGAAGGCTCGTGACCATGGATGGTGGAAAGTAGCGCGATAAAAAGCATTGAGTCATGTCATCCCAAGTATGAATAGAATTCTTCGGGAGACGATCAAACCATTTCTCGGCATGATGCGATAAAGTATGTGGAAAGAGTTGTAGGCGAAGAACATCCATTGTGGCACCAGGCAACTTCATGCTTTGGGTGATTGTAATGAACTTGTCGAGGTGTTTGTTGGCATCATCATCAGGCAATCCACGGAATGGGTTAGTTTGCACTTACTGAATCATGTGGTGCTTCAACGAAAACTCCGGAGCGTTGATTTGCATCGGCGCAATCGGTCCTCCTCGTCCAAACATGGTAGGTTGACAAAGTTCCTCCATTGTCTGAAGATCGGGCTGTGGAAGAACATTGTTGTTATTATTGAGGTGCGGTGGATTATTATTGTTGACACCGGACATACTTAAATCTTCTTGAGTCTCGGACTCTTGATAATTAGAAGATCTAGCGCATACACCTGAAAATGCAAAAGAAAAAGAAACCAAACACAAAGACAATATATATACACAATAAAGATAAAGTCTTTTTGAGTTTTTGAAATTTTTAATTTTTATGGATTTTTATCAATTTTTAATTTTTATGATTTTTTGAATTTTTTATGCAAGAAAAATAACGCTCACGAATGAAGGGGTCCCAAAAAGCAACGCGTCTTTCACAGAAAACCGTTAATCTTTACGAAAAGAGCTGGCAGCGGCGCCATTTGATACAAGGCTTTTGGCCCGTATAAAAATTAAGTTCGATTAAGTATGTCTCTTCGAATTGATCTAGGTTCTATGTGCGACTCAGTCGTCTTTGGTGGAACAAAAGTTGTGTCGTTGTAGTATATTAAAATAAATATAATTTAAAATAAATGGTGCAAGTATTTAAAAGCAAGACTAAAATTAAAGGGTACTAAAAGTAAATAACGCAAACTTAAATCTAACTAAGGAAAACTTAAAACGCAACTAAAGCTAAAACTAAGGCAAAGCTAAAATAAATCTAAGGCAATAAACTTAAAGTGCGAGTAAGGAAAAAGGCGGGAAAAATAAAGCTCGAAATTAAAAGCAGAAACTTAAAATAAAACTGAAAATAACCTATCCGGAATAAACCCTTATTCGGAATAAAAGTCTTATTCGGAATATGTCACCTATCCGGAATAATCCAACCTATCCGGAATAATAGCCTATTCGGAATAAACATGCCCTATTCGGAATAATCCCTATTCGGAATATCCTCCTATCCGGAATAAACACCCTATTCGGAATACTGTCACTATGCGGAATAGAAGCTTACTCGGAATAACAGTCCTACTCGGAATAATGGTTCCTATGCGGAATAGTGTAACTATTCGGAATAATCACCACTATGCGGAATCTTCAGCTTACTCGGAATAAACTGCTATTCGGAAAGATACCCCTATTCGGAATAACAAAGCTTATGCGGAATATTCTTCCTATGCGGAATATTAGCACAATCCGGAATAAATAGACCTATGCAGAATACCCAAGCTATGCGGAATAACCTGCCAACTCGGAATAAAACCACTATTCGGAATATTCAATATTCCGAATAGTCACCCAGTGAAATGCTTATACGGAATGTCTGGGAAAGATCAGAAGCTGGAAAATACAGTAACTAATACCCGAAGAACAAGGAAAAAGAATAACACGAATCTAATCAAAACAAAGCTAAATCAACCACAAGATTAAATCAAACAAACAAATAAACATCTATTAAGCATAAACAATTAATCCAAAACAATCAAACTCACAAAACTAATCAAAATAAACAAAACCCACTTTGATCAATAATAAGAAAAATAAGAACATGAACATGAACATAAACAATAAAAATCAGAGATTAAGAAACGTAGAATGAGATTAACAAGATAAAGATAAAGATTAACAAGAATTAAAAGAAAAAACTTACTTGAAATTAAATGGTAATTAAGGTGCAAGACAAGAATTTAAATTTGACAAGTATTTAAATGACAAGGTAAATAAAAGTGGAAGAACTAATTGTCACTATTAGCCAACAAAGAAAAATGATTAACATTTAATGACTATTTATAGGGGAGGATTAAGGGTGCTTAGGAAGCTTCCTCCCCTCCTTCATTTTCTCTTAATTACAAGATTAAGTCCTTCCTTCTTTAATCTTCTTTTAATTGCACCATTAGTCCTTAAGCCTTTATTCTTCATTAATCTTGGACTTTAAATGGTTTTGTCTCGGGATTTCTTTGAACTCGTCTTGTACTTCTTCAATAAATTAGACTTAAGTTCTTCGGCTTTAAGTAAACTTCCGTCTTTTGACTTTTTCTTCGATAAATCTTCAGAATTGGTCTTGGACTTCCGTTCTTTTTGCACTCTTGACTTCTCGACTTCATCTTTCGTCTTTTTCTTCGATAAAAGTCCGTGAATGCCCGTGTTTTCCCCACTTTTCACAATTTCGTCCTAAATCACAACAAAAACACAAACCACGCATAATTCCGACATAAATGACATAAAATACACGTTTTGGCTCGTTTATTATTATAATTAAGTGGTAAAAAGGATGGGTGTTTACACACCTATCAATGATGATCAAGTGGGTTTATATATTCTCATTCACTCATTTTTGTGTTATGTGTTGACAACTTTTATATTAGTTTACTAGTTTTACCTATTTACATGTTTTAGGTCCAATAAGCCTTTTATAAGTCCATTAACTTGTATTAATCCATTTTATACTTTTGTTATCAGTATTATACTTTACATGTTGGGTCCAAGTGGGTTAAGCCCAATAAGTAAATTTATAAGTGTTTTACTAACTAGTCGGGTTTATAGTCCAATAAGGCTACTTTGGCCCGTTAATGTCTATATGTTGTAAAGTTCAGTTTTTACTTGTTATATAAGTTCATATATCAGTATGTGAGTTTATAAAAGTTTATATTAGACGGGTCCGACCGTCTAAGTTTTATTTGACAAAAACGTTAATCTTTCGGTTTTAGCAGAAAAGACGTAAAACTTAGTATATAGTTTTTATAACTTATAAAACTTACCAAACTACCATTTTTATATAATGTCCATTTATTTATCCTTATACATATTTATATAAATGAAATATATAAGTTATTGGGTTTTAATTCACATTTTATACTATATTTATTTGAGTGCTTATATAGTAATATTAAACTTTAATTTCACAAAATCAGTCCTAAATTTTAAGTTCACTAAAATGGTCATACCTAGAGTTCTACATGGAGATAGAACCCCAAATTTTTATCACAGAAACTAAATGATATGTGCTTCATTTTATTCCTCTATAGCTACTGATGAATCAACTTCTAAGTATTTTATAAAATTCGTCCAAAACAGTGTACTCAGATTTGCACTCTAAACTTGTTTTGATCATATCTCACTCATTTTTATGATTCCATTGCATGGCCAACTCTCACATGTGTACAAGAATCATAGCTTACTGTATATTAATTTATCCAAGCCATTTTATCAGTTTATCATAAGAGTATTCACTGTTTTATACAGCCTCCTAATTTAGCCATGATTTAACCATTTTTACATGTGGTTTTTCCATCTTTTTACCCATGTTTATCAAATCTATCAACACCAAATCCCCTCATAATATTTTTAATCATCATTCATCATCATATACATATACATAAATAAGGAAATTACAAGATTACATAATCTAAATAACAAGAGGATAGGAAGAACAATCTTTATACCACCAAGATTAAGTAGTTTGAAGGATCAAGACTTGGTTTTGGGTCACCAAATCTTATGAACTCTTGTATGAAATCTTCAAAATCACCAAGGGAGATGTTGGTCTTTGAAAATCAGCCCTACTTCATCTTGCAAACTTCTCTTTGGATGTTAAAATCACCACCAATCTATAGAGCTTCAAAAGGGCTTCATCATATGTGTGAATAACACATGATTCCATGGTTAAAATTGATCAAATGAGGGTGTTTGATGGTGGAGTGGGAAGAAATTTGAGAGAGAGAGATGAGAGAAATGTAGTGGTTTTGCATGTTGAGTTTTGGTGGAAATGGTTTAGCAAAGTGGTATTAAGGAAAGTATATACAAGTGTCCTAGCTTCTAAGTGAAGCTTGACACATATTGAGGTGAGGTGGAGCATGCTTGGACATCCCATTTGTGGGGTGGGCAAGTGTAAAACTTGTCTCATCCCACTAATTTACGGGTACTCCTCGATTCTAGTTTCCTCGATTTACGTGCCCTCGGGTCGTTTTACGAAAAACGTTTTTATAAATTATGAATCAACGGCATAAAACGAATCTAATAAAAATTGTCTCATCAAAAACGGAGTTCAAAAACGTAAATACTTAATCCTAAGGTTTCCGGTTTAATCGTAAAGGACGTTAAATTATTCGCGTAAGTCCTAATCTCTTCTCGTAAATTAGTGAGTTTATGAACCAACTCAAAATTAAAATCCCAAAATAATATTCACGGATAAATTTATTTCCTAAATTGTCGGACTGTCACCAAAGACGGTGTATGTAAACGTAAGCACGTAACGTAGAATCCTCCGGTTTAGACGTAGTCGATGCTACTTCAAGATGTAAATCCAAATTTCTTCCCAAAAATAAGTGAGTTCGTAATATAACATTAAAATAATGATTTTAAATAATATTTGAGAATAAAATATAAACCATAAATTGACGGATTGTCATAGCATTTACTGCTAAACATGATCTTTGTCCTCAAATATCATCTTACCTTACTACTTGCTTCTTATAGAGTTAAATCCATGTGGGTATTTCCTCCACATTCGGTCTTTTCTCACAAGTGTAATTCATTACAATACGCGAGTTTCATCAAACATAACTACGAGATTAAGATCAGGCTTAATGTTGACTTACATTCTCTATCCATGATGTTCACGGGTTTTTGATGAATGCAACTTTTCGCCGATCTAAACTTTATCAAGAAGTGATCAGATTCTCACATGATAGACATTTTATCAAGTTCGATATACGAAACATAATTCACGCAGCTCTTGAAGTCCTATGGTAGATCCAGCTTATATGCCTTTCAAACCAATCTTTTACATCATCTCAATGGTCCCATACAACGGGGACTTATATCCCATGATCTTTCAGATCATCAATTCATTTTTCCATGGTTAAAATTTTTGGCATAACTTCGCTACCCATCTGGCACTTCAAGATCTACATTTCATATTCACATAACCTCCTACCCACTACCGACAGTCAATAATCAGATCCTAATTGCAACAATCATTTCAGGTCTCGCGGGTCGAGTATTTTGTAAGGTTAGGTTCGCCATCATAGGAAACCTTAAATCTAAAAGACATGTCCAAATCACAATGGGTGTATGTCGGGTGTCTTCATCCCAACTCCTGCTTACAGATGCTCTAGTATATATCCTCACAAGATTCGATCTCGATCCTAATATGATAGTTTTCAGTGATAATCTCTCTAAAGGAAAAAGATTATACGGTTCATTACCAAAGGTCAATAATTCAAACATAAAACAAGACTTCTAGTATTTTGTATCGTTACTTTACCTCGTCCCTTCGATTGGGGTGGTATACAATACTCTCATCAAGATTCGTTCTCAATGACTTCTGAGCAAATCTCTAGAAATTCGATGCGAAGCGAGGATCTTGATAGAGATGATCGATACAGGCACACCATGTTTACACAACTCCTTTAAATACAAAAGGGTCAATTTCTTCTTCAAGAATCTATCATTAACAAGAATGATATTAGCAGATTTGGTCAGTCTGTCGACGATTACCCAAATCGAATCAAATTCAGATGATGACCTTTGCAATAGTTAGACGTTTACTAATGTATGAGGCGATGTATGCCTTCATAATTTGCCATTAGTACAACTTCTTCAGATAAAAATACATTAAATCATAAATGTCATGAATAAAATACTTATACTTACAAGATTCCAACATAACTATATCTCACAATCCTCCATATTTAGACAATCACAAGTGGCCTTTAATCATTTAGCGCCATCGGCTCCTCAATTCTAATGGTTCATATTAGCCGCGAACCCCTTTTTATTATTTGTATTATCCTTCTTACAAGCATTGTTTGCTTTTATATTGTTTGGTAATTTATTTTGAACCTTCGTTATTAAGGAACATGTCCTAATTAGTTCTTTATCTTTTCTACATAATGTGTCAGTAATTACGTTCACTTCCTAGATGAAATAAATATCATGACCGTATTTATTCGAAAATTCTTTCTTCACATTTTCTAAGTCTTAGTTCTATCTCAACTATTGTTTTTATCAGTTTTGCTCAATTCGACGTTTAAAGCGTCGGTAAATATTTCAAGTAATTAAATAATAAATATTTAATTTTTATGAAACGTAAACGCAAAAAGTTTTTTTTTTTTTTAATTTTCTCAGTTTGTCCAATTATATAAAAAGGTTCAAAATAAATTTGAATTTAATTAACACAATTTTTGTTGATTTATCGGAAATAATTAGTAAGATCCGTAAATGTTCGAAAAACCTTCGTTTATTCTTTGGTAAAAATTTCTTAGTTGAAAAACAAAAATTGTCGTTTCAAATTTTAAGTCATGGATTAACGGTTTCCTCAATCCCTCTTAGGTTGTCTTGAGGTATGCACAAACATTTACCCCTAAACAGGAGTTTAGTTAAATGATTTGGGCATAATGAAATAATCCCTTAAAAATTTCTTAGATAAAATATCTGTCAAAACATATTTCTATTTTCTTTTTAGTAAAACTCAAAGTCTTAAAAGGGCTTCTTAATTTTTGAAGAGTTAATATGTATATATCTTACCATCATTAATCAAACGATCATTTTATATAAAGGGTCAAGCCTTAAATCACACGTTATATATTCAAGGTACAGGTTTTCGTTGTTCGGCCAATTCAGGGCAATCTATAAATAATTATTAACTCATTCTTATTCTTATAAACAAACAAATAGTCCTTATTGATCACAAGCATGAATTTATCAAATTACAGCCTACACACGTGATTCACCAAATTTATGAATGCTACATGTGTATTAGTCAATCCAAACGACATCACATGAAACTCATAATGTTCATTACAAGTTCTGGATGTAGTGATTGGAATGGATAAGCTTTTTCGCGGACGCGAAGTTGATGATAACCATGCCGTGGATCAAATTTCCTAAATATACGCTAGAACCTTGTAAATGATCGAACAATCTATCATCTTGGGTAGTGGATACAGATTTTAATCGTCAATTTACCTAGTTCACGGTAATTAAACAAATATAAGAAATAATAACACCATAGCTCTTCATGATGACGAGCTTGGTAGAATAAAATCTTTCTCCGACAACTCTCTCAGTTGTACGGTAACACTTTCAATTTAGATGGTGCTGACGTACAGTGCACAAGCCACAGGTGAAGCACCGGGAATATAATCAATACCAATTTCAACTTGCCTTAATGGCAAAAGTCTAGGTAATTCTCCAATAAATACCTCCTAAAGTTTTAGATAAAAGAAACATCTTTTAATAAATTCATATTAGGTTCTTTCTAGATTATAGTATCTATGACTAATTCACAACCATTCACGGTATAATTTCAAGTCTAAATGCAGGATATGGTCATTCATCAAGAATTATTTAGATCACTTTTGATAATCAACATCTTATCTTTTAGGGGAATTCTACTCGAGTTCTCATCAATTAAGACAATGTCGTCATGTCATAATCAACCATTCCATTCTAATGGCACTATCAACTTTCCAGTTTCATTACCGTCGATAAGATGTGAATTTCTCAAAAGACTAATAATAACTCATAATCCTTCACAAGTTCAAGGATATCTGTAGACATAACTAACCTTAAAAGAGTAAGGTCAACGCATAATCTATGGGAGAGAATTTCAAATCAGATACAGCCAAAAACATTTAACGAATATGAATATATCCCATGTTTTCATGAATTTGAGTACGCATTCGAAAGCTCCTCGGATCGTTACCCAGGTCATTCAAATGAAATATAATCAAAAGAAATGATAGGAACGTTGATACATCCAGTCGGGTATCAACACTCGGTAATCAGATACTTTTCCTAAGAATCTCACTACGGGAGAATTGGACAAGAAAGAATTGTCAATTGTCAAATAAGACAATTTCCACGGATGAGTAAATTCGACTCAGAAGAATTGATGCTACAGGCACATATGTAGGTGTCCCTAACACTATGTCCCTATTTTTCACTTCTTGCAGATCTCATAAAATTTAACCTTTCACAATCTTCAAAGAAAATGTAGTGTTTATTCATTAGTTTTATGGTGACTACTAATCAGCCTTGCATGGTGACTTCCAAATTGTATGTAGGCGCGCAACTATATACAATTTCAAGATTAACGATGCAATACTCAGTTCGTCAAAATTTTATCATCATGTTTACAATAAAAACATTTTCATGCTTAATTCTTAAAATAAGAATCAAAAATAAATTTACAAAGATTTTCTTTGTTATGAAAACAATTAAGTTTTTCCAAGTTATTTCATAATCAACTTTATTTCAATAATGATTATGTTAGCCTCAAAATATTGAGTCAAACAAGAATGTTCGGTCATAGGTTTCTATTGTAATATTTATTAGAACGTTGTAATAAGTAGTTATTTAGTCGTGGTTCACGGGCTTGGATTTAACCTAATTAAAGTCCAAAAGACAAGCCCGGCCCAATATATAGTCCATTAAAGCCCGCATGTGGGTGGACTATATATACTACCCTCCTAGCATGTTAGGAGGGTGGATGGTCATTTGTAACAACTTCTTTTCTTAATCTAATCTCACCAAGTTAATGATCTCCTCTCTACTTTCTCTCACTACTTTCTCTCTCTAGGAATTCATCTCTTCTTCATCTATTTTCTCTCTTTCTTCATTGCTTAATCATCACAAATACATGGGACAACATTTGGTATCAATCGCCACGGGGTAGATTTATGATTGGTTGGTGTTATTATATTTGATTCGAATGATTTAATCCATAAATCATCTCGGATTCAAATTTTTTTGTGTTTTCCGTGCTTTGCTTAATCATCTACATCTTATACATAGTTGTAGTAGTGATTTGGTATATTTACTTTGGCTAAAAACACAAAATTTTTGGGTTTTTTGATCATTTTTTGGCTTAAAATCACGTATTGGTTGAGTTTTGTCCGAGAAAAGGGGGATACATTCCGATTGGTGTAATCGGAAAAGGGTTTATTGATTCAGATTGGGATTCCGATCAACATTCCGATTGGACTTCCAACATTCCGACTGGACAACATTATTCCGATTGGCATTCAGATTTGCATTCCGATTGGTGTTTTCCGATTAGCTCATTCCGATTGGTGTATTCAGATTAGCTCATTCCGATTGGTGCATTCCGATAACATTCCGATTGGTTATTCCGATAACATTCCGATTGGTTATTCCGATAACATTCCGATTGGTTATTCCGATAACATTCTGATTGGTTATTCCGATGATGTGTTTTGCTAAATTTTGTTTGAGTATTTTTTAGACTTAGCCACCATCTAGACTAGTTTCAGAATATCGTTTCCACGAAGATCAAAAAAAAAAAAAAAAAAAAAAAAAAAAAGAAAAAAAAAGAGTTAAAATTTTTTCGTCAAGTAAATTCAATTTTTTTCCATACTAGTTTTAGGACATTTCTAGCTCGATTTCAAATTTTGGCGATTACAAAATTTTTGGACTACCGTTTTTGTCGGACTGGAGAATTTATTGTCGGACTGGAGAAAAATTGCAATTTTCGGAATTTAAACCACAACAACAATCACAACAAATCTACTTAAGATCCATATTCACTTCATCATTTCAGAGAATTTTGAGATGGATTCTACTGCCGAATATCGTGTGACGAACAACAACATAATGGTGGCGGGTAACAAAGAGAGACCACCAATGCTTGTATCTGGTAGGTATGCTCAATGGCAATCACGTTTCATACGATATCTTGATACAAGACCTAATGGTGATGCCTTGAGGAAATGTATTACTCATGGACCATATATATTTAAGAAGATCTCAGTTCCTCCAAGAGCAGCCACAGATACTACTGATCCAATACCTGCAAGTGAACGTGATGAAACAAGAGCTGATCTCACACCTGAAAATTGTGCTTGGCATGATGCGGAGAAGGAAGACATCTATATGGTTTTAAGTGGGATTGGAGATGATATTTACTCCACGGTTGATGCATGCCCGACAGCACATGAAATGTGGACTGCTATTGAACGCTTGCAACAAGGAGAATCACTCAACAAACAAGATGTCAAAACAAACTTGTTCTGGAATTTTGGCAAGTTTACTTCAAGGGATGGAGAATCAATTGACTCTTACTACTCCAGGTTTTATAAGATGATGAATGACATGACAAGAAATAATCTGCAAGTCTCCACCATGCAAGTCAATGTTCAATTTCTTCAACAACTTCAACCCGAGTGGACACGATTCGTCACTTTGGTGAAACAACAAGAAAAGTTAGACGAGGTCTCATATCATCGACTCTTTGACATCTTGAAGCAATTTCAGAATGAAGCAAATGAGATTTGAACTGAACGTGTTGCCAAGACGGCTAATCCACTTGCTTTACTGACTACCACTCAACATGTTCAAGATCCTCACACTCGTGCTCCTAAGCCATACTCCAATACATCATCTTCACTACGATATTCCACATCATCTAAGTCTTCATCTTCAACAAAATCTCGAGGTAAAGCGCCAAGAGCACCATCACCACCATTTGAGTCCTCATCTGAAGAAGATAGTGATGAAGACCAAGCTCAAAAGAACCGAGAGATGAAACAACAAATTGCTTACATAATGAAGACTTACAAGAAAATCTACAAACCCACCAACAACAATCTTCGCACATTATCTAACACAAAGAACCGATATGTTGAGAGTCCTCCAAGGTATGACACACGTCGACGTGGTGAAAGTCCTTCTAGGTATGATCGACATAATCCAACGCATGTTGAGGGTTCTGCAAGATATGATCGACAAACTGCAAAGTATGATACTCAGAGGATTGCTGCTGCTACTGGGAATAGGGAAACGGTTGGAGGTCAAGTGGTTCAGCAGAGTGGGATTCAATGTTTTAATTGCCAAGGTTTTGGGCATATGGCAAAGGAATGCAGGAAGCCGAAAAGGGTTAGAGACTCCAGCTATCACAAGGAAAAGATGTTGCTATGCAAAAAGATGGAAGCAGGGGTTAAATTGTCAGCTGAGGAAGGAGCCATGCTTGATGATACTGATGATGAAGATTCTGATCAAGAGCTTGATGCACATTACTCGTACATGGCAAAGGTTGAAGAAGTTCTCAAAGTCACTGAAGATGACAATGGTCCTATCTTTGACACTGAGCCAATCGATAAGGTACACACTACTGATGAATATAATGTGTTTGGTGATATTCCTGAGCATAGTGATCTACCCAATGCCATTAATGACACGTGTATGATGGAAACGGTTGATAGCAATACCACACCCGATTCATCAGACATGTGCAATAATGAGTCTGAGGATGATCAACATGCAAATGAATATGATGAAGAGGAACGTATTGCGCTTGCTAATTTAATTGCTACTTTACAAAAGGATGTCACTGAAAATAAAAAGAGTCAAAAGCAATTAAAGAAGGCAAACGCTACGCTCACTCAAAGCTTTGAAGAATGCAAAGCTGCTCTTATCAAATCTACTGAGATGACTGAAACCTATAGAGATGAGCTCCTTCAGAAAACCAAAGAGCTTGAGGGGTACAAGGGAAGTGCGTTAAAAAGTCAAAAGGACGATTTTGAAAACAAATATAATACAACTCTTGAATTATTAGCTAAAGAGAAGCGTCAATATAATGTTTTCTTAATGGATGAACGTCAAAAAACGTACCTTGCCAATACCAAAGTTAATGAACTTGAACAAAAGCTCTCTATGACCACTACTGATTCTGCTAAAATTCTAGAGGATAAGAAACAAGAGGTAGATGCGTTAAAACAAGACTTCAAAAGTAGATATGATAAAGAAACCGAAAAAGTTACGAAACTAGAAACACAAGTCGACTTTTTGAAGAACGTTGTTTATAAAACGCATGATTCTATTCAATCCGTAAGAATGCTAGCACCTCCATCGATGTTTAAGGGTCAAGCTAGCTTTGCAAGTCCTGAGTACCTTGCCAAAGCTCAAGCTGCGAACCCGTGTCTCTATCTTGATGAGACTGAAAGGACAGATCTTGATTGCATGCCTGTTAGTGTCAATAGTGAAGAGACTGCTCTTTGGGATGCTGATAGTCAACCACTTGTTAATAAGGAGTTTGTGAAACCTTATAATTATGCTTATGAGAATAGTCTTTATGGCCTGTTCAACAAACAAACTCAGAAAACTCGTGAGGAAGTGTTCTTAGAATGCAAACAAAAGAGAATTCAATGGAAGAAAGCATTTGCCCCTAATAAATCTAATGTTTACAAATACATCAACTACCTCCCTCTAGATGAATCTAAAAGCAAGAGTAGGAAAACATTAGGTATTCTTAAACATCACATAGATAATGTTAAATCTATTGTTGAACGAGACTGGGCAAAACGTGAAAATGCTGAATGGACACGTCCGATTCCTCAAGATATTACCCTGCTTGTCAAAGAACTCTTAATTCCAAACACGACGTTGATTAAAGAAACTGTTCTTCAACTTGAGGAGTTCATTCGGACTGAAATGTTTGATGATTTAAAATATGTTGAATCTATTGAGAAACACATTGATGATCTTCAAATGGAGAAGTCTGATTTCTCAGATGAATATGATTTACTCTTGCAAGAATGCGTTTCTAAAGATGTTATGTGTGCTTATTTTACATCTTGTGCTGATACTGATGAATATTCTGAAGTTGCATGCCAATATCTTGATAAGATCAAAGAATGTGAACGTCTTGAAATTGAGCTTTCGAAACGTAAAGAAAATGTTGACAAAAAGGCTTTTGAGTTACTTCAACACAAAACTGATTTCCTTCAAAAACATTGTCATTCACTTGAACTTGCTTTGCAAAAAGATGTTGGTCGTTTTCCACATGATAATAAATTGCAAGAAAAAATTTCCCAAACATTTCGAGAAATGAATGAACAGAATTTGGAAATTAAAGGGTTGAAAGCTCAATTACAAGACAGGGACAGAGCGATAGCTGAGTTGCAGAAACTCATTGCTAAAATGGGTGGGAAAATTGTGGAACCTAGCATTAAGAAAAATGTTGTTAGACAACCCAATGCCTCTAAAGAGAATAGATCCTCTATCTTGGGAAAACCATCTGCTTTATCTAATTCCTCTTTTGCTAAACCTGTGTTTGCCCCCAAGATGGATGGAAAGGAAAGGTTACCACAAGCTCAACCTATAAGGAATCCTATAGCACCAAGCGTTAAGCACAATAATGTCATTAAACCAGGGATGTATAGAATGTCCACTAAGCCCACAAACAAAGATACTCACTCGCCTCAGACTTCTAGAAACACTAATATTCATGTGTCTTCTACTACAGGAATAGTCTCCACTACTAGTGTTAGCCGGCCTCAGCTTAAGAGCACTCAAGTGAATGATAAGGTCTGGAAACACAAGAATCAAGGGAAGATGAAGCAAGTAGAAGAACACCCTAGGATTTTCAATGTTTCTAAGAATAAAACGTCTGTAATCGCGTGTCATGACGATTTGAATGATTCGACTTTGAATGCTATGAATGTGAAATTTGTTTGTGTCAAATGTGGCAAGTGTGCTAATGCTAATCATTCTATGTGTGCTATGAATAATGTCAAAGGCGTAGAAACTAGAACTAAGAAGCAAACTGTGATGCCTATTAGTGCTAGTAAACCCAAACGCAAAGTAAACCATTCTGGTGCTACCCCCACTAAGAAAAGTAATGCATCAGACTCCACCACAAAGAATCCTAGAAGCAAAATTAAGGAATTATATGAGTCTGCCAATAAGTCTTGGAAATGGTGGTTTGCTAATCAATGTCCTCCCGGATATAAATGGATGCCTAAAGTTAGGACAGAAAATGTGAAAACGAGTGTTAGTTTGCCTTTAAATGTCGATAAGGACACTAATGATTCTACTCTCACAACTAATGTGGTATCCAATTTAGCAAATGCTCCATCGTGTTCTAACTCTTCTGCAGGTGATACAAATAATTCTCTTCATAATGGACTCCGGATGCACGAAGCACATGACGGGGAATCTCAAGCTTCTAATTAACTTCGTGGAGAAGTTCCTGGGTACGGTCCGATTCGGAAATGATCAATTTGCACCGATCCTAGGATATGGAGATTTGGTTCAGGGGAATATCACGATTAAACGGGTATACTACGTCGAAGGGCTCAATCACAATCTTTTCTCGGTTGGTCAATTCTGTGATGCGGATTTGGAAGTTGCTTTCAGAAAGAAGACATGTTTTGTTCATGATTATGATGGGAATGACTTACTTACCGGTACACGGGGTACTGATCTTTACACAATTTCACTTCAAGACACAACTTCATCAACTCCAATTTGCTTCATGGCTAAAGCTTCAACGACTCAGGCATGGTTATGGCATCAACGTCTTTCTCATCTCAACTTTGATACCATTAACTTGCTTTCCAAGAAAGATATTGTGAGAGGCCTTCCAAGCTTGAAATTCATCAAAGATCATCTTTGTTCTTCTTGTGAACTTTGTAAAGCTAAACAAAGTAGCTTCAAAACAAAGACCACACCAAGCTCTAAAGGACGGTTAGATCTTCTTCACATGGATCTGTGTGGTCCCATGCGTGTTTAGAGTATCAATGGAAAGAAATATATTCTGGTCATCGTTGATGATTACTCAAGGTACACATGGACTCACTTTTTGAGGTCCAAGGATGAAACACCCGATGTTCTCATTAGCTTCCTTAAATTGATACAACGTGGTCTTCAAGCTCAAGTTAAAGTGGTTCGTACTGACAGAGGTACAGAATTTTTGAATTCAAATCTGAGAAAGTATTTTGAAGCCGAAGGGATTGAACATGAAACATCTATTGCTCGAACACCCGAACAAAACGGCGTTGTTGAAAGACGAAACCGTACTTTGGTTGAAGCTGCTCGAACATTATTATCCGCTTCAAAACTTCCACTATACTTTTGGGCCGAAGCCGTGTCAACCGCATGCTACACACAAAACCGCTCCTTAATTATCCCAAGACACGAAAAGACACCATATCACATAATTCATGATCGAAAACCTTCACTCAAACACCTCCATGTTTTTGGATGTACTTGTTACATTATACGAGATGGTGAAAATTTGGATAAGATGAAAGAAAAAGGTGATGCATGTATTCTTGTGGGATATGCAACTCAGTCTAAGGGATATAGAGTGTTTAACAAAAGAACAAAATTGATTGTCGAGACTATTCACATCCGATTTGATGAATCTCAAGAAATGGCACTTGAACAAAACAGTTTAAGTCCCGATCCACAACGACAAACGACTTCCGTTCACAACCGCACGGAACTCGAAACTCAAGACCACAGCAATGAACCGTCAAGTTCAACGCTGGTTCCAGAAAATGTTCCTAGAGCTGATATGACAGTCGACACGAAAATTGAAGAGTTGGAAATGTTATATGGACCAATGTATGATGAATATTTCACGGGGGAGAAACAAGTTGTATCGAAGTCTTCCGCTGTCACTCATGATAAGAATGATGATACCAATCATCGTCAACAACTGGATACAACTTCATCTACTTCAACACGGGTTGCTGCAGATTCACCTCCTCAGAATATTACTTCAACAATCGATCCTACAACATCCACAACTACTGTCATTGCTCCAGAGAACACAAATCAAGCAGACAATGCATTATCTGACGAAGACGAATTCATCAACCCATTCGGTACACCGGTACACGAAACTGGAGAGTCTTCTACTCGCCATGTTGATCCGTCAAATATGCATACGTTCTACCAACGACATCCTTCAACACATCATTGGACCCGAGATCATCCTTTGGTTCATGTCATTGGAAACCCTTCACAGCCCGTTCGCACAAGACGACAGCTTAACACCGATGCCGATGTTTGTATGTTCGCACTCGCCGTGAGTTCAGCTGAACCGAAAAACATCAAAGAAGCATTAGCTGATCATGCTTGGATTGAATCGATGACGGATGAACTTCAACAATTTGAAAGACTTAAAGTCTGGGAACTTGTTGACAGACCATACGATGTAACACCATTAAATCTTCGATGGATCTGGAAAAACAAGATGGATGAAGAAAACACGATCATTAAGAATAAATCTAGGCTAGTGGCTAAAGGGTATGGACAGCAAGAGAGTATTGATTTCGAAGAATCATTTGCACCAGTAGCTCGAATGGAAGCTGTCAGGATTTTTCTTGCTTATGCTGCACATAAGGGATTCATAGTTTATCAAATGGACGTAAAGACGGCGTTTGTTAACGGTCCTTTGAAGGAAGAAGTCTATGTCACGCAGCCGGAAGGATTCATCAATCCTCATTATCCTGACAAGGTGTATCGTCTCCACAAAGCACTTTATGGACTCAAGCAAGCTCCAAGGGCGTGGTACGACGAACTCTCGAAATTCCTGGTCTCCAAAGGTTTCTCAAAAGGTTCCATTGATTTAACTTTGTTCACTTATAAATATGGGGATGACATTCTGCTTGTGCAAATTTATGTTGATGACATTATTTTCGGGTCTACAAACCCAAAACTTTCAAAATGGTTTGAAAAAGTAATGCACAGCAGATTTGAAATGTCTATGATGGGCGAACTAAAATTCTTTCTAGGAATTCAAGTTCACCAATCCCCAAGTGGTATCTTCATTAACCAAGCTAAGTATTGTCAAGAGATAATCAAAAAGCATGGTATGACATCATGTGACCCCGTTGGGACACCATTATCAACCACATCCCTAGATGTTGATTTAGAGGGATTACCCATAGATCAAACGAGATATCGTTCCATGATCGGGTCCCTCATGTACTTGACAGCGAGCAGACCTGATATACATCATGCTACATGCTATTGTGCACGATATCAAGCACGACCCACTGAAAAGCACCTCAAGGATGTTAAACGGATCTTTCGGTACCTTAAGAATACCATTCACATGGGACTCTGGTATCCGAGGGAAACCGGTTTCTTTCTAACGGCCTATTCAGATTCTGATCATGCAGGGTGTCTTGATACACGTAAAAGTACTTCTGGTGGTGCACAATTTCTAGGTCAAGACAAGCTTGTGGGATGGTCTTCCAAGAAGCAGGATTGCACGTCACTTTCATCAGCCGAAGCGGAGTATGTGTCTCTATCTGCGTGTTGTGCTCAAGTTCTTTGGATAAGAACACAACTCACGGATTATGGCTTCCATTTTGATAAAGTACCTATGTACTGTGACTCAAAGTCGGCCATAGCCATCTCCTGCAATCCGGTTCAGCATTCCCGCACGAAGCACATCGATGTCAGATATCACTTCATTAAGGAACAAGTTGAAAGAGGTATTGTTGAATTATACTTTGTTGGAACTGATTACCAATTAGCTGACTTGTTTACAAAAGCTCTTTCGAAAGAGAGGTTTGCGTATCTAGTTAGGCAAATTGGTATGAGATGTTTGACTCCAGCAGAACTGGAGGTTCTGGCAAAGAAGCCTGCTTGATTCATCTATCAAACATCTACCTGTAAATATTAATCAAAAAGCAAAATACAAAAGTAAAAAATCTTTGATAATCCAAAAATATTCTTCTCGACATGTCTTTCAGTATCGATAATATGGACGTACCTAGAAATGTCGCTCAATAACGACACGGGTGTGTACATAAAGCTCGAATGAAAGTTGTAAATAGTTTTCAAAACATGTCATTTCTATCTTTTCAAAAGGAAATTGTCTATTTTGGACAATATTTCCAACAACGGGTAGAGCAATCTATCTTGGGTTGAGCTTGTCACAAAACATTCAACGTTTTTTGAGCTCAACACAATGGCTTGTAATCACTTTCAGATTGCAACCCGGATCTAAATTCACGGGGGAGTGTACGCTTTTGTACTCTTACCCTTAGCAAAAGAAGTTAAATCTTCTTACACTTGAGTGGATTCGTCAAGACATTCAAAGTCTATGAACTCAAGTTTATGCTTTAGAAAAACCTTTTCGTCAAAAAGAATTGATTTTTTCAAAAAGCGTTGAACACAATTTTTTCAAGAATTTCTCAATGATATTCAAAATCTTTCAAAAATTGTGTGTTCAACAACTCCTATCCTCAAAAGTTTTGTGTGGATCAAATCCTCGTAATGACAATTCCATTGGATCAATTTTTGAGGGGGAGCAATTCAACTTCATGCAAAAGATTAACACATCTTTCTCCCGAAGATTTTCAAGACTATTTTTCAAAATATATTTTAATCAAATTTGGTATCTCTAATATCAAAAGATTTTATATATTAGAGATAGGGGGAGAAAATGTGATTAAAATGTGATCATATATAAGACTCAAGCACTTTAACTCTTACCTACATGTGCGAAACACTTTCGATTATCGATGCACATGTGAAGGGGGAGCTTTTCTGAAATGACAAAACTAGCAAGGTGTTAAATGTTTTTCAAACACTTTGTTAGAATTTAAAGTGGTTTTCATGGTTACGATCAAATACCCACAACATCTTTAATTCACGACGTTATTGGTGTCAAAAGGGTGGTTAGGTTTAAGTCCTATGATCCAACCAGAACCGGAGGGATCTTCCCAGGGACTATCCAATAGACTATTAGAAGTCCTTAGGAAAGATGGAGTAGAATGTGAACGTAGCAGAATGCCGACTAAGTACTGACGCTAGCACTGGAACAATCACAACAAGGTGCTAGTAATGATGTCTTGGTAAGCATTGAAGGGGTTGAAGAATGAAAAAGAAATGTAAGGATAAAGGGTCTAAAGAAAGAAGCCCTCCATACAACTTAGGCAGAAACCGGGTCAACTCATCATGAAGACAAACTCATCATGGACCCAGTGATGTGAAGCACAACCCTTTCCTAGCTACTCAGACTTCTCTCAAAAGAAGTTTGTTTTATTGTCACGGAGATCAACACGACTTCTATTGACTTTCTCACTCCGAGATTGTTGATATTGAATAGGTGGCATCTGCTCCAGCCTCCGACCACTAAAAGTGCACAAATCGAGTCTAGAGCCAAGAGATCAATCAAATCTCGTTAGGACACACGGATGAAGATCAAGAGAGTCCTACGCTATATCCTTGCGATATTGCTAGAACACTCAGAGTTATACTACTTAGTATTCACAATGATGAGTGGAAACCCTTCCAGTGTTAACATCAAACAGCACTGCGGTAGGTCATATGCAAGATTCTTTATGAATTGAACATATGTACAACTGAAAAGCAACAGTGGTTTGATTCTGAATTGATTCAAACTCGTTTCAGGTTTCTACGCAATATCTTTATGGTCTTGCCAGAACATTCAGAGTGATATTTATTAATATTCACAGTGACGAATGGAAATCCTTCTAGCGTCAACATCAAACAGCGCTACGGTAGGTGACTTGTGAGATTCTTATGAATCATGTTGATCCCAAACTTATATCGATTAAGCTTTGTGTATACGAGATTAGATCAAGTACTACACGTAGAGAAACCTTTGCTTATGAATAAAGTAACAAAGTGTTATGCGGAATTAACACTTGATCTAAAACACAAAGATGTTAAACAAACTTTCACTTGTATTAGAATAAACGAACTTGATTACAATGAAAGAGTTTAACTTGCGGATACTTATGAAAACTTATTAAACATTAACCTAAAAGATCTTCTTTTATAGAACAAGAAGTCTTGTACAATAAGCTACGAATCAACTATTCTAGGTAAAGATAAACATAGAAAATACATTGTCGTTTCTATCCTTACTAGAAGTATTCTAGAATATAATAAACGTGTAGCTCACATCTTCCATCAGTGCTTGTCTTCATTCTGTCAACGCTTGACTTTAACTTGTCAACGCTTTATGCTATCAGCGCTCATTTTACTCTTGTCAACGCTTGAGTTGTTCTTGTCAGCGTTCAAGTGTTCTGGCCTAAATTTATTCCCAACAATCCTCCCCTAAACTTGATATCCACTCTTATGATCAAGTTTCTGAATAAACATTAAGAACTTGGAGGAGTCTGACAAACCTTATCATATTGGTAATAAATAAATCTGATCAAATTCTTTGCCACGTCACTTGTATAGTCTATCTCCAACTGGGTGTCCTTTATCTTCTCCAAAACAGCCTTGGATATGAAATACTGAGCATCTACAAGTAAATACTCAGCAAACTTTGTAGAACTCAAATGGTATACACCTGCAGCTGAATATAACCTCCATTGAAGACCACTGAGGTCATCTTCAAGATCCTTCCATATTTCAGGATCTTCTTCTTTTGTCCCACACATTCTTTTGAATGTGGTCCAAAGTTTTATTCCATTGGCTGAAGTTGGTGCTTCAGCCTCATACTTGGTCTCTAGCAACCTCCAAAGGTCCACCAAGTCTTCTCTATCACAACTTGCAAATAAAGATATGAGAGTGGTAAAAGTGTGTACCTCCTTGCCATATCTTCCAATTTTCCAGAATCCACATTCATCTTCATCATAACTTACAATTGGATTTTTGGAATCTAGTGGTAACACATGCACCATATCTGAAGCTTCTAATGGGGAGAGCTTGAGGCTCTTTCTAATAACTGCTTCACTTGGATATAGTTGATTCATATCTTTTAGAAACTCAAGAATAAATCCCTTCTTTACTGGTCTAGGAACTATCATAGCTTTCTTGATTGCCATCTCTTCTGCAAGTTGCTCATTTCTTTCATCTGAAAGAAGTCTGAAAGTGTTTTCTTCTTGCACTTTCACCCAAATAGGATAAGCCCTATGTTCCAGCTCATCAAATGTCAAAGCCTTCAGCTTCTGATGTGTCCATCCAACTCCATGACATTTGAGCAACATAAAGTAGAGCTTCCTTCTATCCCTTTTCAACTCAAAGAGAATGTTGCTTGCCTTGTGCTTCAAAATCACTTTACAATCCTTCTGAACTCTAAGAAGAATTTCCAAACCCCATATCTGATCTGAAATGGTCAAGTCTGGATTATCCATACAGCTTTCTTCCCATGAATTGTACATCTGAACCACCTCTGGCATATCAAAATCAATCTGCAACTTTAAATCTCTCAGCTTTTCCCTAGCAAGCTCATCACCATACTCAAGTCTTTCTGGTTCAACAATCATCACACTTGAATCTGAGCTAGCTCCATCACTGTCTTCTTCAGAAGTCACAACAAATGGTGACTTTTCCTTTTCACCTTGTTCCATCATTTGCTCAGCCAATCTTCTATCAAATTCAACCTGAGCTGCATTCTTTGGAACAATTTCTTCTACCAACTTACCCTTACCCTTATCTGTTTGTGCAATTGTTGGTAGGGTAGATGATAATACCTGAGTAGGAACATCTTTGATGATAGATGATGACTGGAATACATCACCTCTATATGCAGATCTGTCAACGCCCAAATTTCCTCTATCAGCGCCCAAAATACTTCTGTCAGCGTCCAAACTTGTCTTATCAACGCTCAAATATTTTCCCTCAGCGCCTTGTGTAACCTCTCTCAACATATCTGTAAATGATAAATTTAAATTGGTTGGAGAGATCAAGGACGTATCAAAACCTGTTTGTTCCTTCAAAGTAGTAAGAGCTTCAGCAACATCCAATGATTGACCATCTTGACTACTCTTATCACTCAGATTTCTTTGATCTTCCTCCCCTTTGGAAGACTCCTCCATACCTCCCCTTGAATGAGCACTCTCCAAAACAACAATCCTCTCCCTCAATTCTTTGAGTTCAAGGCCTTGATTACTGACAATTTGTACAAAGTCTGCATTTTGCTTTTGCAAGCTAATGCAGACAGCCGTCAATTCCAAAAGCATCATTGGTTCCAGTCTGCCCTCTTCCAAAATGGGGATTTGACCTCCCAAGGCAGGTTCATTGGGCATGGATGAGGACTTAATTATGGTGGGACTGCCATGGCCAACTGCTAAGCCAAAACCAATAGTCCCAGCCTCATCCAGGTCACCAGCCACACTTGTGGTGGTGGTTCTCTCTGCTTCATGGCTAGGACCACCAGAGGAGAACACTCCAGCAGTCCTTTGGCGTTTAATCAACCTATATTCAGGTGGTGTAGAAGATGGTGTAGAAGAAGGTGTAGATGTGGGTTGGTTAAGGGGTGTTTGGGATTGTGATGGTTGGGTGTCAGTGGTGGAAATAGGCATATCAACGCCCACATTAGATGTGTCAGCGTCAAAGGGATTTTGGTCTATTTGCATTTGGTCAGGTGAGGGTAAAGGTTCAGGGATAGGTTCAAGTTGTGGGTGAGGGTCAATATGAGGTTGGGGATCTGGTTGGGATTGTGCTGCTGCAATAACAGCAAGCATGGCTGGGGTTAAAGGTAGGTCTCTATGAGGTGGTGAATTCATCTTGGTAAAAATAGCCTTCTTTTGTTCAGGGATCTTATAAAAATCATTGTGATCCCTTGAACAATATCTTTGAGCATCAAAAATCATTTGCAGAAAACGGGGATAAGCTAAAGTCATTTTTGTCCCCTTGTTTTTACACATTCCTTCAAAAATCATTTTAGACCAGTTATACTTTTGCCCTGTTGCAATACACACAATAGCAGTTGCAATGGATCTATTGATCTCATTGTGTGCAGTACATTTGGGACTCAAACATTGAAGGAGAATGTGAATGAGGTACTTCCAGGCTGGGGGAAATTCCTGCTTATGGTACTTATTAAGAGTACCTTCATCAGGAATAGGGTATCCCAAAGCCCTAAGCCTTTGTTCTATTTCAGATATGGGAAGAATGGTTACACCATCAGCATCATCAAGATGCAAGGCCTGGCGTACCAAGGCCTCAGTAACCACCCAAGGTCTCCCATGTACAATAGAAGTCAATGTTGTCACTCCATTAACTGTTGAGGAACTTACAGTGTTCCAAAACTGTTTAATGTGTGTGACTGGAATGAGTGGTCCATGAGAAAGAGCATACCTTAATGGGGATGCGTTCAAATACTCCACCATCTGTGTGTATTGAGGGAACAAAGTATTATCAGCAACAAGATAAGCAATCATGTTGTGTTGAGACTTGAACCCCAAATCCAATTCTGCTGAGTTAAATCTTGGTGCCATTGATGAAAGCTGTTAATTTGAAGTATAAAAGATGAAGGTTGATAAGAGAAAAGTGTTAGACAGGAATTATAGATACCCTGTTTAAAAATAGGAGCCAAATTTATAGGAGTGGATGAATGCATGTGATTGGCCCAAAAATAGGCAAAGATTTTCAAAAACTAATCATGAAAATATTGAAAAAGTTATAAGTTATCTCATGCATTTAATGAAAGTAACAACTCCTAAAATTACGGCTTGAAAATATGTCAAAAAGTAACAACTGGGTAGGTCCCATTGTTTGTCAACGGTCAAATATAACCCATCAACGCCCAACGGCTATAATCTTGTCAACGTTCGCCTAAAGCCATGTCAGCGTCCATTTTGGTCACAACAGCGCTTGGAAAAATCTTGATGAGTCCTATAATCGTTAGACTCAATGGTTATGAACCATTATATCTAGGTTGATCATCGTTCATATGATAACATAGCGGAAAAGAACAATGATCATGAACAAGGTGTTTAGGCACAAAGAACACGAATTAAAACAAATGGGATGTTCATTATATTAATAACAAACATCCACTAGACGTGTATACATTGAATCCCACGTCTAGTGCGACACACACTTTAGGTTTACATTGTGAATGAATGATATGAATAAAACCTAAGACTCTTGTTCCTTTTATAGTGGAAGGAACAGAATCTACAAGAGATAAAATCAAATAAACATCTAAATCTTCTATTTAGATAAACTATATACTGAATATATTATTTAGAATATATCCAATATATTCCCTAAATAGAATTCTCCATCAGCGTGTAAACATCCGTCAGCGTCTCAACACTTTCCGTCAGCGTCTCAACTAGCCGTGTCAGCGGCTTTGACAAACGTCTTGATGTTTTCTTCGTTTTGAGTTTCTGCCACATCAACTCATATAATTTTAGACCCAACAATCTTCCCCTAGTTGATGTCGGCAAAACTCTTATGTGTATCTCTTGTAAGTTGTACATGATCTTCAAATTGCTTCCCCTCAAGTGTAGCATGCGTATCTTCCCCTTTTTGTCACATCAACAAGGAAGTAAACAATGTATGCAATGTTGAAAATTCTCCAAAAGTAGGCTCTGTGTAATGATCCTGAAGAAAAATAAATAAAGTAGTCTTGATGCAGAAGTAGAATAACCCAAACCTATGTTCCATATCTTGTACGATGTGATGAAGTGTGTAGCTGATACAAAGATCCTCATCCTTTGTGAGACACTGAGCACGATAATGTAACTCCTTCAAGTGATAGCAAAATATGTGCATAGAGAACCATAAGAAAAATCACATATTCCTAGATCTTGTATCACTTCATCAGTAACCATGTAAGCACAAACAAGTTACCTTTAAAGTCAGTGGCTGGAAGTCCACGACTTTAAGATATGATAGAACACAAACTCGCGACAATCTTCTTCAATCATCAAACTTGCCATAAGAATTCTTCCCCTTAAGCTAACACCTCTTCATGAAGAAACTTAATCTTCATATCATATGTAAAAGTGATAAGACGGATAACTCTTTTACAAGGCTACCCCGATTACATAATCAAATACAATAAATTACCTCACGAATTGTTGCTAACTCGCATTAAAATCATTAATCCCTTTCAAAATATCCGAGCCATAAATATCATCATGATATTCTAAATTAAAACGGAGATTCCATGTACCTTCGTGTGTATAATCCTCCTTTTTGTATGCTTAAAACGTACCAGTTTTCTCAAACAGCAGCAATCAGTGTGTTACCCGAGATCCTCCTTTGTCCAATAAATCTCTATGTGTATTGCCCGATATCAGACAACACGTATCAGCGTTTGAAACACATATCTCGGACAACACTGTCAACCTATCAGCGTTGACTTATTCCTGTCAGCGTCCATTCTATACATGTCAGCGTCAAATTCACTCTTTTCAGCGGCTAAAATACATTCGTGGCAGACTGAATCCTGGTCACCCTCCTTTGGAGTACTTTCACGTCAACATGTCAACAATACTCCATGAATTGAGCAAGCACTAAATATGACCAGTAAACTTTGTCCAAAAATAAGCGCTGGGAAATAAATATTTTCTACAAATCAGACTTGCTTCCCAATCTTAATCTCACGTCCTTTTTCTTTTGATCATTAAACGAGCAAAAACCATGCATATTCCCCACGTATGTATCCCTATAAATCAGCATAATCCACATGACTCTCTTTGGCCCAAGTGATAAATACAGTATATGTGAATAATATAGATATCACGTGTAGAATAATCAATTTCCTTCTTTATCTTCACGTAAATTAAGGAGTACTTTAATTTAGGGGGAATTCCTGAAAATCAGCAACCTTAAATCAAATTACACGTATATCCATACGTGACATCATAACCACCTATATTCCATAACTTGTGTATTTAATCACAACATTAGTTACGTCCAATTCTTTATGAAGAATATGAAACATATCCCTACAAAGTAGGACTATAACTAACCACAATAATATTGTCCACAAACCACGAATCACAGTAAACCAAAACGAGTCTTCAAAATTCTTGTTCCCATAATCTTCGTAAATAACTGCTTCCATAAGAGAATTTCTTTCCAAACCAGCAATAGTATTATTTGTACCCACAAAAGTAAGAATATATCTTGGCTAAAAATAAGTCGAAAATAATTCCCATTGTATAGTAGTCACGTCTTTTTCTGCTTTGATCCACACGATCAGTGCAACACATTCACATGCTGCCTTTGTACTCTTTCTTTTGTACATCATTCACTTTTAAGAAAACTGCTTCACGACACAAACAGCTTAAACACATACCTTATATAATCACGTGACCACAAATACTGCTGCTTGTACACGGTTTGGAATCATCTTACGATCTGCTGTTGCTTTCGTATGCTCTCACATGCGGACTATGATCTTATAAACAGAACATATATCTAGGGTTTCAAATACAAACCCTAAAAATTAAATCACAGCTCCAATAAATACATTAATCTAGGGTTTTGGACGAAACCCTAACTCTTTATCTCCTCAAATTCGTCAAAAATAACCTTCTTTTCTGCTTTAAATCGATCTAGGGTTTATAGAAAACCCTAGTTCATGATTTTATGTAAAAAGCAAAAACGTTAATACCTCATTATGCAGCGACCTTCGACTTAGAATAACTTCTTCGTAGGAGCTCAGATCGAAGATCCCTTCGGTGAGACTCTAGACACAAGTGCCAAGAACCTACAGTTCAAAAATCACGAAGATCCAACGGTTAACGAAGGAGAGATCGTGTTTTGAACATGGCTGTCCACAGAAAACTGCATTCACTCTTACTGCTGACTTTGACGCTTAATAACTTTTGCCTGGGGATAAAACTCGACAATCCCTCCGGTGGATGTTTAGATCTATGTATGTAGAACACACATATAAAATTTCGTGACGATCCAACGGTTCAATCAAAAGTTATGACCTTCTGAATACTGCTGCGCACACAAAAACGTCCAGAAAAACTCAATACGAATTTTTCTTCTTCACGATACACGAACACCTCGTCGGACCTAGATATCAAGAGCCTTAGGCTCTGATACCAATTGATGAGTCCTATAATCGTTAGACTCAATGGTTATGAACCATTATATCTAGGTTGATCATCGTTCATATGATAACATAGCGGAAAAGAACAATGATCATGAACAAGGTGTTTAGGCACAAAGAACACGAATTAAAACAAATGGGATGTTCATTATATTAATAACAAACATCCACTAGACGTGTATACATTGAATCCCACGTCTAGTGCGACACACACTTTAGGTTTACATTGTGAATGAATGATATGAATAAAACCTAAGACTCTTGTTCCTTTTATAGTGGAAGGAACAGAATCTACAAGAGATAAAATCAAATAAACATCTAAATCTTCTATTTAGATAAACTATATACTGAATATATTATTTAGAATATATCCAATATATTCCCTAAATAGAATTCTCCATCAGCGTGTAAACATCCGTCAGCGTCTCAACACTTTCCGTCAGCGTCTCAACTAGCCGTGTCAGCGGCTTTGACAAACGTCTTGATGTTTTCTTCGTTTTGAGTTTCTGCCACATCAACTCATATAATTTTAGACCCAACAAATCAAACTTGTGTCAACTGGAAAGCAACAATGGTAAGATTCTTAATGAATCAAACTTGTTCCAGGAATTTGAATTGACGACTTTAATCAAGCGGATATTTATCCAATTGATTCACTCTTTATGTTCGCAGTCTTGCTTTGAGATGGTCGAGTAAAGAGAACGGCTAGTACTGCCGCGAAACCCTGTCAAGGAGATTCTTAATTGAATCTACCTGATCACAGGTACGATATTTAATATCGTATAACGGTCTTCACCGACCGGAGGTAAAACGCTACCGATTTAGGACGAATGTCAAAGCCATTCAGTCCTTGTCTATGTTTTGTCTCGAGAAGGTGGCGTCACGGTGTACTCAGCAAAGTCAAAGATTCACAACCACATATTCATGCCCAAAGACTTATCCAACAATTGATAGTGTGAGCATGTGGATAAAGACACAAGATCGCAAGATGGCAATGACAAGTCAAGGATGATTTGAAGATCTCAAGACTTAAAGACAAAGTCGAAAGACAACGACAAAGGCTCAAAGATCACAGCATGAAGGAACAAAACTACTGTTACACGTTCAAGACTCATTTATGACGAAATTCATAAATCTCCATTGGAATCCAAATATCAAAGAGGAATGACCTCACATTGGGGGAGATTGTTAGCCTCAAAATATTGAGTCAAACATGAATGTTCGGTCATAGGTTTCTATTGTAATATTTATTAGAACGTTGTAATAAGTAGTTATTTAGTCGTGGTTCACGGGCTTGGATTTAAACTAATTAAAGTCCAAAAGACAAGCCCGGCCCAATATATAGTCCATTAAAGCCCGCATGTGGGTGGACTATATATACTACCCTCCTAGCATGTTAGGAGGGTGGATGGTCATTTGTAACAACTTCTTTTCTTAATCTAATCTCACCAAGTTAATGATCTCCTCTCTACTTTCTCTCACTACTTTCTCTCTCTAGGAATTCATCTCTTCTTCATCTATTTTCTCTCTTTCTTCATTGCTTAATCATCACAAATACATGGGACAACAGATTATTTATAAGTCTCACTTTAAATAATCAATATAGTGATGAAAGTTCAATTTTCTCAAAGGATATTGTTTTATCTTTATAAAAACAATGAGTGATCTGCAAAAGAGTGATGAAAAGTTGTTCACCAAGAATTAACTCAATATGATAGGAAATGAGCTTAGCCAATTAATCATGAGGTTCATGATCTTGATGGCGCTAAAAAAGAATAATCCACAACGTAACTCAAATTGAGATGAGTACTTGTTTAATGGTTGCATCACTAATACGAACATTAGGACGAAGAAATAAAAGATAGATAACATCGATACATGTAGAATTAATCAATCCAAGGTAGTCTTTTCATTAATCACAAACAAGTCAAAATTGTACCGTAACACATTACGTGTCACTATGTCATACAATTCCAAGAAATCATCCTACCAACTGATGTCTCAGTTAAGTTAGGGATTTTTAAAAGATACCACAATGAATACTAATCTACAAGTCATTAGGTGTCCCACCTGTCCCGAAAGATCCATCGGTCCCAATTTAGAAGAAGATTTCTTCAATTTATTTATTGGACACTGGGCATCCTCGTCATTGGACAATGGCCTAGGAACAACCCTTAACACGAACTAACAATCAGTTAAAACCTTATAATTCAATCACAGAACTTAACGACTTCCTCTTAACAATTTCATATTCCATACGAGTTAAATTTTACTTTATTCAAATTTCAATCAATCTTATACTTAATGAGATATCCTACCTCATCTTCCAATACTTTCATCCTTATTCTTACACCTTGAAAGGGCAATAAAAGTTCGATATGAACAACACTTAATTTCCAATCCTATAGCTCCTTCATCAATAGTTATCAAATGAGTCACTAGTATGAAATGACTCACACATTCAATTAGACTTCTCAGAAAGGTACTAGTGGCATGAGGCTTTTGGGTAATGGTTCCAATGACAGCCTCTTGTGCAACATTCACCCTTTCGATTTCAAATTTAAGAATTGGCTGACAATGAATCAGATGACATCTTTCTAGGTGGTAACGTTTTATCAAACTTCACTCTATAAGGAAAGATCGTCATGACATCGATATCAAATTTAATCTTGCCAATTCTTTTTCAATATCACAATCAACTAATATCTACATTTCTACGAATATCAACTATTTTGTTGGGATCATAAATATCCACAACTTGGTTTAGATCTAGGATAGCTAGAATTCCTACGAGAATAGCTTCGATTAATTTACTAGGGGATTTAGAGTTCCTTGTGACAATCTATGAAGTATAAATACCTCGTATAAATATCAAAATATTCATCAAACAATCATGTAATAAAATTACATCCTATATATATATATATATATATATATATATATATATATATATATATATATATATATATATATATATATATATATATATATATATATATATATATATATATATATATATATATATATATATATATATATATATATATATATATATATATATATATATATATATATATATATATATATATATATATATATATATATAATCTAAGTTATATATATATTAAAATAACACTTCTCAGTCTGGCCTTGTCGGTAACTCGGGAATTCTTTGGCACCGTTATAGTCAAAAGATTTTTAGACATTTTTAGAAAAATGTTTATAGTTAAAAGATTTTGAAATGTTTTATTCAAAACCTTGGTTTTAAAAATCTTTCGTTCTCTATAACGAGAGCTCCGGTACCAAACTGTAACACCCCCAAATTTACACAATTCAACTACAGCGGAAGACTCGTTGGTGTTACGGGATAGCACATTACTCACATCATAGACAACGCTTAAAAATCGCGTCGTTTAATAATAAAGCATTTCCATACATAAATATCAAATTTACATACTTCCCAAGTCATAATATTTCATACAAGTTTTACAAAGCATTTGAATGGAAATTATTATTTAAGTGCGGGCCATGAATTCTTGTTGTCTTCCCGAGAATTACCTTCAAGTACCTGAGATAAAACATGTTAAAAGAAAAGGTCAGCGATAACGCTGAGTGGATTCATAGAGTTTAATAAAACCATCGATATATCATCGGTATATAATTATTACCGAAATTCATTTTGTACAAATCCATGTAGTAGGCCATAAAATAGGCCAAAAACATTTTATACAAATCCTTATCAAAAATCATAATATAGGCTTTTGCCTTCAAAATCATTATGCGAACCATTGTCGTAAAAACATCATACAATACGTTTTATAACGTTGTATAGATTAAATAAAAACCGTTATATGAATATGGTTATATAAAACCAAAACACGAACATAATATCAATAATAAGACCCTGTATTGCTAGTCAGGAAATATATCGTAATTCAATGCATAAAGCAGTATTTCGTTATTTGGATTATTATAAGCCGCATGACATTGTTACCTTAATATAACCAACAACGGGTAGCTAACCCGAAACTCATTTGCCCATCTAAATTAGCGTGTCGTCACAATAATCACGCTTGTGTAAATCTTCTCATACATAAATTTGCTTACCAATTAATGTGGCACGACGGAGAACAACCGTCAAGGCGCGAACTGAGGTGATCGTCCCCAAATAGTACTATTATATGCATAAGCGTCTACCAAATCCCGGTAGTTCACAATTCATGCTAGTGGGACTTTTAGTGACATAACCTAACTTTAATAATCCATTTTATCTCATACATCGGGTCAAAAAATCATTCATCGGGTCATACAATCATTCGGGTCCAAATCAATAAACAAGCAATCAGGACAACTGGTGTCCTATTTTTATTAAAACTAACATGTTATCTCCCTCGCGGGTTTATAAAACATCTCATAAAAACATTTAAAAGATTGAGAGGCTATGAACTCACGTTGATGTGGGAAAGCATGTTATCGGCGATTCGGATGTACGGTATGTGCTTCAATCACGGAAACCTAGACAAATAATACTCGTCTTAGACTTTTTTCCAATGACTTTATAAAAATAACAATTATGTATAAATATGATGATTTTATACATATGATGATGATCAAGTGGGTTTATATATTCTCATTCACTCATTTTTGTGTTATATGTTGACAACTTTTATATTAGTTTTCTAGTTTTACCTATTTACATGTTTTAGGTCCAATAAGCCTTTTATAAGTCCATTAACTTGTATTAATCCATTTTATACTTTTGTTATCAGTATTATACTTTACATGTTGGGTCCAAGTGGGTTAAGCCCAATAAATAAATTTATAAGTATTTTACTAACTAGTCGGGTTTATAGTCCAATAAGGCTACTTTGGCCCGTTAATGTCTATATGTTGTAAAGTTCGGGTTTTATCGGTTTTTACTTGTTATATAAGTTCATATATCAGTATGTGAGTTTATAAAAGTTTATATTAGACGGGTCCGACCGTCTAAGTTTTATTTGACAAAAACGTTAATCTTTCGGTTTTAGCCGAAAAGACGTAAAACTTAGTATATAGTTTTTATAACTTATAAAACTTACCAAACTACCATTTTTATATAATGTCCATTTATTTATCCTTATGCATATTTATATGAATGAAATATGTAAGTTAGTGGGTTTTAATTCACATATTATACTATATTTATTTGAGTGCTTATATAATAATATTAAACTTTAATTTCATAAAATTAGTCCTAAATTTTAAGTTCACTAAAATGGTCATACCTAGAGTTCTACATGGAAATAGAACCCCAATTTTTTATCATAAAAACTACATGATATGTGCTTCATTTTATTCCTTATAGCTACTGATGAATCAACCTCTAAGTATTTTATAAAATTCGTCCAAAACAGTGTACTCAGATTTGCACTCTAAACTTGTTTTGATCATATCTCACTCATTTTTATGATTCCATTGCATGAACAACTCTCACATGTGTAAAAGAATCATAGATTACTGTATATTAATTTATCCAAGCCATTTTATCAGTTTATCATAAGAGTATTCACTGTTTTATACAGCCTCCTAATTTAGCCATGATTTAACCATTTTTACATGTGGTTTTTCCATCTTTTTGTCCATGTTTATCAAATCTATCAACACCAAATCCCCTCATAATATTTTTAATCATCATTCATCATCATATACATATACATAAATAAGGAAATTACAAGATTACATAATCTAAATAACAAGAGGATAGGAAGAACAATCTTTATACCACCAAGATTAAGTAGTTTGAAGGATCAAGACTTGGTTTTGGGTCACCAAATCTTATGAACTCTTGTATGAAATCTTCAAGATCACCAAGGGAGATGTTGGTTTTTGAAAATCAGCCCTACTTCATCTTGCAAACTTCTCTTTGGATGTTAAAATCACCACCAATCTATAGAGCTTCAAAAGGGCTTCATCATATGTATGAATAACACATGATTCCATTGTTAAAATTGATCAAATGAGGGTGTTTGATGGTGGAGTGGGACGAAACTTGAGATAGAGAGATGAGAGAAATGTAGTGGTTTTGCATGTTGAGTTTTGGTGGAAATGGTTTAGCAAAGTGGTATTAAGGAAAGTATATACAAGTTTCCTAGCTTCTAAGTGAAGCTTGACACATATTGAGGTGAGGTGGAGCATGCTTGGCCGTCCCATTTGTGGGGTGGGCAAGTGTAAAACTTGTCCCATCCCACTAATTTACGGGTACTCCTCGATTCTAGTTTCCTCGATTTACGTGCCCTCGGGTCGTTTTACGAAAAACGTTTTTATAAATCATGAATCAACGGCATAAAACGAATCTAATAAAAATTGTCTCATCAAAAACGGAGTTCAAAAACGTAAATACGTAATCCTAAGGTTTATGGTTTAATCGTAAAGGACGTTAAACTATTCGCGTAAGTCCTAATTTCTTCTCGTAAATTAGCGAGTTTATGAACCAACTCAAAATTAAAATCCCAAAATAATATTCACGGATAAATTTATTTCCTGAAATGTCGGACTGTCACCAAAGACGGTGTATGTAAACGTAAGCACGTAACGTAGAATCCTCTGGTTTAGTCGTAGTCGATGCTACTTCAAGATGTAAATCCAATTTTCTTCCCAAAAATAAGTGAGTTCATAATATAACATTAAAATAATGTTTTTAAATAATATTTGAGAATAAAATATAAACCATAAATTGACGGATTGTCACATACACATCCCTTCTTCTGGGTGCAATTAGAACAACATCATCATTTTGATTGAAGATTGTTCCTTGGGTCTTAGTGAACAGAACCTTGAAGCCAGCATCGCAGAGTTGACTAATGCTGATTAAGTTGTGCTTCAGTCCATTGACATAAGCGACCCTTGTGAAGGTTATACCGTTGCAATCCACTGAGCCGTAACCCTTAGTAGCCCCTGAGGAGTCATCTCCAAAGACTACTTTTAGACCAGACTCCTTCTTATATCTATGCAGATATTGTTTAACCACTGTCATATGTCTGGAGCACCCGCTATCCAGATACCAAACAGATTTCTTCAGATATTCCTGCATAGATATAACAAAGCCAGATTAGTTTCTATAATGAACCCACTTTCCAGTGGGTCCATATTGTCGCTGACCAGCGACATTGGGTCTTCTCTGGTTTCTATCTCCCCCTCTTTGGTTGCAGTCTCTGGGTTCATGACGCATACTTCCACAGATGTCACATCCGGAATAATGCTCGCACTCATCAGAGTGATGGTCAAAGAAGACGCAGTACTTGCATGGGGGATTTGGTCTGTAACCCTGAGAATTATCTCTGGGTTTGGGCTCAGATCTTCTAGAGGGCCTGTGAGGAGTTTTAGACCTTAATTGAGTTCTGGTTCTTTGAACACCAATAGTCTCCTCATGCTCTCTAGAGGTGTGTTCAGTAGACTCGCATGTGATACATTTTGGTTTCTTTGAGCAGTCCTTAGAAGAATGATTTTTGAAACCGCAATGCTTGCAAGTCCTGAATAAAGCTCTCCCCTTAGAGCTACTAGATCCTTCACCAAGAGAGTTAACAGATGGACTGTTAACTCTGGGGTTGATTTGTTCTATCAGCCCCTTTACTTCTTCCATCAAGGTGAGGAGAAGTTTTTGGTGGGTGAAAGCTATTCAGGGGGAGGAGTGGGTTTGTTGGATTCCTTGGCCACAAAAACCTTTTTGTGCGCTTTATCAGTGACTTTGAGAATTGAATTCCCTGGGGTTTTGGTTAGAGGTTTTGGGCCAACAAAGGAATCAGATGGGATAGCACCAGCGAGTCTTGATAAAGCTGGTACCTCTGATTTCTTGTCAGAGTTCATCTCATCCACAGAGGTGGAAGATGGAGAAGAAACATCTGAAGGGACAAATTTAACACTGGGTAAAGCTATATGATTTTTGTATCTACCCTTTCCCCCAATAGCCTGAACCACATCACCTGGTATGGATTCAGTAACTATTTCTTCCACTGTGGATTGAGCCAAATTCCATTTTTCAATGGTTTTTTTGGGTTCAGTGTTTTCATCAGTTAAAGACTCATTTTTAATGGACAATTTGCTTACTTCATTTTGGAGTTGATTTGCAAGATTCACAAAGGGTTTAAGATTTGTTAATTCAGATTAACAAAGATTTAACTCTACTTTAAGACTATGAAACTTGTTTAATAGGTTTTTTCTTTGCTCTTCCACAAAGTGGAGGTCAAATAAGGTATATTCACTGACATGGTCTCTATCAGGACCTTCATGCATAGATAGCAGTCTTTGTACCTTTTTCATGGTGATGTCCACCCATTGACCAGATCTTGCTTCGCTTTTTCCCACAACGGGTTCTTCATCAGCGACAGCCATAAAAGCTCTGACGGTAGTGGTTCCTTCATCCTCAAATGTAAGGGGTTCATCATCCCAGTCGAATGAAGCAGCAATCAGACCTTTTTCAGTCTTCTTAACATCCTTTTTCTTAGTTGCATCTTCAGCTTCCTGGTTGAGTTTCAACAGCTCAGCTTTCAAGGCTTTGTACTTAACTTTGTAGTCCTTCTTTCCCTCTAAGTCAGAGTGGGAGGTTTGCTTGAAAGGTGAGGTAGAGAACTTCTTCTTGCTGCTGTGGTTGTTGCTGGATGAAGGAAAGCTTGGAGAGGAGGTTTTGTTTGACCATCAATCTTTCTGAAAGTGACCAATCTTTCCACAAGTGTAGCATGACACCTTGGATTTATCAACCTTAGCAGCTCCAACTCTACCAGATCTCTTGTAGTACCTCTTCTGGTCAGCTAGAAGGGCTCTGTCATGGAACTCAGCATGTAATTCATCAAGAAATTCTTGACTGCTTCTGGTGTCCTCTTCTATGTTAGAGTCACTGTCCTAAATTGAATGGTTAGCAATAAGAGCTTTTGAACCAGTGATATTTGTGGTAAACCTATCAATCTCTGAAATGGAGTCAATTAGCCCTTCTTTATAGTTATATCTACCAAACAGTTGGGCTAAAGTATCATTTTTGATAGCATTATTTGCTCTTAAGGTCTGGTTTAGGCTAAGCCATTTTCTAGGTAAACTATTGACAAATGTAGCATTAACCTCAGCCTTAGGTAGAACAACTCCATTGTTTCCCAGGTCATTTAGTAAAATCTTAAGCCTAGTATAAGTTTGAGCAACAGTTTCTGTTTCTAAAGCTTTAAAAGCATTAAACTTATGTCTAAGGGCTTGGATTTTGGTTTCTTTTGTTTCCTCTAGACCTTCATACCCTAGAACTAACTCGGTCTACATCTCCTTAGCAGAGTTGCATTTTATGTTGGATTTCATAATTTCTTGGGTAGGCAAGAGAATATGATACTTTTGAGTCTCTTGTCCTGGTTAGCCAGACGTCTATCCGCTGGAGACCATTGCTTAACAGGCTTCTTGATGGGTCTCTCGGGGCTAGAGGAAACGGCCAGTGGTACATAGGGACCATTTTCTAAGATTTCTATCAAGAAGGGTTCTAAGACATCTAAATATATAAGAAATTCACTTTTCTAACTTGAAAAATCTTCTTCATCAAACGCTGGAACATTAGACACATGTCACCCCCCACGAACATCAAGTAGTTGGGGAAGGTCATCATCATTATTACCAGTGCTTACAACCGGTGTAGGCATGGTAGTAGATGTGGTGGCCGGTGTGGTGGTCGAAGTGGTACCTTGACTGGTTTGACCAAAGGGTGGTGGTATAGGAGGTATAGTATCAGTCATATTAGGATCTTGATTTTAAAAACAAGAACGGTTTATAAAATGTTTTATAAATCAAACTGCTCTGATACTAATTGAAAATCCCTTAATATGACAACTGTCGAAACTATAACTCGTATAAATACAGAAAAACAACGAAATACTTTTCAAACGCGTAATGCTTTATTAACTGTTATAAACAAAGTATTACAAAGTGCTATGAATACACCCGTTGAATGACAATAAGAAATGAACCCTAGAACAAGTAAACTAGATTCCACACTCAAGTTTACAAGGGAACCAATGAGACGCTGGTAGACAGCTGAGGGCTCTATGGTTCCAAAGTAAGAAAGAACTTAGATAACTTATCCAAGCACAAGGGTTGCCTTAACTCTTCTTTCTCACTCCTATTTATAGTTGTACGAGGTTGCTTCCTTAGTGGGAGTAGTTGATACGTGTCATCTTCTGAATGGAAGAGTACAATGTATTAAATGCATGTCTAAATCGAGACATACCTTTAAACAACTTTAGGTGAACAGTTCTGCCAATTGTTCACCTTTTGTCCCACTAGGTCGTACTAGGCTTTATCTTGAATCTCTTGTTTTGTCCGCTCAAAACACTTAGTAGATTCTCCCGCCTAAACTATAAAGGATTGGACAAGCTTTGCTTGTATCAGACTTCTAGGGTTCTTAAGTGATCTCTGAGTATTGTCAAATCAGATATCCTTGAACACTAGCACATTCCTTCTACATCCCAGCTATCCATAATCGCTGGTGAGTATGACTTTAGATTATCTTCGATTTCTCTGACGTTGTCTTTGACTTGAATGTTCCTGGTGTGCCAGCTTAGGCTTTGCCTTCCACTGGTCTGGTCTCTGTCGCTGGTCCTCTCAACGATTAGTAACACTTATTCTAATTTAAACAAATCTAGACTGGGCCATAGTTAAAAATTTCATTGGCCCAACATCACAAGTGCGTGTGCATCATGATAGATCGTAGTCCAAAAAAAGCCGGCATCGAACACTTTCTTAGCCGTAAGATTAGCACCGTGGTGACCACCCATGGGTCCCTCGTGACAAGCTCTAAGGATGTTAGAAGCTTCAGTACAAAATTCACGAAAGAATTTTCTCTTTTGTTGTGTCGTCATACCCTTGATTATGAAATTCCCCGCATGGTAATTTACAATGTCGGCAAACCATGGGGTGGTGTCTTTAGAATTTACTACACCGAGAGTCTCGAGAGGAAATGTTTCGGTAATTTCCTTGTTCTCGAAAACATCTTTGTGAGGATCTTCTAGACGAGAGAGATGATCGGCCGCTAGATTCTCGGCTCCTTTTTTGTCAAGCACGGTGAAATCAAATTCTTGGAGGAGGAGCATCTAACGAAGCAATCTCGGCTTAGCATCTTGCTTAGCTAAGAGATACTTGATAGCCGAATGGTCCGTATACACGATGCTTTTAGTCAAGACGAGATAAGGTCGGAATTTCTCAAAAGCATAGACCATGGCAAGGAATTCCTTTTCCGTTGTGGTGTACTTTGATTGAGCCTCGGTCATCGTCTTACTAGCATAATGGATAGGACGGAAGTGCTATTCATAGCGTTTCCCTAAGACGGCCCCTATAGCATAATCACTTGCATCATGATTTCAAAGGGTAATTCTCAATTAGGAGAAACAAGAATGGGAGCTTCGGTATGTTTCCTTTTAAGAGTTTCGAAAGCTCTAACACAATCCTTATTGAAATTAAAAGGAGCATACTTCTCGAGAAGGTGTGTCATTGGTCGGGAGATTTTCGAAAAGTCTTTGATGAAACGACGATAAAAGCCCCCGTAGCCTAGGAAACTCCTAACTCCCTTGACGGTTTTGGGATGAGGTAACTTGGCGATGACGTCTACCTTAGATTTATCGACTTCAATCCTCGCTTTCGAGACCTTGTGTCCTAAGTCGATTCCTTGTTTACACATAAAATGACATTTTTCCCAATTAAGCACAAGGTTGGTTTCTTCACAACGTTTTAACATTTGCTTGAGATTAGATAAACATGACGTGAATGAATTGCCAAACACCGAAAAGTCATCCATAAACACTTCCATCGACTTCTCGATCATATCATGAAAAATAGCCATCATACACCGTTGAAACGTACCCGGTGCATTACAAAGTCCGAAAGGCATCCTACGATAAGCAAACGTTCCATAAGGACACGTAAACGTAGTTTTCTCTTGATCACGAGGGTCGATAGGGATTTGAAAGTAACCGGAAAAACCATCTAAAAAGCAATAGAATTCATTTCCCGCGAGTCGCTCCAACATTTGATCCATGAAGGGCAAAGGAAAGTGGTCTTTACGAGTGGCGTCACTTAAATTTCGTTAGTCAATACACACCCTCCAACCGGTCACAACACGAGTGGTAATTAACACGTTTTTTTCATTAGGCACAACGGTCATTCCTCCCTTTTTAGGGACACAATGGATTGGGCTCACCCATGGGCTATCGGAGATAGGATAAATCATTCCCGCGTCAAGGAGTTTTAAGACTTCATTTTTTATGACATCGTAAATTTTGGGGTTTACCCTTCTTTGACTTTGAATTGCGCGTTTGTAGTCCTCCTCCATTAAAATCTTGTGAGTACAAAATTTTGGGTCAATACCCTTAATGTCGGAAATTTTCCACGTAATTGCCCCTTTATGAGCTTTAAGAACTTTCAAAAGTGCGGTTTTTTCATCATTAGAAAGACCTTTTGCAATGATAACCGGCAACTTGTCATCACCTTCCAAGAATGCGCATTCAAGGTGAGATGGAAGATCTTTCAATTCAAGGATAGGCGGTTCCTCGATCGAAGATTTTTGCTCAACACTCATAACTTCCATCGGTAGAAGAAATGGTGGAATAGAAGTATCATTACCAATAATCACCTCATCTTCATTGTCGATTTCATTTGAAGTAAAATCTCCTCCTTGGAATGGAGTGAGATTTGGTGTAGAATTAGCAAGAATCGGATCCAAAATAGTGGGATTGCCACTTGACGAGCTATCGAAAAAACCTAACACTTCTTGTGAAAACTCATCGCAAACCACATCAACTAAGTCGATGTGATTGATGGTAGCGATTTCATAAACATGAGAAGGTGTCGAGTTTTGCGTAGTGTTTATAACAAGTTCCTCTTCGTTGAATCTCAAAGTAATAGTTCTTGCATGAACGTCGATAAGCGATCTCGAGGTGTCTAAAATAGACGACCTAAAATTAGAGGAACTTGAGGATCCGCGGGGATGTCAACTACTATAAAATCAACGGGATAGTATAACTTCCCCACTTTCACGAAAACATCCTCGGCTACTCCACCTGCTAAAATCGTAGAATGTTCGGCCATCTCGATAGACATGTTCGAAGGAGTAAGAGCCGGAAGCGAAAGCGATTTCCAAATAGAAAAAGGCATCAAATTAATTCTCTCACTAAGATCGGCCAAGGCGAGGCATTCTTTCATATCTTGTATATCACAAGGAATGAGAAACTTCCCGGGGTCACCAACTTTTTCCGGTATGCGGTTAAGATAAACCGAAGAACAATTAGCAAGCTTTGAAAGCTTTTCCTTATCATTCATCATACTTTTAAAAGTGGAAGTGAAACGAGGCATGTATAACAACGCGTCGGCTAAACTTACATCAAAATGAACTTGTTGAAACATTTTTATAAAAAGATCGATTTGTTGTTTGTTACGTTCTTGCAATTTCTCTTTGTTTCGTCTCGAAGGGTAAGGTAAAGGTGGTGTGGGTTGGACATTAGGCAATGGCCTTGGAATCTCGGGTTCCATGATAGGTATTGGTTCAACCGTAGGTGTAGTATGAGCGGTACTTCGTGGGCTTGTGATATGCTCCTTTTCGACCATCACCTCAGGCTCTTTCTCGATTTCCTTCTCCGTAGAAGTACTTGGACGAGAGATTGGTTCTTTGAAAGTTTTACCACTACGAGTAGTAATAACCTTCATTTCTCCCTTCGGGTTTGCAATGGTATCACTAGGAAGACCACCCGAGGAAAAGGGCTTACAAATGATTGCTTCAAACAGTTTTGTCATTTGGTCTTCAAATTTTGATTTCCTAGCATCCGCTTTTAACAGTTCTTGCTTAATCTCATGTTGTCCTTGTTCTATTTTTTGTTGATTTTGTTGAAGACGTTGAACGTTTCCTTCCATTTTATTAGCATGAGTCTTAAGTTCATTAGCAAGTTCATTTTTAAGATCGTTTTTCAACTCGGATCTTAAGCTAATCATCTCACGTTACATGTTATCAAACTTTGCATCATTTGCTTTTGCATAATCCAAAAATTCTCCATTAAGATTTTTAGTGTGAGCATTTTGAAAACCTTGTGTAGTGTTTTGAAAATAACGGTTTTGGTTTTGATTTGAAACTTGTCCATTCCCACTTTGATAATTCCCTTTGTTGTAATTACCTGGATTGCCTTGATAACCCCCATTTTGATTGTTGTTTTGATACTTGTTAGCATTTTGATTTTGTGGAGCTTGATTTGGGCGGGAACCTTGGCCGTTTTGGTTGTAAGTTCATGTTGCTACATAAGCACTCGAAGTGTTACCACCGGCGGTAATGCACTCGGAAAGATCATGAGCTCCACCACAAGATAAACAAATCTTTTCAACCGCTTTAACCGATGCGGAATTCAAAGCATCTTTTGCTTTCCAATGTGTCATAATCGTCGAAAACCTATCGAAAAACCGATTTTCCTCATTAGCTTCATCATGTAATGCATTAATGTTACGAGACGATGACGACGATGACGAACCCATATTGGCAACACTCGGTGTGTTACGAGGGTTATAAACCTTAGATCCATTCTCGATAATCTTTAAAGCCTCATCGGCCGTTTTGCACAAAAATTTATCACCCGCGGCGGCATTCAAATAATCTCGTTCATGATCATTAAGCCCATTATAAAAAGTATCTATTTGATGCAATTCCGAAAAATCATGGTGTCGACATTCATGTAACATTTCCTTAAATCGTTCCCATGCCATTGAAAAACTTTCATTATTTCGTTGTGTAAACCTTGAAATCTTATTTTTTAAATGTGTTGTTTTAGATGGTGGAAAAAATGGTTCACAAACTTAGAGACGAGATCACCCCATGTTAAAATCGAATTTGGCGGTTCTTTCTCGAGCCAAATTTTTGCGGATCCATCCAGCGAGTATGGAAACAACATCATCTTAATGGCATCATGTGGAACATCCTTAAACTTGCTTGTTGCGGTGAGACGATTAAAATTCCTTATGTGGTAATGCGGGTTGTCTTTCTCATGACCTCTAAACTTATTTGCTTGCAACATCGACATTAAACCCGTCTTAATCTCGAAATTCTCCGCAAGGATGGCGGGAATCACAATAGCTTCTCCAAACCCCTCGGTGGGTGCTTGAAGCAACTCCATCATAGTACGATTAGCCTTGGCGACTATTGGTTCTACAACGGGTTCGACAATTGGAGTTTGTTGTTCAATCAAAGGACTTTGATTTCCTTGACTTTGACGAAGTTTACGAGCTCGTTTTGCTTGATTCCGAGTTAGCATAAACTTGACGTAGAATGGGAGGTGAGCAAAGAAGATTCTTTTTGGGTGTTTTGTGAGTTTTCAATTTTTTTGTGTTTTTGATTGTTTTTAATTTTTTTGGATTTTGTGTGTATTTATAGACAACAATCTACCAAATCTCTCCTCGAATCAAACCCTTGATTAAAGAAGCCTCAAAAGAATGAAAACGATCACGTGGAGTGAACGCCTTCGAATGACTTTAGAACTTTGGTGAAAACCAAATTGTTCAAGAGGGTTTAATCGTAAAGAAAACCAAGCAAATATATTATACCTCCCCGGCAGCGGCGCCAAAATGATTGTAATGTTTTACTACTCTTTAGGAAAAGAGCGTAAATAGGGAAAGTATTAAATACGACGGTTTAGGAAAACCGTGTACTAATGACCCTAAGGGTGAAAGTTCGTTTCCCAAGGAGGTATATGTGTGTGACTAAAATGTAAATGATTTGAGATTAATAGGAGAAAGAAGGGATGAGAAAATAGAATGACAGATACGTGAAAATTATTACTACGAAGACTAAATTAAAAACCGTAAAAAGTGCCAAAATAAAAATTAATTCTAAAAATTCCAAAAAATCACCAAAAATCAAATTAAATAAACTAAGAGTTTACAAATGATCAAAACTTTTTCAATTTTAATTAATTAATTATTGATTTTTAAATGCTAATTAAAGCCCTAAAAATCCAATTAATTATTAAAAAGCCCAAATAAAGATTTTTCACTTTGTAAACCTCTTAAAAAGACTAAAAACTATTTTTAAAAATATTTAAACTAAGGAAAACTATTTTTAAATGATTAAAAACTATTAAAATATTAAAATATTCTAGAAATTAAGAAAATGGTGCTAAAATTAATCTAAGAGTTTTAAAAATCCTATTTTAATGTATTTGACCTAAGAAAAATATAAAAGTTGCAAAAATGTGAAAAAAGAAATTTAATAATAAAATAATATTAAAATATTATTAAAAATCCAAAAATTATAAAAAATTCTAAAAACTTGCAAAGTAGTTTATTTTAACCTAAATAATCAGAAAATGAAAGTGAAATTACCAAAATACCCCTAATGGGCATCCAAATGTGCTAAAAACAAAAACAGTCCAAACGAAATGGGCTTTTGGGCCCAATAAGATCAAACTTAACCAAATAAGCTGAAAATCACCAGTCTAGCTTAAAATTCAATTCTAAACACAAAAGTCTGAAGGCCCAAAAGCTGAAAGTGAGCTTATCACAGCTTAATGGTAAAACATCTTACCCTTATCGGGCTTTTTGGCCCATTAAAGCAATAAGCCAATGCCATAAGCTCAGATTTGACACACAACCTTCTTTTAAGATGCTTAAGAGATCTGTGAAAAGAAATTTCAAATAAGCTCAACCAATAAGTCAGAAATAAGCAAAGTAAGTTTTCACTAAAAGACAAAATAGTCGACTTGGAGTTCTAAACCACCTCAGACCTTGAAATAAGTTGCAAAAGACTCTAAATGACTTAATTAAGACAAATCAACAAAGAAAAGTTCAATAAGCCAAGCCAATTAAGCTGATAAAGCTGATAAGCACTTATGTAAAAGTCAAAGTTATTGGTTTTCTAGTCAAAGCTCAAAGTTAACCCTTCAAATGCTCCAGTATAAACAAATGGGTCAAATAAGTAACACCTATTACAAATTCAAAGTTGTTGCAGGTTTAAATGAGCTAGAACAGCTTATTGATAAGCACAAGGTGAAATAACACTAGCAGTGGCTAGCAGCAGGGGAAAGGAGTTCCCACTGCTTTGACTATTTGACTTGCTTTTTTAGAGAGATCCAGTTGGATTCAATGGAAAACAAAGGAACCCTTGTAATCAGTGGATCACAAGGAGTCAATATCAATCAACAAATCACAATTTGGTTCACTCAATAAGACCAGAATAAGCAAACAATCACCAGATATGATATAGACTTGCAAATAAGCAGATTATGAACTAAAAAGCAGTTTTAGCATGAATAAGCCAGCCAAATTGAAACATATGCATACACAAGCTATAATAAAGTCCAATAAGCACAATCAGACTTGTTTCAAACACTAGATCAAAGATTAGAAGCAGATTCAAGCACAAACAGTTACTGATGAACAAAGGTGATTATCCAAAACCTTTTGCTGATCTATTTGACCACCAACCCAATTTCAAACCCTTAAATCCCTTTCCCTGGTTATGTTAACTAAAACTTATCACTTGTTAACCCTAGTCTACCCATAAATCTAGGTGTCCCCAAAATTTTAGCCAAAATTTCCAAGTAAAACAGATTTTATGGACCTTTGTTGGATTTGAGTGTTTAGACCCTCAAAACTTGCAGATAAATGACCCAATACACCAGATAAACAATGACCAATAACAAGCAACAACAAACAACCACTCAATTTGCCTTAAATCCTATTAGATCAGTTAACCCAAACACCCCTTTAGAATCTGATTTCTCAAATTTTCAAAGGATTGTTATGTTTTAACCCTCAAATCAGGATCTAATCAACCCTAACAACAATAATCAAACCTCAGAAACACCAATCAACCACAATATCTCAGATTCACAAACAAATATGCAAAATCACCAAAAATTAAGCAAAATTCAGAAAATATAAAAGGGATAAGAGATTTAAACCTCCAAAATGTACATCCACACTTTGGATTGTTTGAGCTTATGTTCTAGCAAGAACAAGCACCAGCTTCCACAGCTGCTAAGAAGAACAAACACAAAAGTGACCTCAAAACAGATTATCCTTTGATTTTTGAAAACAAGAGTTTTAAACCTTAAAATCTTTTCTCAAAATCAATCAAACAAGTAAATGGAACTCAGATCTTAGCTAATCTAACACCAAACTTTCATAAAACACAAAAAAGAATTCAATATTTTCTAAAAACTAACTTTTATTTCATAAAAAGGAATTACAAAGAAATTAGCTAAAATCTGGAACAAATGGGCTCTCACATGTTGAGGCCTCCTTATATAGACGACTAAGATCATTCTAGAAGGGAAAAATACATGAAAACCCTAGCTTTGAAATCTATGAATTGCCCTTGAGTGCATTGATTTGTTGAGCTGTCAAATTTGATCCAAATCGTTCATTTATGCTTTGGGGCCAAGTAATGAGCCGAAAGCGTTGATCTTGCCACGTCATTTTGCTTAGAGAATAAGTAGACATGCGATTGGTGAACGGGTTTAGGTGTGGGGTCCTTTGGTGAATGGAGATTGGGGATTTGTTTTTGTGGGATGTATTTCTGGGCGTGTGAATCAAACGTGGGACAAGTTAATTTGATTTTACCCTTTGTTAAGTGGGTGGTAATTTTGGGTGGATGAATGGTGAATAGTAAAGATTTTGATCCGAAATTAGGGGAAAGAGTTGTTTGGCGCGTGTTTGTGTGGTTTAAACTTTAGGAAATGACAATATGAGTCCTTGTTCTTTGGTAGATCATGTATAAAAAGTTTATTTCCCTAATAAACTTGTTTCCTTTGTTAAATAACTTCTATTTTTCCCACTTTGGCCACGAAAAGTTTGCAAAACAGATTCTAGGGCTTATTCCACTTTGGCATAATTACAACTTTAGTCCTTTTGATATTTAATCCATTTTAAAAGGACTAGAAGTGTAATATTCTTGAACTTCAAGGGCTTCTTTGGATCTTGGACTTAATGAAGGACCATTATTGACAATTTGGATTTGTGGAAGGGCTAATCTTGTCAATTCATTAAACTTGGAGGACCTTTTTGTAATTTTGACAAACTTAAGTGACCAAACTTGTAATTTATGAATATACAAGGGTATTAAGTATCATTTCTTCATAAATGAGGGATCATTCTTGTACATCTTCAAGTCTTCAAGGGTTTTATCTTGGAAAATCACAAACTAGGGCCCGATTATTTGTGCGGCTTCGTTTCTCGTGTTCGTTTTTCCTTGTTTCTTGTGATCTTTTGTCTATTTCATGATATCCATACCTAAAATACACAAGTAAACAAACACAAGCATATATATGGTATTTTATGACATTTTTATGCATTTAAAGCCCGAAAAAACGATGAGATCATGTATAAATGCCATCCCATCAGCTATGAACTCACCTTATCTCTAAAGATTCTTAATCTCTTCATGTTATATCAAAATTTTAACATCTTAACCTCACCAACTTGGATTAACACATTTTATATAATATTAATTCCTTGAATCTTGAGTTCAGGAGTTGTTTAATAATACTTGTATATTCCTATTTATAAATTTTGAGTTATATCATCATTGCTCAGGCTATCATACTCAGAAGTCATTCTATAAACGTTTGAGGAGCGAGGGCACTTTAAATCGTAAACCCAACCACTCAGTCAGAACGTAATATCGAGATGGAACATATTTGTACAAAGTTCCCTACTAACATGATACATTATATATATTAGAAATTTCTTCAAAAGTTAGTATGTTATTCATTATTTACATTTTAGATTCTTTAGTTTCAAAACTGGCAAAAATGGTCCTTTTTGTTATAAGTTTGGTATATTTACACTTTAACCCTTAAAGTATATAGTTTTAATATTTACATTTTCAACCTTCAAATATTAACCTTAGGGTTTTAAACTTTTAAATCTTAGTCCGTATAGTTTTAACTTTGATAAAATGACACTTTTGGCCCAAAATGTTAATAGTTTCAAAAATGACAGTTTTAGTCCCTATACTTGTTTAAAATTACATAACAACCTCAAAATTGTACCAAATGATCTAGGAACTTAAAACAAAGTTTATGAACAAATTTATAATCATAATAACATTACTTTTCCAGAATTATAGCCTTTGAAATAGATTTTATCTCATTATTTCATGTAAATTACAAAACTAGGATTTTATAACATCTTTGATTTATAACTTTAATTTTAGCTTATTACATGAACTAAGACTTATTAGATTAGCTTATTAACATCTTATTTACATTATAAAAAGTCTTAGAAAAGCATTATAACAAGATAAAAGTTTAGTTAACATAATGATTACCTAAGTAGCTCCAAAATGATTTATAGGGCTATCAAAGCTTCAAGAGCTTCAATGGCTTCCTTCTAGACCAGGTTTCTGGTCGTATGAGTATCTTAAAACCTTTGTAGAAGTGAAAATCATAATGGGCATTGAGGTTAAGAGAAAATGGGGTGCAAGTTCTCAAATGAGAGGATTCGTCCCTTTTATAGCCATTTTCAACACTTAGGCTTCAAGCTATGGCTATAAATGAGTATGGTCTGTATATAAGTGACTAAGGGAAGCTAGGGGGTTCTATGGAAGTATATTATTGAGTCATGAAAGCTAGGAATAAAATATCTTGGTCTTGTGGTTCATATTAGGTCACGACAACATTAGGATGAGAATGAAGATGTGTAGCCTTCAAGTAGGTGATGCACCTACTAGAAAATATCTCAAAATATCTATTGATCTGATCTTAGGTTTAAAACTGGGAGGTAAAGTGTTTAAACAAGATTTTGGAAGGAAAAACCTAGTCGGATGGTATTTATAGGGCTTGTAACTTGTAACTTTGTAATTTTGATAATTAAGGATTTAGGAATGCAATTAGTGATGGATTATGGTGTAATTAGGGTTTACACATTGTGTTTAGAAGGTTTGTGTAACACCCCCAAATTTATACAACTCAATACAGCGGAAGACTCGTTGGTGTTACGGGATAGCACATTACTCACATCATAGACAACGCATAAAAATCGCGTCGTTTAATAATAAAAGCATTTCCATTCATAAATATCAAATTTACATAGGTCCCAAGTCATATTATTTCATACAGGTTTTATAAAGCATTTGAATGGAAACTGTTATTTAAGTACGGGCCATGAATTCTTGTTGTCTTCCCGAGAATTACCTTCAAGTACCTGAGATAAAACATGTTAAAAGAAAAGGTCAGCGAAAACGCCGAGTGAATTCATAGAGTTTAATGAAATCCATCAATATAACATCGGTATAAAATTATTACCGAAAATCATTTTGTACAAATCATTTTAATAGGCCATAAAATAGCCAAAGTCATTTTATTCAAATCCTTATCAAAATCATAATATAGGCTGTTGCCATCAAAATCATTATACGAACCAATGTCGTAAAAACATCATACAATACGTTTTATAACGTTATATAGATTAAATAAAAACCTTTATATGAATATGGTTATATAAAACCAAAACACAAACATAACATCAGTAATAAGACCCCGTATTGCTAGTCAGGCAATACATCGTAATTCAATGCGTATATAAGTATTTTTGTTATTTTTGGATTATTATAAGCCGCATGACATTGTTACCTTACTATCACAACAACGGGTAGCTAACCCGATACTCAATTTGCCCATCTAAATTAGCGTGTCGTCACAATAATCACGCTTGTGTAAATCTTCTCATACATAAATTCGCTTACCAATCAATGTGGCACGACGGGGATCAACCGTCAAGGCGCGAACTGGGGTGATCGTCCCCAAATAGTACTATTATATGCATAAGCGTCTACCAAAACCCGGTAGTTCACAATTCATGCTAATGGGACTTTTAGTGACATAACCTAACTTTAATAATCCATTTCATTTCATCTATCGGGTCATTTAATCATTCATTGGGTCATACAATCATTCGGGTCCAAATCAATAAACAAACAATCGAGACAACTAGTGTCTTATTTTATAAAAACTAACATGTTATCTCCCTCGCGGGTTTATCAAACATTTCATAAAAACATTTAAAAATATTGTAAGGCTATGAACTCACGTTGATGTGGGAAAGCGGGTTATCGGCGATTCGGATGTATGGTACGTGCTTCAATCACGGAAACCTAGACAAATAATATTCGTCTTAGACTTTTGTCCAATGACTTTATAAAAATAACAATTATGTATACATATGATGATTTTATAAATATGATGATGATCAAGTGGGATTGTACATTTTTACTCATTCATTATAGTGTTTATGTGTTGGTAACATTTTTATACTAGTTTTACTTATTTACATGTTTTAGACTGAATAAGCCTATTACAAGCCCAATACTTTATATTAGTCCATTTTACACCTTTATTATCAGTATTATACTTTTCATGTTGGGCCCAAATGGGTTAAGCCCAATAAGTAAGTTTATAAGTGTTTTACTAACTAGTCGGGTTTATAGTCCAATAAGGCTACTTTGGCCCGTTAATGTCTATATGTTGTAAAGCTCGGGTTTTATTGGTTTTTACTTGTTATATAAGTTTATATATCAGTATGTGAGTTTATAAAATTTTACATTAGACGGGTCCAACCGTCTAAGTTTTATTTAACAAAAACGTTAATCTTTCGGCTTTAGCCGAAAAGACGTAAAAATCATGTTTATAGTTTTATAACTTATAAAACTTATCAAACTACCATTTTTATAAAATGTCCATTTATTTATCCTTATACATATTTATATAAATGTAATATATAAGTTAGTGGGTTTTAATTCACATTTTATACTATATTTATTTGAGTGCTATTATAATACTATTATACTTTAATTTCCCAAAAATCTGATTTTTACTTTCACTTTCACCATTTTTACCATATCTTGAGTTCTACAAGGAGATAGAAGCTCATTTTTGGACACCATAAACTACATGATATGTGCTACAATTAACTTAGTTTTAGATACTGCTCAATCCAACTCTAAATATCCCTAACAGTCCGTCCAAAACTGACTATTCAGATTGGTACTTCAATTTTGTTTTAATCATATCTCACTCATTATAATGATTCCATTGTATGGCCAACTCTCACATGTGTACAAGACCTAATAATTACTGTATATTGCTTCCACTTTGCCATTTTATCAGTTTAACATGTGGTTAGTTACTGTTTTTATACAGCCAACTTATTAAGCAAGATTTTAACCTTTTTACATATGGTTTTCCATCTCTTTAATCATATTTATCAACACTTGATCCCCACACAACATTTTTATCATCATATATTCATCATATACATATACAATAAGAAATAAAATACATGATTACAAAATCAATATAACAAGAGGATGGGAAGAACAATCTTTATACCACCAAGATTATGTAAGTTGTGATCAAGACATGGATTTTGATCACACAACTTGTGATAAATCAACACCAATCTTCAAGGACACCATTACTTGTAAACTTTATGTATAAATCAGCCCTTGGACATCATCAAATCACCATCTTGGATGTTAGAATCACCTCCAATCTTAATATCTTCAAAAGGACATCATCATATGTGTGTATAACACCAAATATTGTGGTTGAAAATTGATCAAAGGGGTGTTTATGGTGGTATATTGGATGGCAAGTTTGAGAGAGATGAGAGGATTTGAGTTGTTTGCATGTGATATAATGAGTTAGTTGTTTAAGTTTTGGTGGTTTATGATGTGTAGATGGTTTGATGCAAAACTAGGACAAGTGTCCTAGTTTTTAAATAAAAAGTGGACACATCTTTGATGTGTTGTAGTAGTTTTGGCTACCCACTATAGGGGTTGGGACAAGTAATACTTGTTTCATCCCCTTATTAGTTTACGGGTACTCCTCGATTCTAGTTTTCTTGATTTGTGTGCCCTCGGGTCGTTTTACGAAAAACGTTTTTATAAATTATAAATCAACAGCACAAAATGAATCTAATAAAAATTGTCTCATCAAAAACGGAGTTCGAAAACGTAAATACGTAATCCTAAGGTTTCCGGTTTAGTCGTAAAGGACGTTAAATTATTCACGTAAGTCCTAATCTCTTCTCGTAAATTTGTGAGTTTATGAACCAACTCAAAATTAAAATCCCAAAATAATATTTACGGATAAATTTATTTTCTGAAATGTCGGACTGTCACCAAAAACGGTGTAGGTAAACGTAAGCACGTAACGTAGAATCCTCCGGTTTAGACGTAGTCGATGCTACTTCAAGATGTAAATCCAAATTTCTTCCCAAAAATAAGTGAGTTCATAATATAACATTAAAATAATGTTTTTAAATAATATTTGAGAATAAAATATAAACCATAAATTGACGGATTGTCACAGAATTTACACCTAAACATGATCTTTGTCCTCAAAGATCATCTTATCTTACTACTCGCTTCTTATAGAGTTAAAGCCATGTGGGTATTTCCTCCACATTCGGTCTTTTCTCACAAGTGTAATTCATTACAATACGCGAGTTTCATCAAACATAACTACGGGAATAAGATCAGGCTTAATGTTGACTTACTTTCTCTATCCATGATGTTCACGGGTTTTGATGAATGCAACTTTTCGCCGATCTAAACTTCATCAAGAAGTGATCAGATTCTCACTTGATAGACATTTTATCAAGTTCGATATACGAAACATAATTCACGCAGCTCTTGAAGTCCTAGGGTAGATCCAGCTTATATGCCTTTCAAACCAATCTTTTACATCATCTCAATGGTCCCATACAACGGGGACTTATATCCCATGATCTTTCAGATCATCAATTCATTTTTCCATGGTTAAAAATTTTGGCATAACTTCGCTACCCATCTGGCACTTCAAGATCTACATTTCATATTCACATAACCTCCTGCCCACTACTGGCAGTCAATAATCAGATCCTAATTTCAACAATCATTTCAGGTCTCGCGGGTAGAGTATTTTGTAAGGTTAGGTTCGCCATCATAGGAAACCTTCAACCTAAAGACATGTCCAACTCACAATGGGTGTATGTCGGGTGTCTTCATCCGAACTCCTGCTTACAGATGCTCTAATATATATCCTCACAAGATTCGATCTCGATCCTAATACGATAGTTTTCAATGATAATCTCTCCAAAGGAAAAAGATTATACGGTTCATTACCAAAGGTCAATCATTCAAACATAAAACAAGACTTCTAGTATTTTGTATCGTTACTTTACCTTGTCCCTTCGATTGGGGTGGTACACTGTACTCTCATCAAGATTCGTTCTCAATGATTTCTGAGCAAATCTCTAGAAATTCGATATGAAGCGAGGATCTTGATAGAGATGACCGATACAGACACACCATATTTACATAACTCCTTTAAATACAAAAGAGTCAATTTCTTCATCAAGAGTCTATCATTAACATGAATGATATTAGCAGATTTGGTCAGTCTGTCGACGATGACCCAAATCGAATCAAATTTAGATGATGACCTTTGCAATAGCTAGACGTTTACTAATGTATGAGGTGATGTCTGCCTTCATAATTTGCCATCAGTACAACTTCTTCTGATAATGATACATTAAATCAGAAATGACAGGAATAGAATACTTATACTTACAAGGTTCCAACATAACTATATCTCAAAATCTCTATTTTTAGGCAACCTCAAGTGGCCTGTTATACATTCAGCGCCATCGGCTTCTCAATTTTGATAGTTCACATTAGTCGTGAACCCCTTTTTATTATCTATATTATCCTTTTTACAATCATTGTTTATTTTTATATTCTCCGGCAATTTATTTTGCACCTTCATTATTAAGGAACATGTCCTAATTGGTTCTTTATCTTTTCTATATAATGCGTCAGTATTTACATTCATATTTCCTGATGAAATAATTATCATGTCTACAATTTACTCAGAAATTCTTTCTTCATATTTTCTAAGTCTTAGTTCTATCTCAACTATTGTTTTTATCAGTTTTGCTTAATCCGACGTTTTAAAGCGTCGATAATTATTACACGTAAATTAACAATAAATATTAAGTTTTTATGAAACGTAAATGTTAAAAGTTTAAATTTCTTAGTTCGACCAATTATAATAAAATGTTCAAAACAAATTTGAATTTAATTAACACGATTTTTGCTGATTTATCGAAAATAATTAATAAGATTCGTAAATGTTTGAAAAATCTTTGGTTATACTTTGGTCAAAATTTTCTTACTTGAAAAGCAAAAAGTGTCGTTTCAAATTTTAATTCATGGTTTAAATGGTTTCCTCAATCCCTCTTAGGTTGTCTTGAGGTATACACGAACATTTACCCCTAAACAGGAGTTTAGTTAAATGTTTTGGGTATAAGGGAATAATCCCTCAAAAGTTCTTTTTGATAAAACATTTGTCAAAACACATTTGCACTTTCTTTGTGGTAAAACCGAAAGTCTTAAAAGGGCTCTTAATTTTTGAAGAGTCAATATATATTTCATTATCTATTAATTACACGGTCAAATAATGTAAAGGATTAAGCCTTAAATCACATGTTAAATATTCAAGGTACAGGTTTTCACTACTCGACCAATTCAGGGCGGTCTATAAATGATTATTAACTCCTTCTTATTCTTATAAACAAACAAATAGTCCTTAATGATCACAAGCATGAATTTATCAAATTACAGCCTACACACGTGATTCGCCAAATTTATGGATGCTACATGTGCGTTGGTCAATCCAAACAACATAACATGAAACTCATAATGTTCATTACAAGTCCCAGATGTAGTGATTGGAATAGATAATCTTTTTCGCGGATGCGAAATTGATGATAACCATGTCGTGGATCAAATTTTTAGAACATACGCTAGAACCTTGTAAATGATCGAACAAATCTATCATCTTGGGTAGTGGATATAGATTTTTATCATCAATTTACCTAGTTCACGGTAATTCTTTTAATTCAGATGGTGCTGACGTACAGTGCACATGCCACAGGTGAAACACCGGGAATATAATCAATACCAAATTCAACTTGCCTTAATGGCGAAAGTCTAGGTAATTCACCAGCAAATACCTCCTAAAGTTTCAGATAACATAAACATCTTTTAATACATTTATTTTAAGTTCTTTCTAGATTATAATATCTATGACTAATTCACAACCATTCATGGTATAATTTCAAGTCTAAATGCAGGATATGGTCATCCACCAAGAATTATTTAGATCACTTTTGATAATCAACATCTTATCTTTTAGGGATTTCTACTCGAGTTTCCATCAATTAAGACAATGTCGTCATGTCATAATCAATCAATCCATTCTACTGGCATTATCAACTTTCCAGTTTCATTACCGTTAATAAGATGTGGACTTCTCAAAAGACTAATAATAACTCATAATCCTTCACAATTTCAAGGATATATGGAGACACAACTATCATCAAAAGAGTAATGTCAACGCATAATCTACGCGAGAGAATTTTCAAATCAGATACAGACGAAAACATTTAACGAATATGAATATATCCCATGTTTTCATAATTTGAGTACGCATTCGAAAGCTCCTCGGATCGTTACCCAGGTCATTCAAATGAAATCAAATCAAAAGAAATGATAGGAATGTCGATACATCCAGTCGGGCATCAACACTCGGTAATCATATAATTTTCCTAAGAATCTCACTACGAGCGAATTGGATAAAGAAGGGAATATCAATTGTCAATTAAGACAATATCTATAGATGAGTAAATTTGACTCAGAAGAATAGATGCTACAGGCACATATGTAGGTGTCCCTAACACTATGTCCCTATTTTTCACTTCTTGCAGATCTCATAAAATTTAGTCTTTCCCAATCTTCAAAGAAAATTTAATGTTTATTAACAATTTTTATGGTGACTACTAATCAGTCTTGCATGGTCCCTTCCAAATTGTATGTAGGCGCGCAACTATATACAATTTCAAGATTAACGATGCAATACTCAGTTCGTCAAAATTTTATCATCATGTTTATAATAAAAACATTCTCATGCTTAATTCTTAAATAAGAATCAAGAATAAATTTACAAAGATTTTCTTTGTTATGAAACCAATTAAGTTTTCCAAGGTGTTTTATAAACAACTTCATTTCGATAACGATTATTTATAAGTCTCACTTTAAATAATCCATATGGTGATGAAAACCCAATTTTCCTCAAGGGATACTGTTTTAACTTATAAAAACAATTAGTGATCTGCAAAAGAGTGATCAAGAGTTGTTCACCAAGAACTAACTACTATATATCAAGAAATGAGCTTAGCCACTTAATCATGAGGTTCATGACCTTGATGGCACTCAGAAAGAATAATTCACAACGTAACTCAAATCGAGATGAGTACTTGTTCAATGGTTGCATCACTAATGCGAGCATTAGGATGAAGTAATAAAAGATAGATAACATCGATACATGTAGAATTTAGCAATCAATGGTATTCTTTTCATTAATCACAAACAAGTCAGAATTGTACTGTAACACATTACGTGTCACTATGTCATACAATTCCAAAAACTCATCCTACCAACTGATATCTCAGTTAAGTTAGGGATTTTTAAAAGATACTACAATGAATACTAATCTACAAGAATCATTAGGTGTTTCACATGTCCCGAAAGATCCATCGGTCTCAATTCAGAAGAAGATTTCTTCGATTTATTTATTGGACACTGGGCATCCTTGTTAGTGGACAATGGCTTAGGAACAACCCTTAACACAAAAAAACAATCATTTAAAACCTTATAATTCAATCACAGAACTTAACGAATTCCTCTTATTAATCTCATATTCCATACGGTTTAAATTTTTACTTTATTCAAGTTTCAATCAACTTATACTCAAGGCGATATCCTACCTCATTTTCCAATACTTTCAACCTTATTCATAAGCCTTAAAAGGGCAATAAAAGCTCGATATGATCAACACTTAATTTCCAATCCTATAGCTCTTACAACAATAGTTATCAAATGAGTCAGTAGTATGAAATGACTCACACATTCAATTAGACTTCTCGGAAAGGTACTAGTGGCATGAGGATTTTGGGTAATGGTTCCAATGACAACCTCAAGTGCAACATTAATCCTTTCGATTTCAAATCTAAGAATTGGGTGACAACGAATCAGATGACACCTTTCCAGGTGGTAACGTTTTTTTCAAACTCCACTCTATAAGGAAAGATCGTCATGACATCGATGTCAGATTTAATCTCGCCAATTCTTCTTCAAGATTACAATCAACTAATATTAACGTTTCTACGAATATCAATCATTTTGTTGGGATTATGAACATCCACAAGTTGGTTTAGAACTAGAATAGCTAGAATTCCTACGGGAATAGCTTCGATTGATTACTAGGGAAGTTAGGGTTTCTTGTGACAATCTACGTCGTATAAATAACTCGTATAAATATCAAAATAATCATCAAACAATCATGTAATCAAATTACATCATATATATATATATATATATATATATATATATATATATATATATATATATATATATATATATATATATATATATATATATATATATATATATAATCCAAGTTATATATATATATATATTAAAGTAACACTTCTCGGTCTGGCCTTGTCGGTAACTCGGGAATTCTTCGGCACTGTTATAGTCAAAAGATTTTTAGACATTTTTAGAAAAATGTTTATAGTTAAAAAAATTTGAAATGTTTTATTCAAAACCTTGGTTTTAAAAATCTTTCGTTCTCTATAACGAGAGCTCTGGTACCAAACTGTAACACCCCCAAATTTATACAACTCAATACAGCGGAAGACTCGTTGGTGTTACGGGACAGCACATTACTCACATCATAGACAACGCATAAAAATCGCGTCGTTTAATAATAAAAGCATTTCCATTCATAAATATCAAATTTACATAGGTCCCAAGTCATATTATTTCATACAGGTTTTATAAAGCATTTGAATGGAAATTGTTATTTAAGTGCGGGCCATGAATTCTTGTTGTCTTCCCGAGAATTTCCTTCAAGTACCTGAGATAAAACATGTTAAAAGAAAAGGTCAGCGAAAACGCCGAGTGAATTCATAGAGTTTAATGAAATCCATAAATATAACATCGGTATAAAATTATTACCGAAAATCATTTTGTACAAATCATTTTAATAGGCCATAAAATAGCCAAAGTCATTTTATTCAAATCCTTATCAAAATCATAATATAGGTTGTTGCCTTCAAAACAATTATACGAACCAATGTCGTAAAAACATCATACAATACGTTTTATAACGTTATATAGATTAAATAAAAACCGTTATATGAATATGGTTATATAAAACCAAAACACAAACATAACATCAGTAATAAGACCCCGTATTGCTAGTCAGGAAATACATCGTAATTCAATGCGTATATCAGTATTTTCGTTATTTTTGGATTATTATAAGCCGCATGACATTGTTACCTTACTATCACAACAACGGGTAGCTAACCCGATACTCAATTTGCCTATCTAAATTAGCGTGTCGTCACAATAATCACGCTTGTGTAAATCTTCTCATACATAAATTCGCTTACCAATCAATGTGGCACGACGGGGATCAACCGTCAAGGCGCGAACTGGGGTGATCGTCCCCAAATAGTACTATTATATGCATAAGCGTCTACCAAATCCCGGTAGTTCACAATTCATGCTAATGGGACTTTTAGTGACATAACCTAACTTTAATAATCCATTTCATTTCATCTATCAGGTCATTTAATCATTCATCGGGTCATACAATCATTCGAGTCCAAATCAATAAACAAACAATCGGGACAACTAGTGTCCTATTTTATAAAAACTAACATGTTATCTCCCTCGCGGGTTTATCAAACATTTCATAAAAACATTTAAAAAGAGTGCGAGGCTATGAACTCACGTTGATGTGGGAAAGCGGGTTATCGGCGATTCGGATGTACGGTACGTGCTTCAATCACGGAAACCTAGACAAATAATATTCGTCTTAGACTTTTGTCCAATGAATTTATATAAATAACAATTATGTATACATATGATGATTTTATAAATATGATGATGATCAAGTGGGATTGTACATTTATACTCATTCATTATAGTCTTTATGTGTTTGTAACATTTTTATACTAGTTTTACTTATTTACATGTTTTAGACCCAATAAGCCTATTACAAGCCCAATACTTTATATTAGTCCATTTTACACCTTTATTATCAGTATTATACTTTTCATGTTGGGCCCAAATAGGTTAAGCCCAATAAGTAAGTTTATAAGTGTTTTACTAACTAGTCGGGTTTATAGTCCAATAAGGCTACTTTGGCTCGTTAATGTCTATATGTTGTAAAGCTCGGGTTTTATTGGTTTTTACTTGTTATATAAGTTTATATATCAGTATGTGAGTTTATAAAAGTTTATATTAGACGGGTCCAACCGTCTAAGTTTTATTTAACAAAAACGTTAATCTTTCGGTTTTAGCCGAAAAGACGTAAAAATCATGTTTATAGTTTTATAACTTATAAAACTTATCAAACTACCATTTTTATAAAATGTCCATTTATTTATACTTATACATATTTATATAAATGTAATATATAAGTTAGTGGGTTTTAATTCACATTTTATACTATATTTATTTGAGTGCTATTATAATACTATAATACTTTAATTTCCCAAAAATCTGATTTTTACTTTCACTTTCACCATTTTTACCATATCATGAGTTCTACAAGGATATAGAAGCTCATTTTTGGACACCATAAAGTACATGATATGTGCTACAATTAACTTAGATTTAGCTACTGCTCAATCCAACTCTAAATATCCCTAACAGTCCGTCCAAAACTAACTATTCAGATTGGTACTTCAATTTTGTTTTAATCATATCTCACTCATTATAATGATTCCATTGTATGGCCAGCTCTCACATGTGTACAAGACCTAATACTTACTGTATATTGATTCCACTTTGCCATTTTATCAGTTTAACATGTGGTTAGTTACTGTTTTTATACAGTCAACTTATTAAGCAAGATTTTAACCATTTTACATATGGTTTTCCATCTCTTTAATCATATTTATCAACACTTGATTCCCACACAACATTTTTATAATCATATATTCATCATATAAATATACAATAAGAAAGAAAATACATGATTACAAAATCAAAATAACAAGATGATGGGAAGAACAATCTTTATACCACCAAGATTATGTAGGTTGTGATCAAGACATGGATTTTGATCACACAACTTGTGATAAATCAACACCAATCTTCAAGGCCACCATTACTTGTAAACTTTATGTAGAAATCATCCCTTGGACATCATCAAATCACCATCTTGGATGTTAGAATCACCTCCAATCTTCATATCTTCAAAAGGACATCATCATATGTGTGTATAACACCAAATATTGTGGTTGAAAATTGATCAAAGGGGTGTTTATGGTGGTATATTGGACGGCAAGTTTGAGAGAGAATGAGAGGATTTAAGTTGTTTGCATGTGATAGAATGAGCTAGTTGTTTAAGTTTTGGTGGTTTATGATGTGTAGATGGTTTGATGCAAAACTAGGACAAGTGTCCTAGTTTTTAAATAAAAAGTGGACACATCTTTGATGTGTTGTAGTAGTTTTGGCCGCCCACTATAGGGGTTGGGACAAGTAATACTTGTTTCATCCCCTTATTAGTTTACGGGTACTCCTCGATTCTCGTTTCCTCGATTTGTGAGCCCTCGGGTCGTTTTACGAAAAACGTTTTTATAAATTATGAATCAACGGCACAAAACAAATCTAATAAAAATTGTCTTATCAAAAACGGAGTTCGAAAACGTAAATACGTAATCCTAAGGTTTCCGGTTTAGTCGTAAAGGACGTTAAATTATTCACGTAAGCCCTAATCTCTTCTCGTAAATTTGTGAGTTTATGAACCAACTCAAAATTAAAATCCCAAAATAATATTTACGGATAAATTTATTTTCTGAAATGTTGGACTGTCACCAAAAACGGTGTAGGTAAACGTAAGCACGTAACGTAGAATCCTCCGGTTTAGACGTAGTCGATGCTACTTCAAGACGTAAATCCAAATTTCTTCCTAAAAATAAGTGAGTTCATAATATAACATTAAAATAATGTTTTTAAATAATATTTGAGAATAAAATAAAAACCATAAATTGACGGATTGTCACAATTTGGGTCCCTTGTTTGAAGTTTATAAAGGTTTGAAGTGAAACTAGGACGAAAACCTAGTCGGGTTAGGGTTTCTAGTGATCTATGGTTAAATCCTTGTTAATGTCATTATTCTTCACTTAGATACTAATTTAAACTCAGTTTATATCCTAGACATTGTGTTTTAAGTATCCAAAGAGGTGTTACACTTGGTTTGATAGGTTATTCTAAGTAAACATGTCATAAGGGTGAAAATACTCATTTGACCTAATTTATATGTCATGCTTTCAAATGTTGTACCTTATGCTTTAGCGTACTTGTACATTTTTCTAAGATAATTTTATAACCTAAATGTAATGTTATGAGTATTGGTAGACTTGTCCTAAAAGACTATGTATTGATTCTAAGTAAAATGCTTAATATAAGGGTTTTTAGGTCATTAAGCTTAATGACTTTGTACTTTGGGTATTAGGATTTATATCATCATGGAACCCTATTCTAGGTCTTATATGTTATGTTTATGACTTCTAATGATTCTACACACTTGATTTAAGGGTTTGTATAGGGGTAATCATAACCTAGGTGCAATTAGGTTAGCTTATGGTTCTATGCTTCAATAACTTGTACATTGTTCTTTAGTTATTTGTACATTATCTTGAAGTGAAAATATAACCTTAGTATGATACTTAGTTGAGTTTTATAATTGATTACAAAAGATTAGACTTTAATTCAATGTGAAATGGATTTTAGGTGGTGATCTAGACTATTATGTACATATACTTGTACTGAGCTTTGTATGGTTTGTTCTTTACCATTCTTAGATGAATTTATACTTCCAAATGATAGTTTACAACTTGTTTATAATCCTTGATTACTTATTCATATGTGTTGTACCTTCATAGTTTATAATTCTAGAGTTTATGATTCATTTAAAGGGATTCTAGGGTTTCTAAGGTAATTTAGGGCATCATAGTTATACTTGAGATGTTTTTATTCATATTATACTTATTAGATTACTTTTAGAACTTAGATTTAATATATATAGATTGTGTTCAACATATAGAAATATGTTGATGTGGCAGTTTAGGTTGTGAGAAGCAATTCATCTTACCAAGTAAGGCATAGAAGCAAAAATTTCTAGTGAATTTTCATATTCATTCAATCATAACACATAGTATAGATGTGAAATATATGTGTTGTCATAGGTGGGAGTATTATAGTGGTGGTTGATCGATTCTTGAAGTATAGTACTTTCATAGCCGCAACATCCGATGTCACCGCGGATGATACGGCCAAGCTCTTTAATGTTTAGTATTTTCAAGTTCGTTTTTTCTCGACTCAAGACAAATTGAAAGGCCCACTAATATCAAGTTGAAATTGTTCTTGGTTGTTAAAATGTTATTTAGATTCTAGGTCTAGTTCAAACAAACACGTAAAAATTGAAAATATTATAAGTTTATTTAACCGTAATACAAAGTACAAGTACCACGAAGTATTCATAAAGTACAAGTATTTAATGCATAAAAAGTAAAAGTGCTTGAAATGTAAAGGAAATGAAAATATAGGGACTAAAAGTGTAAAATCAGAAATTCTAGGGACTAGATGTGAAAAATATAACAAACGAATCAAACAAACTAGCAAACTTCAAAACTAACTAACCAAAAATGTAACAAACCAAATTTCAGGGACCAAGTAATGCAAACCCTAGAAAATTGAGACTTTCAAAGCTGATTAACAAGTCTTAGAAAAGCTAGGGACCAAATTGCAATAAAAGTATAAACTTTTTCACAAAACGGGCTATAGCACTCGAATAAGCTAGAATGAGCTTATTTCCCAACCAAAATGATTCTAGTTTTTTCTAAAATGCTTAAAATCCAATTTAAGCTAGACTCGTAAAAGGAATTTTTCTAAAAGCTATTAAATCTCGATTTAGCTTATCACAATAAGCTCAAAATAAGCTCAAAATGAATTCAGACATCCAATATGTGATTTTCTTGCAAAAACTGATTAATCAAGTCTAAAGAAGCTTGGAATGTCTTTTAGTTTTTAAATTCATCAACAAAATAAGCCGGAATCCTCAATAAGCCAAAAGTGCTTATTTTGACCAAAGTTGACCAAAAATATCAAAAAGCTGAAAATTTCAGGATTCACTCAAGACATGTTTGCAAATGGTTTTGTGAAATAAAATGAAGTGATTATTGAAGTGGATTGTGAGAACTGAACAAACAGAATGCTATTGATCATAGAAACTAGCAATTGGTCTTAGTGCTTATTATTAAGCTGAAAACACACTTAAAAGCTAATACTGTAGAATTTCCTTATAAGCAGTGAAAGTTTGGATGTTAAGCTACAAGTGTAAACAGATTTTAGCTAAAAACATCAAGAAACAAAGTAATGGTGAGGAATCAAAGTTTGCAAGTTTTGACTGATACACTTTACAAAGGACTTAAACCAAACTTTTTCAAGGTCAATTGCATGTTTGACCTTTTCTTGACTACAAAATTTTACTAAAAAGACTTTTACTCACTTCCTGAGTATAAGTGAGCTTTAAACAACAGGTTTAACAAGCTTATTATCCAAATTCATCTAAAACCAAACACCACTTAAAAAGCTGATTATGAACTTTTTCAAAAGCTTTTTGAGTACAAATGTATGACAGATTAAGGCACTTATCTAAACTTGTTCTATTGATGAAATGAACTGGTTTTGAGTCAAAAACTAACAAGTTTACTTGTAAGAACACAAAAATAATGCTAATGAACAATTACTGATGAAATACCAAATTTAATTAAGTAAAACTTAATGAAAAGCTGTTAAACTACAAGCAAGCTATCAAATCAACAAGATCACACTACAATTAAGCTACCCTCAGTTCAGCATTCAAGAGTTACACTAGGTATTTAGCATGCAAGACAGTTAAGTGGAATTTTAAACAAGAATGAGTTCCTTTTAGCTAGTGAAGCCTCCTTTGGGGGATTAATAAGCGCTGAGCTTATTCAGATCAACAAAACGCCATAAATTATCAACCAATCACCATCATTTCATCACCATAATCTGCTAAAATCATCTACCCTGCTACACTACTACAAATGGACTGAAAATGAACTACAAATCGATTCTGAAACAGCTACAAGTCTTCAAATCATCAATCATGTTCCATTGATCATGGATGATCAAAAGAACAACACAGTAACACTAGGATTATAGTAATGTAGGTATAAGAAAGAGATTTGAGTGAAAGTGAAGGGTAAATTTCATTAATGAGTTGAGAGTGGTTACAAAGTAGTTATTAACTTCCTAACTAACTGACTTAGGGTGGTTGTCAATCACCCTATGTAGTTATAACAAGATAACTGCTAACACTAGAGAGAGAGATTAATAGGTGTGTGTGTTTTCACACCTAAGCTACATACATTGAATGAATTGAGAACAGGGTATTTATAGACTGAATGGAGAGAATGTTGGGGATGGTTGACGTGTCCAAGCCAATAAAAATCCTCCACGTGTAATAATTTGGTAAATTGCAAATTCTAGCTCATGAACAAATTTGGGGATTTTTGAATGAATGAGTTTCAGTCCAATTAAGTTGTTGGGTTGAATTCCGTGTTTGATTTCGAGAAACTTTCATGTTTATATCTTCACTTGATATGCAGTATAGTGAAATCTCGTTCCTAGGCTTGTATTAGCTTGAAGATGATACGTGGCATGTTGTGATTCGTTTTCATTAGCTCACACGGATTGTTATCCATATTGGATATATTTATTATTGCATGGCGAGTTTCTATTGGTTGAATTGAGCTTAGTGGGTATTACTGTGGAGATTCGTCTCATTTAATACTGGCGGCTGTAAGTGGGCTAGGTGGGAATCCATGTCACACTCTTTCTTCGTTCTCACTGGCTGAAACATGTATACTCGAATCAAGCCCCAAACTTGTATAATTTTTGTCAAGTTAAGCCCTTGTAGTTTAGACAGAATAGAAAGTAGGCCCCAAGCATCATTTCTTTGGAAATTTTGATCCTTCCAACTTAAATCTTGTTCATAAATCACCCTTTGACTTGTTAACTTGAATGTTGACCAGATTTGACTTTAATCTTAACTTTATCAATATTGCACTTTAGTCCTTCATCTTTTGAATGTTGTCAAGATAGGTCCTTTGTCTTTGCAAGGCTTGTCACTTTTGATCCTTCTCTTGTCTTTTCTTCATCTTTAAGGCTTGATTTCACTTTTTTGCTCCAAATTTGAATCCTTGTTACCTAAACAAGCACAAACACAAAACATACCCCATAATATTGCTTTTATGTATAAAAGTTAGGTATTTGCTATGTGTTATAGGGTGATTTGTGATATTATTGATATGAGATTTTGCTCATATCAAATCTCCTACACTTGATCATTGCCATGACCTCATGCAATGCCACATTTTAAAGCACCAATTTACAAGTTTCTCATAATTAATCCACCTTGGCCAATATGAAATGCTTTTACACTACTCTACACTATATGATGCATGATTTTGATTTTATACAATGCAATGCAAAGGAAAATAATTCTATTTATATATTTTTGGATTTTATTGAAATGATTTGATGGAAATAACTAATAAAGAAATCATTGACCTTGATTAGGGCTTTTGGTACCATGATCACTTATCACCCTCAAGTTTCACTTTCCCCATACCAAGCTTAAAAACAAGATCATTGTTTTCCACAAGTGAAAGTGCGTCAACTCATTCATATAGATTAATTGTGTTACTCTCATACACCCATTTATTATTCCTCTAAGACCGGTTATTATTTGAGCAAATTGCTTGAGAGCAAATTTGTCATTATTTAAAGCGTGAAATATAAGAAATGTAAAATCTCAAAATAAGGAAGCACGGTTTTAATCCTAAGTAATCCTCTCATCCATTACTCGAAAAACCGCCCACAATTAATATAAGTCTGATTCAAGAATAATAAGTCATTCGCCTTATGTGTAAGATCCTTATGTCATGCATTAATAAGTAGCTACTCACTCGCTAAGGAAAGAAAAATAAAACTTACGCAATAATTTATATCTGCAACCCTTGTGAGAGTAATATTGGAATTCAATAGCTACTATAATTAACACTTCACTGCCCCTCTTGGGAGTCTTGTATAATTATTTTTTTCTCTTTTTCTTTTTCTCTTTTTTTTCTAGCCACTCATTTTTTTCATAAGCCGCTCTTATTTTTCTTTATTCCTCACAAAGAAAGTTGAAAAGAATAAAAGGAAAAACACCCGATAAGTATTAAGCATGACATAAGTCTAGTACAAATAAAACGTTCTAACTTAGAAACTTAAGACGTACTTATACCAACCACGAATGATTAGTCAAAAATGCATAAGAGACTACAAACCGATTAAAACCGTTCTTGATTATTTATTAACATATATACATGCGTTGATGTTGAACACGTAATTATTCGTGTTTTTAGTGCTAATATCCCTTCGTTTATGGAATAATAAATAGCAAAATTATACTTTTAGTGCATATATCATATAAAATGTGTTATTTATTATTGTAGGTACGGATATGAAGAAAAGGAGCAAAAACGAATCCAGAGAGCCAAAAACGAGCACAATAAATGAAAAGAGCACGGAAAATCGAGTCTAACGGTGCCTTCATATTTTATTGGGTCGGCCCGACACCATTTAAATGGGTCGAACCGACCCATTATTATACATCTATCAAGACTCAGCCCAGCAGCCCAAAAAGACACAACCCAGTAGCAGGCCCAGCAGACATGACAAGGGACGCAACCCAAAAAGGCCCAAGGAGAAGAAAAGATCAGGTTTTTTTTGCCAGTATACACGCAGCATCAGCATACATTGAAATATGTACTACTACTTTTATCATGCGTTTTTATTATCATTAGATAGGGTAGAATAGTAGATAGGGTAGATCTAGTTTTAGAATAGCCCATGACTTCTGTCGGTTCTGATTATTTTTCAGATTAGCATCTCTTTTTATGTATAAAACGCAGCCATTCATTTTACCAATTTATTCTTCTATTGTCTTTTATTTTAGATACTTATCATGTGTTTCTTTTTTATCATTAGATATGGTAGGATAAACAAATAGTTGTCATTCATTTTTATTTTGAATAGTTTTAGGAGGGTTAAGATAGGCAGCCCTTTTTTTATTTTATTTCATTGCCTGTATTTTTCAGATTGAGCTGCGTAGATAAAAAGATAAAAAAAACATTCCTTATGGATGGCAACTACTCTCCCTTGCGTTTGAATATATAGAGATTAGGCAGCATTTTTCATTATTAAATGTATTTGATTTTTATGGAGTAGTGTTTAAGCAGCAAATAACAATTCCATATTTAAATCCTCACTTTAATTTTTCTTTCCTTCGTTTTGTTTTTTGCTTAGGTAGTATAAGATCGGATCTGGATGTGTAATATAAGCAGAGATTTAAACATTCCATTTTTATCCTCATCTTTTTATTTTCTTTCCTGCCTTTTGTTTTATGTAGAGATAGGCAGCACATCAACATTCCATAACTAATTTCATATCCTCACTTTGTTAATTTATTTTTCACTGTATTTCAATTCGTAGATAGATAGATCAGATTGGGGAGATCTAATATATAGCATAAAAAACTACGCAGCATTGAAGAGAATTTTCATAGTCTTTATTTTTTTCTTTTCTTTATTAGTGGCTTAGAGGAGAAGCTATTAAACATTCAATAAAAAAATTCTCATATTATTACTTCACAAGCTGCGTTTTTTTATATTTTTGAGGTAGAGTAGATTTATTTAGTTAAATAAATTTAGTTAATTTAAACTTTTATATTAAAGTTAGTTTCAATTAATTTTATAGTTTTATAAAATTAGATTTTTAAATAAAATAGCTTTTACAAATTGTCCTAAAAAATGTCGTTTAGTTTATTTATCGTTAAACCGTTTGTTGTCTTGTGATCTCGGCGTATCCGGTTCGTCTTTAGCGAGAAGCTTATGGGTTTATTAGATTTAGTTGATAAATAAAGTTTAGACCTTAATTGGTTTAATGTTTAATTAGCTACTAAGTTTATTAAACCGGGTGGTTTATATTCGTCTTCGGTTATTCGCTCGGGTTCGATTCTCTATCTATTCCTTGTCGTTATTTAATTAGCTTCTATATGATTATTATTATTGCCTTGTTCATATTTAGCTTTAAAGTCTTTATTAAAATAGTTTTACTTATGTTTGTTTAGTTTAGCATTTTATTATCATTAATTGGTATTTATAGCTTATATATTATTGTTGCTTTTATGTCATTTATTATTTTTAGTCATTAAAATTAATAGTTTTATAAATCAAGATCAAAAACTTTTTTTCGAGCATCAAACTTGAGACATAAACACATATTTTCATTCACACTTTGCCAGGAACAACGATAACTTTCGGGTGTACAAAAACGACTCAATCAAATGGCGCCGCTGCCGGGGAATGTGTGTAGCGATGTTTGCGTTGTGTTATTAGTTAGTGACTTGAAGATCCTTTCGTTTTGAAAGTTTATTTTCGTATTTGTATATATATATAATAAAAAATTTTGAAAATCTAAAAAAATATATATGAATATTATAAAAACCAAAAATATTTTCTTATTTTATCTTCTTTTCTTTATTACTATATATATCATTTAAAAAATTATTATTAATTAAAAAAAAGTTTTAAAAAAATATTTTTCTTTATCTTCTATCGTGTTTAATTCTTTTTCTCAACCTCTCTTGTTTTTAATTCTTCATGGATTCGTATTGTATTGGGTGTGGGAGACTATCGTCTGGTAGTCAATCATGTCATTGGTGTTCATGCGAGCAGTGCGGTATGGATATCCCTAATTATGAATTTGGACATTGTTCATTTTGCAATTCGATCAATTCATACTTCACCTCTAATGACACTATCTCACCCTCTTCCATATATGACGATCCATATCCGCAAAATTCACCGTGTTTTCTTAATACACGTGTTGCAACAATTGTGGGGGCCCTCATGACACTTTTTCTTGTCAACCGATGAATTACTATGAGCCCGATCCGTGCTATAATTCCGGTTTTCATAACTTTGAGCCCCCACAATACACCCTCGATCATCAACCTTCTTTGAATCAGAATGACGTAACACGAGCACTTGTTTTGAAACTTCATGACGGTGTAATTCGACAAAAAGAAACATGGGAGAAGGAAAAGCGACAGCGACAAGAGCAAGTATCTAATCTTAGTGCTTATACCTCTACGCCTCGTGTGATTCCTTATTGTTATGATGATGACGAGGATAATATTTACGATCTCAATCCATCATGTGAGACTACCACTCCTATTCTCGATTCTTCCACTACGGAGACCGATGCCTCTCTCATCATAGGGGATGAGGGTCTTATCACTATTCCTTGTGATGAGATTCTTATTCCAATCCAAAGTGAGCCTACGGTTGCTTTCGATAGTGATAGTGAGTGTGAATCTCTTTCTAGTGATGATTCATTACCTCCCACCAACATCTTGGGAGACGATTCTTTGGCTTTCTCTAATCCTCTTTTTGATCTCGATAATGATTTTACTTCTAGTGATGACGAGTCACTATCCGATGAAGACGTCCAGAAGGAAAATTTCAAGATTTATTCGAACCCTTTATTCGATTTTGATGACGCCTACATCTCTAGTGAGGTGAATCCTCTCTTTGAAGAGGGGATTGAGGACATTGATAGCTCTGACTCTCTTGCTATTGATGATCATTCTTTGATAGCCATGCCACCTCCCATCGTAGAGGAGGTGGAGAGATTTGACCCTACCTTCCGTTTGATTCGGTCTGGAGAGGTGACGCGAGTGGTAGATATTTCTTCTGATATTTCTCATATTATGTTGCCACCCCGTCCTACCGTGTTCACGCCCAAGTGGGTGATGTATCGCTTTTACTCTCCTCATTTCATACCGGGGAATGAGGATGAGTGTTTTGATCCTGGAGGAGACTTTGATGTTGTTATTACTTGTGATGTTTTACCGGTTACCCCATCGACTCTTGCTTTGAGTTTCTATCAAGTGTCCTCGGGTGACACTTTGATATCTTTTTCTCCCACCCTCCAGCCCCCCTTGGCAAAGACGAGTATTCTTAAGGATCTCCTTTATACCTATTTCTCGTATGTTATTAGAATCCTTCTGCTTTTCTTCACTTATACTGTGGATTCTTCTTCTTTATTCTCATCCGGTAATGAGGATAAGATTTTTGACCCTGGCATATCTGTTTTGAGCCAGTGGTGATTCTCTTGCTCCCCCATGGACCATTTAATTCGGGGTCGAGTCAGGCTCGTGACTCGGTTAACAAAAACAAGCGCTTCTCGGGAGGCAACCCGATGATCTATCCTTCTTTTCTTTATTTTCTAACATAAGTGTAGGGGCGTGTTTCTCTCCATGTGTGCTTGTTGGTATTTGTTTTTGCGTGCAGGGTTCCCTTAGATCGAGAAGACTTTCAGAGGGTTGATGTTGCTGTTTTCCATCATCTTCTTCATTCAGTCTCCGATCGATCTTCATGTCTATATCAGGGGAGTACTCAGTTCTCATCTTTATCCATGCATATCTGATTGTATTCTCCTTCTTACACTTGGAATTCTAGCATTAGCCTTTTGTGTTCTTAAGTGTAGGGGTAGCACCTTATCACTTTTGAACATTGAGGCCAATGTTCGGTTCTAAGTGTAGGGGGTTTTATATCATATTGATCATATTCATGCCTACTTGTTTGCCCTCTTGCATCCTATTTTGATCAAATGTGTTTTATTTTATTTCATTTTTATTTTTATTTTATTAAAAAATAATAAAACATTTTTTATCGTGCGTGATTGACTTGTCCCGTACGCTAGAACAAAGGGGATCCTGACTCTGCCAGAGTGTTGATCTGGCTGCTCCCTTTACTTTTAGACTAAGCTTTTAGGAATTGTGCAAATGAAAATGCTAAACGTGGAGTAGTTGGTTCTCTTTAGAGCTTATATGAATAACTTGTGGCTTTTCCTCCTAGATTGTAACTAGACTAAATAAGTGTGTTTTTTTCAAGCCTTTGAACGTTAAAAATTGTGTTGTGTGCAAAAAATAAATTCTTATGCAATTTTAATATAGAGTCCTAGTTCAACTTTTTATTTAAATTTGAGTGAAAGCATACTTTCTTAAATTTGAAATAATGTTGCGTGAATGTATATGTTGAAAAAAAATGAAAAAAAAGAGAAAGAAAAAAAAATCAAGAAAAAAAAGAGAAAAAAAATATTTGAAAAAGAAAAGAAAAAAAGAATAAGAAAAAAAGAATAAGGAAAAAAAATATATGAATAAGAGTTTTATGTTTTTGTTGCTTTAATTATAATTGTGAGAAACTTGCTTTTTCTCAAATTTAAATCCGAAGTTGAACTAGAATTCGTCAATTTTTTATAAGAATTTAGACGGTAATTGAGAATGTAGAAGTCAAAGGTCCCGTGAGCTCCGATACTATTCTCGAGGGTGTAAAAACCTAGCCTCCTAAGCTTTGCTAAAGGACAAGCTGAGAAGAAAGTCGCTACATGGAGTGATCTCTCCTTTGAATCTTCATTCTCTAATTATCGTCGTTGTTTTTCATCTAAGTGTCTTTTATTAGCTTAGCGGTGATTTCAAGATCTTTGATTTCAAAATCCCACCAATCCTGGTACTATTCTCCGTGGGGTGTCAAAAGCCCGGGCACTTAACCGATGAGGTTGGGACGTCCCGAGAAGAAAGCCGCTACATGGGAAAGGCCATTTTTGAATCTCAAATCTCGTCATTTTCGGTGAGTCTAATATCCCACTTAGATGATTAGCAACCATAATGAATATCGATTTGAACGATCAAAATTTTGAAAATGAACACACTTGCCTAGTCTTTATAATTATAGGAGGGAAAAGTTATATTTATATAGGTTATTAGTATAAGTAGTGTTAGCATTTTGCCAAAACGTTTGCACAAGGAATCTTAGCTTAGTTGGGAGTAATAAAAAGAGGATGACGATATTTATCCCCTAGAGACACCCAGTTTGCGTGTTTCCCGTTCTATGATCCTTATACCTTAAATAAAAAGTCGAGCATGGCGGGTCACTATAAATTTTTATTTTTAAAGCAATTTCAAATAAAGTGTTTTAGAATTGTTTTTTTAGATTTAGCATTTGTAATAATAGTTGCTTGGGGGCAAGCAACGCTTAAGTGTAGGGGTGTGTTGAACACGTAATTATTCGTGTTTTTAGTGCTAATATCCCTTCGTTTATGGCATAATAAATAGAAAAAGTGTACTTTTAGTGCACATATCGTTTAAAATGTGTTATTTATTACTGTAGGTACGGATATGAAGAAAAGGAGCAAAAACGAATCCAAAGAGCCAAAAACGAGCACAATAAATGAAAAGAGCACGGAAAATCGAGTCCTACGATGCCTTCATATTTTATTGGGTCGGCCCGACACCATTTAAATGGGTCGAACCGACCCATTATTATACATCTATCATGACTCAGCCCAGCAGCCCAAAAAGACACAGCCCAGTAGCAGGCCCAGCAGACATGACAAGGGACGCAACCCAAAAAGGCCCAAGGAGAAGAAATGATCAGTTTTTTTTGCCAATATACATGCAGCATCAGCATACATTGAAATATATACTACTACTTTTATCCTACGTTTTTATTATCATTAGATAGGGTAGAATAGTAGATAGGGTAGATCTAGTTTTAGAATAGCCCATGACTTTTGTCGGTTCTATTGATTTTTCAGATTAGCATCTCTTTTTATGTATAAAACGTAGCCATTCATTTTACCAATTTATTCTTCCATTGTCTTTAATTTTAGATACTTATCATGTGTTTCTTTTTTATCATTAGATATGGTAGAATAAACAAATAGCTGTCATTCATTTTTATTTTGAATAGTCTTAGGAGGGTTAAGATAGGCAGCCTTTTTTTATTTTATTTCATTGTTTGTATTTTTCAGATTGAGCTGCTTAGATAAAAAGAGAAAAAAAAACATTCCTTATGGATGGCAACTACTCTCCCTTGCGTTTAAATATATAGAGATTAGGCAGCATTTTTCATTATTAAATGTATTTGATTTTTATGGAGTAGTGTTTAAGCAGCATATAACAATTCCATATTTAAATCCTCACTTTAATTTTTCTTTCCTTCGTTTTGTTTTTTGCTTAGGTAGTATAAGATCAGATCTGGATGTGTAATATAAGCAGAGATTTAAACATTCCATTTTTATCCTCATCTTTTTATTTTCTTTCCTGCCTTTTGTTTTATGTAGAGATAGGCATCACATCAACATTCCATAATTAATTTCATATCCTCACTTTGTTAATTTATTTTTCACTGTATTTCAATTTGTAGATAGATAGATCAGATTGGGGAGATCTAATATATAGCATAAAAAAACTACGCAGCATTGAAGGGAATTTTCATAGTCTTCATTTTTTTCTTTTCTTTATTAGTGGCTTAGAGGAGAAGCTATTAAACATTCAATAAAAAAGATTCTCATATTATTACTTCACAAGCTGCGTTTTTTTTATATTTTTGAGGTAGAGTAGATTTATTTAGTTAAATAAATTTAGTTAATTTAAACTTTTATATTAAAGTTAGTTTCAATTAATTTTTATTGTTTTATAAACTTAGATTTTTAAATAAAATAGCTTTTACAAATTGTCCTAAAAAATGTCCTTTAGTTTATTTATCGTTAACCGTTTGTTGCCTTGTGATCTCGGCATATCCGGTTCGTCTTTAGCGAGAAGCTTACGGGTTATTAGATTTAGTTGATAAATAAAGTTTAGACCTTAATTGGTTTAAAGTTTAATTAGCGACTAAGTTTATTAAATCGGGCGGTTTATATTCGTCTTCGGTTATTCACTCGGGTTCGATTCTCTATCTATTTCCTTGTCGTTATTTAATTAGCTTCTATATGATTATTATTATTGCCTTGTTCTTATTTAGCTTTAATGTCTTGATTAAAATAGTTTTACTTATGTTTGTTTAGTTTAGCATTTTATTATCATTAATGTGTATTTGTAGCTTATATATTATTGTTGCTTTTATGTCATTTAATATTTTTAGTCATTAAAATTAATAGTTTCATAAATCAAGATCAAAAACTTTTTATTCGAGCATCAAACTTGAGACATAAACAGATATTTCCATTCACACTTCGCCAGGAACTACGATAACCTTTCGGGTGTACGAAAACGACTCAATCAGTTGACAAGAAAGTAAAGGTTACGAAAGGGGATATAAAAGCCACAATTAATGAATATGAGGTTTATCTAGCCCTTAACACTTACTTCAAACTCTATCATCTCTTGTTCTCCACAGTTTAAAATCTCAAATAATGAGACTAGTGGATGCTTAGCCTAATAAACTAATGAAGGTCTACATGGTTAAGGCTACTAGCTAGAGAATGCTTGAAAAGCAAACTCGGGTTGAGTCAAAGTATCCATGGCGGGCCTAATATATCAAAGAAGTCTAAACTTGTTAAACCACATCCTTTATTATATTTTTTTCCTTTTTATATAATTTTGATAAAAAAATAAAAGAAGAAATATATACAATGCAAATGTATTATGCAAATGAGAAATGAATGATGCAAAAATTATGAATGCATATTTTTGGTGGCCAAAGTAGATCAAAAATTTTAAAAATGTTTAAAAAATTAATTTCCAAGTTATCATGAAGGTCAATGACAAAGTTCTAGGTAAGGTCACTTCGATAGAAGACCCCCCTACACATAAGATAAACATTGTCCTTAATGTTTAAGAGTACTGGAGTAAACTCCCCTACACTTATGACATTGATAACTTTGTTTAACTCGAGCTAAGGAAAGATCAACTATAGTGAATTCATTTTTAAACACAATGTGGTTATGAAAAATCATAATAGTAACAAAGTGAACCGGATACAAGGGCCTCCTCCATAAGCTCCAATGCACGTGATGAGAGAGAGCAACCCTACAAACAACATGAAGACAAAAGGAGGTCTCCCCCTACACTTATTCTCAACTCTATACCCTTATTTCTATCCTACCACACTCTAAGTCTAAAAACTCTAAGCCTAGTTATTCAAGCTTGATTTATGGAGTCTCTAGCTCGACTCATCCCACAATGAATTAATTCATGGGTAAAATGGGGATCTCTTAGACAATTTCTACGGAAATGTCCTCCCCAAAGTAATGCTTAACACGGTGACCATTCACTTTGAAATTTGGGCCATTTGGTTGTGTCAACTGAATAGTCCCATATGGAAACACTTGAGCAATAGTGAATGGACCGGACCATCTTGACATAAGCTTGCCCACAAAGAGTTTCAACCTTGAGTTAAAGAGGAGAACCGGCTCTCCAACTTTGAACTCACGGTTCTTGATCTTAGCATCATGCAATTGCTTAGTCTTTTCCTTGTAAAGCAACGAGTTCTCATAAGCATTGGCTCTTAATTCATCCATTTCATTGAGTTAGTCCTTTCTATGTGAACCGGCTTGGTTTAAATCAAAGTTTGCCCATTTGAGAGCCCATTAAGCCTTATGCTCTAACTCGAATGGGAGGTGGCATGCTTTTCCATAGACAAGCCTATATGGAGTACAACAAATTGGTGTCTTAAAAGCCGTCCTAAAAGACAACAAAGCATCATCAAGCTTATCCGACCATGAAGCTCGATGCTCTCCCACCGTTCTCTCCAAAATTCTCTTTAAACCACGATTTGTGACCTCTGTTTGCCTATTGGTTTGAGGGTGATACGCGGTAGAAAGTCTATGGTTAACACCATACTTCTTCATGACTCTTGTAAATTGATCAATACAAAAATTGAGTCCCGCGATCACTTATAATAGCCCGGGGTACACCGAATCTAGCAAATAATTGCTTCAAGAATTTCACTACAACTCGAGCATCATTAGTAGGCAAGGCTTTGGCCTCAACCCACTTTGAAACATAGTACACGGCTACGAGTATGTACTTATTTCCCTTAGATGATGGAAAAGGTCCCATGAAATCTATTCCCCATACATCAAAAATCTCACACTCTTGTATGAAGGTTTGTGGCATCTCATCTCGTTGATTAATCTTTCCTTGTCTTTGACATACATCACAAAATTTCACCATCTCTTGGGCATCTTTGTATATGGAAGTCCAATAGTAACCCGAATCAAAGACTTTCTTGAGGGTGTAGTTGGGCCCAAAATGGCCTCCCGTTGGTCCCTTATGACAAGCTTCTAAGATTTTGAATGCTTCGGGCCCATCTACACACCATCTAATGATTTGGTCCGCACATTGCCTAAAGAAGTAAGGGTCATCCCAAAAGTAGTATTTTGCTTCCTTAAGAAACTTTTTCTTTTGTTGTGAAGTGAGACCCTCTATTAGCACATCCCCCACAAGATAGTTTGCAATATCCGCAAACCAAGGGGTGGCATCCTCTTGTGAAGAGATAGACATGAGCTCCTCTAATGGAAAAGATTCATTAATTTCCTTATGAAGCAATTCACCTTGAAAATGATGCTCAAGTCTACTCAAGTGATCCGCCGCTAAATTCTCGGCTCCTTTCTTATTACGTATCTCAATGGAAAACTCTTGTAGCAATAAAACCCATCTCAAAAGTCTAGGCTTAGCATCTTGCTTCGTCATGAGGTACTTGAGAGCGGAATGATCCGTATACACTATGGTCTTCGAAAGCACAAGATAAGTTCTAAATTTCTCAAAGGCATAGACTATAGCAAGCAACTCTTTTTCCGTGGTGGTATAGTGAAGTTGAGCATCCATCATTGTTTTACTAGCATAGTGTATGGGTTGAAAATGCTTATTCACTCTTTGTCCTAATACGGCCCCCACGGCATAATCACTATCGTCACACATGAGCTCAAAAGGTAAATCCTAATCTGGAGAAACCAAAACGGGAGCCTTAGTCAACTTTTCCTTAAGTATCTCAAAAGAGTCTAAACACTCTTGGGTGAAAATGAAAGGAGCCTCTTTTTCCAAGAGGTGGGTCATCGGTCTTGCAATATTAGAAAAATCTTGTATAAAACGTCTATAGAAACCCGCATGACCTAAAAAAACTCCTAACTCCTTTCACCGTGGTAGGTGGGGGAAGTTTAGCAATAACATCAATTTTAGCACGATCCACTTCTAAACCCTTATTAGATATCTTATGTCCCAAAACTATTCCCTCTTTGACCGTGAAATGGCACTTCTCCCAATTAAGAACAAGACGTGTTTCTTCACACCTCTTAAGCATACGTTCCAAATGGGAGAGACAAGAAGTAAATGAATCTCCAAAAACTGAGAATTCATCCATGAAAACTTCCATAGTGTCCTCAATCATGTCATAAAAAATTGCCATCATACACCTTTGGAATGTCCTCGGTGCATTGCACCAGCCAAAAGGCATTCTCTTGTAAGCAAATGTACCATAGGGACAAGTGAATGTGGTCTTTTCTTGATCCTTTGGGTCAATGGGTATTTAGAAATAACCCCAGAAACCATCTAGAAAACAATAGTACTCAATTCTCGCTAAGCGTTCAAGCATTTTATCCATATAAGGCAATGGGAAATGATCTTTCCTAGTAGCATCATTGAGCTTCCTATCATCGATACAAACTCTCCAACCCGTGACAAGTCTAGTAGGAATAAGCTCATTGTTCTCATTAGGTACTACGGTGATTCCACCCTTCTTAGGAACACAATGTACCGGGCTAACCCATGGAGAGTCGGAAATAGGGTAAATCATACCCGCATCAAGGAGTTTGATAACTTCCTTTTTTATGACCTCATAGATTTTAGGGTTAACCCTTCTTTGGCTTTGAATGGCGGGTTTGTAATCATCCTCCATAAGGATTTTGTGTGTGCAAAAATTTGGATCAATTCCCCTTATGTCAGATATTTTCCGTGTTATGGCTTGCTTATGTTTCTTAAGCACCTCTATGAGTTTTTCCTTCTCATCATCTTTCAATTCTTTTGCGATGATCACGGGTAATTGGTCTTTTCCCTCTAATAAAGCATATTCAAGGTGTGATGGAAGATCCTTAAGTTCAAGGGAAGGTGGACTCTCAATGGAAGCTTTCACTATGGATGGATCATCAATGGTAACTTCTTGGGGAATAGGTGGAGGAATGGGATCCTCATTAAGCAACTTTTGGATAGCGAGAATGTCTTCTTCCCAATTGATGGGAGAATCATCATTACCAAGGAAGTTGGACACAAGTTCCTCTAAGAGGAAATCACTATCTCCAAATGGTGTTAAGGAGGGAGCAATTGAGGCAACGGTCTCTACAAGAGGCATGTTTTCACTATCATTCTTACAAGCTTCATGAAAATGCTCATCACACACCTCATCAAGAACATCCACTATGTTAATTGTTTCACAACCTTGAGACTTCTTAGTTACTTTTCCTAGCTTAAACACCAGTTTCTCATCCTCAACCATAATTAGTTCTCCTTCCGCCACGTGTATAAGAGTACGACCCGTCCTTAAAAATGGTCTACAAACAATAAGAGGAACTCTCGGGTCCATATCATAATCAACCACTACAAAATCCGCGGGAAAGGTAAACTTATCAACCCCTACAAACACATCCTCCGCAATGCCTACCGGATAAGATATGGTACGGTTAGCTAACTCAAGGGTCATCCTAGTAGGAGTGAGCTCGGGAAGAGAGAGTTTTTTCCAAACTGATAAAGGCATGAGATTAATGCTTGCCCCAAGATCCGCTAGTGCCATGCAATTTTCCACCCGGGGAAAATTACAAGGAATCAAAAATCTCCCCGGATCTCCAAGTTTTGTAGGTAAGGTTTTGAGCAACACGACGGAGCAATTCTCATTAAGTGATGTGTTAGGAAAATCCACCAACTTTTTCTTATCTGAGAGGAGATCTTTGAACATTTTAGCAAACTTTGGCATATATGAAAGAGCATCCGCAAAGGATATGTTTATGTTAAGTTGCTTGAACATCCTCAAAAAGTTAGAGACTTGAATATCATTCTTGTTTTTAAGTTTCTCCTTTTCTGATGGGTAAGGAAGGCTTGGTTTTGGTGTAGGTTGAGTAGTTGTTGTTGTGGAAGGGTTATCTTCGTTGGTTTCTTCATTGGAAGGTGTAGAAGGTAAAGGAGTAGTGGGTGTAGGATGATAAGTTGTAGGTGTTGAAGTTGTAGAGTTTGAAGGTGGTGAGTTTGATGTTGAAGGCTTATCACAAGGTGGAACCATAGTAGGCTTAACCAAAGTAGGTGTAGAAGGTGAAGGATCATTAGTTGTCTTTCCACTTCTTCTTGTGATGGCATTGATATTAGCTCTTGGATTTGTTTATGTGTTTGGAGGTAGAGCTCCTTGTGGTCTTTGATTAATCATCATCAAAATCCTCTTGGTAGTCTCCTCATTCATGGCTCTCATTTGATCTTGTGTCCTATTTTCACTTTCACAAATTCTTCTTTCGTTTTCTTGGTTCATCTTTTGAAGTAGCTTAAAGGTATCATTTTGCCATCCTTGATTATAACCTTGATGGTATCCTTGATTTTGAAAGGGTGGAGGTGGTTGGTTAAATCCTTGATTGTTTTCATGAAAGTTATTTCCTTGATGTTGAAAGTTGTTGGGTGCTCTATAGTTGTTTCCATGATAATTTGGCCTAGGCCCTTGATTTCTTTGAAGCAATTGAGGAGGGTTGGGTTGATTTTGGGTGGGTGGATGGGGTGGAAAGCCGGGTGGAGCAAGGTAGTTATTTGACTTGTAAGAGAGATTGTTTGGGTTAATGTTAGGTTTGAAGTGCTCTCTATGTTCATCTTGATAAGCATAACATTCACCTTGGTAATTTTGAACCTTGTCACATTGTAGGTAAGAATGAGGACCTCCACAAGTCTCACATGAAATAGCAATGGCATTCACATCATTTGAAAAGTTGTTCAAGGAAAGGTTCTTAAGGGCTTGGGCTATGTCTTGATTTGTCTTTTGATTCATATCTTGATTACTTTCCATTGTTTTAAGTATCTCTTGGTGACTCTTGAGGATTTGATTATCAAAGGATGTGTGAGAACTATCTTGCACAACATAGACTCTTTCATCATTTTGGGTATTTGTTTGCACCATGGATTTAGTCTCAATAATGTCCCATGCCTCTTTTATGGATTTGGAAAGAATATTCCCACCCGTAGAGGAGTTGAGGGAATCTTGATGATGTGGTCTTAATCCATTGTAGAATGTATTGATTTGGTGAACTTCATTGAATCCATGATTGGGGCATTTTCTCAATAAATCCTTGTACTCTTCCCAAGCATCACTAATGGTTTGATTATGTTTTTGTTGAAATCCAATAATTAGGTTTCTCAAAGCCGTGGTCTTAGATGGAGGAAAGAACTTGTTCAAAAACTTCTTAGTAAAGTCATCACAAGTGGTAATGCTCTTACGTGGTTGTTTATCTATCCAATACTAAGCATTGCCCTCTAAGGAGAATGGAACTAGGATCAACTTAATGGCATCATGGGGAACTCCATTGTACATAAGGGTATTGCAAAGGGATAGAAACTTCTTGATATGATCATGTGGATCATCATTAGGTCTCCGAAAAAATAGTGTGTTTGAAACCAAGGTAATCATGGATGTCTTAAGCTCAAAGGTGTTTGTGGGTATCTCGGGTATAACAATAGCATCGGCATATCCTTGCACATTTGATTGAAGGTGCTCCATTAAAGGTCGATTGTCAACGGCGGCCATGGCTTCTTGTGTGTTGATCAAAGCACGATTCTCGGGATCGGCTTGATGGATGGCGTTGTTCTTACTCTTTCTCTTTTCTTCCTTTTGGGAGGAAGGGGTTGTACACCAAATGGTATTTGTGCACGCCCTCGGGTGAGCATGCAACTCAAATCAAGGAGTGAGAGAGAAGCTCTCGTTCGACTTTGGAAAAAAATGGATTATCCTTTCCGAGGTTCAATAAGTAATATCCACAAAAAAGTATAGTATATGTAAGTAATACTTGGGTGCAAGACCCCCAATCAAGCTTTCCTTCTTAGAATACTCACTAGTGAACAAGGGGTTAGGTGGCGCAAAGCACTTAAGTACCTATTAACCCTTAGACGTCATTTTATAGCACGTCGCCTTTCTATTCACTTTGTAGTTTGTATTCTTAGATTTCTTGCCTATTGGAAGTATTTATCTATTCTTGCTTTAATTAAATTTTATCGATACACGTGTCAAGGACCGGAACGCTCCCGAACACGGTGTATTGCAAAAGCAATACTTATGGAAGTATGTGTATTGAGTGTCCGTACACGTATACGTATCTACATATAATAATATATCAAAAATATTTTTGTACTTATTGGGTTTTTTAAGAAAAATACTATATGTACGTAAAAACGATATATATTTTTTGGTGTAATCTTTTAGGAAAAAGATTACTTTTTGGACTTTTTTTATTTTTTTGTTTCAATTCTTTAGGAAAAGAATTGATTTTGTTATTTTTTTAGTTTTTTATATTTTTATATTTTTGATTTTTTTTTGTTTTAGGATTTATGATACGTAAAAATAACGTCCACTCGGGGAACGGATCCCAAAATCCAATCGAAACCGTCAATCAATAGTCTCTCGTAATGTCATGAACCGGCAGCGGCGCCATTTAATGATTAGTATTTTCAAGTTCATTTTTTCTCGACTCAAGACAAATTGAAAGGCCCACTAATATCAAGTTGAATTGTTCTTGGTTGTTAAAATGTTATTTGGATTCTAGGTCTAGTTCAAACAAACACGTAAAAATTGAAAATATTATAAGTCTACTTAACCGTAAAACAAAGTTCAAGTACCACAAAGTATTCACAAAGTACAAGTATTTAATGTATAAAAAGTAAAAGTGCTTGAAATGTAAAAGAAATGAAAATATAGGGACTAAAAGTGTAAAATCAGAAATTCTAGGGACTAGATGTGAAAAATATAACAAACTAATCCAACAAACTAACAAACTTCAAAACTAACTAACCAAAATTGTAACAAACCAAATTTCAGGGACCAAGTAATGCAAACCCTAGAAAACTGAGACTTTCAAAGCTGATTAACAAGTCTTAGAAAAGCTAGGGACCAAATTGCAATAAAAGTATAAACTTTTCACAAAACAGGCCATAGCACTCGAATAAGCTAGAATGAGCTTATTTCCCAACCAAAATGATTCTAGTTTTTTTCTAAAATGCTTAAAATCCAATTTAAGCTAGACTAGTAAAAGGAATTTTGCTAAAAGCTGTTAAATCTCGATTTAGCTTATCACAATAAGCTCAAAATAAGCTCAAAATGAATTCAGACATCCAATATGTGATTTTCTTGCAAAAACTGATTAATCAAGTCTAAAGAAGCTTGGAATGTCTTTTAATTTTGAAATTCATCAACAAAATAAGCCGGAATCCTCAATAAGCCAAAAGTGCTTATTTTGACCATAGTTGACCAAAAATATCAAAAAGCTAAAAATTTCAGAATTCACTCAAGACATGTTTGCAAATGGTTTTGTGAAATAAAATCAAGTGATTATTGAAGTGGATTGTGAGAACTGAACAAACAGAATGCTATTGATCACAGAAACTAGCAATTGGTCTTAGTGCTTATTATTAAGCTGAAAACACAATCAAAAGCTAATAGTGTAGAATTTCCTTATAAGCAGTGAAAGTTTGGATGTTAAGCTACAAGTGTAAACAGGTTTTAGCTAAAAACATCAAGAAACAAAGTAATGGTGAGGAATCAAAGTTTGCAAGTTTTGACCGATACACTTTACAAAGGACTTAACCCAAACTTTTTCAAGGTCAATTGCATGTTTGACCTTTTCTTGACTACAAAATTTTGCCAAAAAGACTTATACTCACTTCTTGAGTATGAGTGACCTTTAAACAACAGGTTTAACAAGCTTATTATCCAAATTGATCTAAAACCAAACACCACTTAAAAAGCTGATTATGAACTTTTTCAAAAGCTTTTTTAGTACAAATGAATGACAGATTAAGGCACTTATCTAAACTTGTTCTATAGATAAAATGAACTGGTTTTGAGTCAAAAACTAACAGGTTTACTTTTAAGAACACAATATGAATGCTAATGAACAATTACTGATGAAATACCAAATTTAACTAAGTAAAACTTAATGAAAAGTAGTTAAACTACAAGCAAGCTATCAAATCAACAAGATCACACTACAATTAAGCTAATCACACCCTCAGTTGGTATTTAGCATGCAAGACAGTTAAGTGGAATTTTAAACAAGAATGAGTTCCTTTTAGCTAGTGAAGCCTCTTTTGATGGGTAATAAGCGCTAAGCTTATTCAGATCAACAAAACGCTATGAATTATCAACCAATCACCATCATTTCATCACCATAATCTGCTACAATAATCTACCCTGCTACACTGCTACAAATGGACTGAAAATGAACTAAAAATCGATTCTTAACCAGCTACAAGTCTTCAAATCATCAATCAAGTTCCATTGATCATGGATGATCAAAAGAACAACACAGTAACACTAGGATTATAGTAATGTAGGTATAAGAAAGAGATTTGAGTGAAAGTGAAGGGTAAATTTCATTAATGAATTGAAAGTGGTTACAAAGTAGTTATTAACTGCCTAACTAACTGACTTAGGGTGGTTGTCAATCACCCTAAGTAGTTATAACTAGATAACTGCTAACACTAGAGAGAGAGATTAATAGGTGTGTGTGTTTTCACACCTAAGCTACATACATGAAAGGAAATGAGAATAGGGTATTTATAGACTGAATTGAGAGAATGTTGGGGATGGTTGACGTGTCCAAGCCAATAAAAATCCTCCACATGTAATAATTTGGTCAATTGAAAATTCCAGCTCATGAACAAATTTGGGGATTTTTGAATGAATGAATTTCAGTCCAATTAAGTTGTTGGGTTGAATTCCTTGATTTATTTCGAGCAACTTTCATGTTTATATCTTCACTTGATATGCAGTGTAGCGAAATGTCGTTCCTGGGCTTGTATTAGCTTGAAGATGATACGTGGCATGTTGTGATTCGTCTCCATTAGCTCACACGGATCGTTATCCATATTGGATATATTGATTATTGCATGGCGAGGTTCTATTGGTTGAATTGAGTTGAGTGGGTATTACTGTGGAGATTCATCTCATTTAATACTGGCAGCTGTGAGTGGGCTAGGTGGCAATTCGTGTCACACTCTTTCTTCGTTCTCATTGGCTGAAACATGTATACTCGGATCAAGCCCCAAACCTGTATGATTTTTGTCAAGTTAAGCCCTTATAGTTTAGATAGAATAGAAAGTAGGCCCCAAGCTTCATTTCTTTGGAAATTTTGATCCTTCCAACTTCAATCTTGTTCATAAATCACCCTTTGACTTGTTGACTTGAATGTTGACCAGATTTGACTTTAATCTTGACTTTCTTAATATTGCACTTTAGTCCTTCATCTTTTGAATGTTGTCCAGATAGGTCCTTTGTCTTTGCAAGGCTTGTAACTTTTGATCCTTCTCTTGTCTTTTCTTCATCTTTAAGGCTTGATTTCACTTGTTTGCTCCAAATTTGTATCCTTGTTACCTAAACAAGCACAAACACAAAACATACCCTATAATACTGCTTTTATGTATAAAAGTTAGGTATTTTCTATGTGTTTTAGGGTGATTTGTGATATTATTGATATGAGATTTTGCTCATATCACTCTTCTTCAAAATTGTGGTTAAGTATTGGGGAGTGCCACATGTGATATTTAGCTATAAAGATCCGAGATCCACGGGGCGCTTTTGGACGGAGTTGTTTAAAATCATGGGGACGGATTTGAACTTCTCTACGAGTTTTCATCCCCAAACGGACGGGCAAACAGAGAGGGTGAATGCACTATTAGAGCTCTATCTTAGGTACTATGTGAGTGCCAACCAACATGATTGGGCTAAACTTCTTGATAACGATTAATTCTCTTACAACATGCAACGAAGTAAAGCTACAGGGAAGAGTCCTTTTAAGTTGGTCACGGGACGCCAACCATTGACACCGAATGCCTTAGCCGCATCGTACGAGGGGAGTAGCCCGACTGCTTACAAGACTATGAAGGAATGGCACGAGCAAACAGACATGACCCAGGAATCTTTGGACAAAGCGGCTAAGAAGATGAAGAAGTGGGCGGACGAGAAAAGGAGACACGTCGAGTTCGAGGTCAGAGATAAAGTGATGGTGAAGCTCTTGTCTCAACAATTAAAGTCCTTGCGGAAGGATCGTAAGGGATTGATATGGAGGTATGAAGGCCCTTTACTGGTGATTGGATGTGATGGAAAGGTATCTTATCGAGTTCAACTACAGCCCAAGTTGAAGATTCACCCAGGCTTTCACGTTATCTTTCTCAAGCCTTATCACAGAGACAGGGAAGATCTTGAACGAGGAGTGTCGAGGCGAGCACCGATGGAAGTTGTCACTTTTTATGATCGAGAGTTCGATGAGATTTTTTGGATCGTACGATATGGAGACGAGGTGTGTCGAGCTATAAGGAGTACTTAATCAAATGGTGCGACTTGCCCGATAGTGAAGCAAGTTGGGAGGCTGAAGACTTATTATGGCAGTTTGGGGACGAGGTCAAGAGATATCAAGAGGATGGCACGACGAGGATGTCGCGAGCTTAGGTGGGGGAGGATGTCACGTCCCGCCTATTCTCACAAGGTTATCGAGAGTCCAGATGTTTCTACACTTGACTAGAAGACTTGGTGGAATTCTATGGAAGGTGGGAGAAGATCGTAGAAGGCCTTTGGAAGACTTTAGAAACACTAGAAGCTCGTGGAAGGACTAAAAGCTTCCTACCATAGAAGAGTATATAACTTGTAAATACCCTAGATGGGTAGTATAAATAGAGGAGGTCTCATTTGGCCAAATCATCTCTGAATTCACTTGTATTCTCTTTTTTAAAGTTCTCTCTATTAATACAAGCATTTTCCCCTATTTCACTTGTGTTCTTTCTTTGAAGCTTCTTTAGTTGTCTAGATCGTTGGAGTATTTGAGCAATGCTGACTTAGTAGAGACTAAGTGCGGCACATAAGAACCTTATAGAGACAAGCCTGTGACAAAAGCCTACCTTTGTCTTATTACATCTAGTTTACATTAGTCTAGAATCGTTTCGAAACAAAAAAAATTGCCATATTAAAAAATGTTTCATATAAGGTGAAAGCTAGTATAAAAATAATAAAAAGGTTAATACAAGTGAGAATAAGTGATTAGGGAATAACAAGAGCCCGGAGGTTTCTTTTTTATCAAAATAAATGCCAAACAAGTAAACTAGCAAATAAGGTAGACCGGTTTGACATTGTGCATTTTCGAAAAACCGGTTTCAAATCAATCAATATATAAAAGGCTAATCGGTTTGCAAACCGTTTTGGTTTACACCAGTCAATATATAAAAGGGTAAACTAGTTTTTAAATTGTCGGTCCGGTTCGGTCCGCTTAGCATCGCTTATTTTAAACCGATTTTCGATTTTTTTGCGGTTCGGTTCAAAATCATTTTTTGTGCAAGTCTAGTAATAGGGGTAATAACTGATTTTTAGTTAGTTAATAAAAGGTTTGCTTGCAAGATCTTTCTTTGCGTTGGTCGTACCCAATTGATATATGTCGTTGTTTCGTTCTCGGTATCTTCTCGAATCGATCACGGTCAAAAGTGGAATCGTTGTAATTGGTGACTAAAAAGGGGGAGCTTTGGTCTAAATCTACTAAAATGATAAGTGCTAGAAATAATAAAATTAAACTAACTACTGAGAATAAAAATAAAGCTAGAATTTAAAACTGGAAAAACTGGAATTTTACCTTATTCGGAATAATGGCTATCCGGAATATTTTGCCTTACTCGGAATGTTAACTCTGCTCGGAACAAATATCTTTTGCTGAATAATTGGCTTATGCGGAATGTTGAGCTTATCCGGAACATTGTGCTATTCGGAATAATCATAGCCATGCGGAATAATACCCTATGCGGAATATCTTGGCTAGAAAACCTATGCGGAATATTCGGATATTCCGAATAATCAACAAAATCACAAAATCTATCCGGAATGATGCTCTATGCGGAATATTTTAAAATAATCCCTATGCGGAATGTTTTTGACAGAAACTCTATGCGGAATATTTTGATATTTCGAGTAAACAACACAATCAAAGCCTTGATCCAGAATATATGGATATTCCGAACCAACAGAAAACCCACAAATCCCCTTATCCGGAATCTGGGCAAGATGATGGTGCGAAGAAAAGGGGAATGACTAAAACACAAATTTAACACAAAATTTTACCAAGTTTTTAATCAAAACTTAAACCAATTTCACCACTAATCATTTGCCTAAGGTAAATATCAATCCATAACAACAAAAACACAAAACCCACTTACTTTTTATGATCAAACCAATAAAATAGAACTTAAGAACTTGGAATCATAAAGAGATGAAGAACAAGATGATGGAAAGATTAAAAGTAAACTTGTATTAATGATTTAGGATTCAACAAACAAAAATGAAAAGATTAAACTTACAAGATTCAAGAAGAAATCAAAGAAAAATGAAAACCACTCCTTAAGGGAGATGGTTCTTCCTACGAACTAGGAGAAAAATGTAACAGAAAGAGACTAGTGGAAATTTGTGAATGGGAGGAGTATTTATAGGCTTCTCCCTTGGTTGGTGAGTGGGCTTTCTCCCTTTCTTTTTTTCTTCTCGTCTTTTCAGAAAAGTTGACGTTTTCGATTTCGATTCGGGATTTGTCGACGAATAAATTTAACTCGTCTTTTAATTTCTTCATTTAATAGACTTGAGTTTCTTCGACATGGGTAAATCTTCCATCTTTGGTCCTTTTCTTCGATAAATCTTCAAATAGGCCCATTGACTTCAAATCTTTTGCATCTCTTGGACTATAGACTTCATCTTTTCGTCTTTTTCCTCGATAAAACCCGTGCAATCCCATGTTTTCTTCAATATTTATCTGGTTGGCTCTAAAAACACAACAAACACACAAACCACGCATAATTCCAAACAAATGACATTAAATACGCGTTTTGGTCTTGTTTTAGCAAGAAATAAGTGGTAAAAGGATGGGTGTTTTCACACCTATCAAATCCCCTACACTTAACCATTTCCATTCCCTCATGCAATGCTTAGTGATAAAGCAATTTTACATTTTTCTCATAATCAATCAACCTTGGCCTTATTAAAATACTACTAAACAAAAATTTAAATACTAAGAGAAATTAAAACTTTAAAGGAGACAAAAGGATAGAAACCATTTTCACTTGAGAATAGCTATATGGAAATAACTTGCAAAGAGATCAAGGACTTACATTAGGGCTTCGGTGCTGCGAAGATTTATCACCCTCAAGTTTCACGTTCCCCAAACTAAGCTTAAAAACGAGATCATTGTTATTATAAGTTAGCAAATCAAACACTTACACACATGGCTTAATTAAATGTTTAAACTCCCTTATTCCTAGGTGTATCTCTTATATTTTATTTTTGTCTTAGAATGATCATGAAGATGCATTTTTGGACTTATTTCGATAGTTTATTTAGGCTGAAAGCAAAGTAGGACGATTTGATCAATAGTTAGCTAAAGGACAAAATCTCTTAAAACTGCTTCTCGGGATATCAAAAAGTTCATATCTTGGCATAACTCGGTTCACGATTTGAGACCTTTCTCGGGCCCATATTTGGCATGTACTTCATACTTCATATCTTCGAGAGACGTTCTTGAGATAATAGTCTTCTCTTCGTTAATAGAGTTTCTTCACTTGGAGACTTTTGAGGGGTACTCCAACATTGTTGACCACGACTTCATGATTATTTCTTCAATCTCTAATTGGGATTTTGAGATACAACGATCCGCCTCCTTTTCGGACTTGGATCTATTTATCCTCATACCTTGTTAAGGTCTTTTCGGATAGACTTCTCCATGATCTTTATGGGAGTTGATTGCTTTTCGTCGTGAGTCTTGATCCTTCATATCGATTTTGGGAATAATGCTTTTCACATCACCTTGGATCTTTAGCAATAAAATGGAATCCTCATGCCTTGTTAGGGCCTTTTCAGACTCGCCAATCTTCGCGCCCCGCTTCATAAGTTATGCCTTGGCTATGAACTCTTATCATTACCGAGCAACTATTAAACGATCTTGGGCTAGAAGCTAAGTAACCTTTCAAATCGTAAGACCTTACTTATTGCAGATAAATTATTAGCAAGTGATGGGAGAATAGGCAAATAATTACACCAAGTGAGCTTGTGCAAGAATACCGACTTATAATTGACTCTATCATTTCTCGTTCTCCACAATTTAAAATCTCAAGTAATGAGACTCGTGGATGCTTAGCCTAATAAACCAATTAAGGTCTACATGGTTAAGGATACTAGCTAGAATAAACTTAGACAAGTCTATTCGGGTTGAGTCAAAATAATCGCAACGGGCCTAATATGTCAAAGATTTCAAAACTAGCTACACCACTTTATTAATATTTTTGACTTTATTGCGGGATATATACATATGAAAGCAACGATAAAAATTTAAAAATTACGACAAAATGGCCAAAGTTAATTAAAAATTTGAAAAATGCTGAAAAAGATGATTTTCCGGTTAAATGAAGGAATTTTCATGGAAAAGTCCACTTAAAACTTCGATAGAAGCCCCCCCTACACTTAAGATAAACATTGTCCTCAATGTTTAAGCATGTGGGAAAAAAATCTCCCCTACACTTATGACATTGTGCACGTTGGTTAAATCAAGCTAAGGAGGGGACGACTAAAGTGATCAATTTCAAATGTGAGTATGAAGATAATTGAATCACGATAGTTGAGAGATAGAACCGGTATTACGGATAACATGGGAGCACGGTTCTTCAAAGATTCCAAGAGTGCACTTATCCCTGTAATCACATCACCATCCAAATACAAGCAACCTATATAGCTCCCCCTACACTTAGGATGAAAAACAAGAAAGGGGGATAGATACTCGGGTTGCCTCCCGAGGAGCGCTTGTTTTTGTTCACCGAGTCACGAGCCTGACTCGGTCCCGAACTAATTCAAGGGAAACGTGGTGAGGGATGGAATCATCTCATGAGAGATGTCCTCACCAAATTATAATTTCAAACGCTGGCCATTCACCTTAAAGTTGGGCCCATTTGGCTGAGAAAGCTCAATGGTGCCATAGGGAAAGACATTGGCGATCGTGAATGGACCAGACCAGAGTTAAAGAGTAAGACTTGATCACCAACGTGGAACTCTCGGTTCTTAATTTTAGCATCGTGGATAATCTTGGTCTTCTCCTTGTAGATCAATGAGTTCTCGTAAGCTTCATTCCTCAATTCTTGCAGCTCGTTGAGTTGAATCTTGCGAAGATCACCGCCTTTGTTGATGTCGAAGTTAGCCCACTTCAAGGCCCAGTATGCCTTATGTTCCAGCTCTATGGGGAGGTGGCATGCTTTCCCGTACACAAGACGATAAGGTGTACAACCAATCGGTGTCTTATAGGCGGTACGGAAAGCCCACAGAGCATCATCAAGTTTATCGGCCCACGAGGCACGATGCTCTCCCATAGTACGTTCCAAAATTCTCTTCAATCCACGGTTGGATATCTCGGCTTGACCGTTGGTTTGAGGATGGTAAGCGGTGGAAAGACGGTGATTGAAACCATACTTAGCCATGACTCTTGCAAATTGATCGTTGCAAAAATGAGTCCCGCGGTCACTGGTAATAGCACGAGGAACACCGAATCGAGCAAACAATTGTTTCAAGAAATTACAAAGCACCCGTGCGTCGTTAGTGGGTAGAGCTTTGGCTTCAACCCATTTAGAAACGTAGTCGACGGCGACCAGGATGTATTTGTTTCCTTTAGAAGAAGGGAATGGCCCCATAAAGTCGATGCCCCATACATCAAAGATTTCACATTCTTGTATGAAATTTTGAGGCATCTCATCTTTATGTGTGATCTTGCCTTGTTTTTGGCAAGCATCACAATGCTTAACCATCTCGTGAGCATCACGATAAATGGTGGGCCAATAGAATCCCGAATCAAACACTTTTTTGGCGGTGTAGTTGGGACGAAAGTGACCACCGGTGGGTCCTTTGTGGCAAGCCTAGAGAATGTCCAAAGCGGCCGGTCCGTCAACACATCGGCGAATAATCAAGTCAGCGCATTTTTTGAATAGAAAAGGGTCATCCCAAAAGTAAGTCTTAACATCGTTCAAGAACTTCTTCTTTTGTTGGGATGTTAACCCTTTGATGAGAACACCACCCGCTAAGTAGTTTGCAATGTCGGCAAACCACGGGGTGTCATCAAGGTTGAGATTTATAGACATTAAGGTCTCAAGGGGGAAAGAGTCATTGATCTCTTTGTTCGGATGATCCCCTTGATATGGATCCTCAAGTCGACTCAGATGATCCGCGGCTAGGTTTTCAGCACCCTTCTTGTCACGAATTTCAATGTTGAATTCTTGAAGGAGTAAAACCCAACGGAGAAGTCTTGGCTTAGAGTCGTGTTTAGTCATCAAGTACTTCAACGCGGAATGGTCCCTGTATACGATGGTGGTGGATAAAACAAGATAGGGGCGAAATTTTTCAAAAGCATAGACAACAGCTAAAAGCTCTTTTTCGGTTGTCGTATAATGCAATTGAGCCCCCGTCATTGTTTTTCTAGCATAGTGGATTGGTTGGAAGTTTTTATTCACTCTTTGGCCCAACACCGCACCAATAGCAAAGTCGCTAGCATCGCACATCAATTCAAAGGGTAGCTCCCAATTAGGGGTGACCAAGACCGGTGCCTCAGTTAGCTTATCCTTAAGAAGTTTGAAGGCTTCGATACACTCTTTAGAAAAGATAAAAGGAGTATCTTTTTCCAAGAGGTGGGTCATCGGGCGAGCGATTTTAGAAAAATCCTAAATGAATCGACGATAGAAGCCCGCATGACCTAGAAAACTTCTCACATCCTTCACGGTTGAAGGTGGAGGTAATTTGGCTATGACATCTACTTTAGCACGGTCGACTTCAAGACCGGCATTAGAGATTTTGTGTCCTATTACAATGCCTTCTTTTACCATAAAATGGCATTTTTCCCAATTCAGAACAAGGCGAGTGTCTTCGCACCGCTTAAGCATACGTTCCAAATTGGCAAGGCAAGAAGAGAAGGAATCCCCAAAGACCGAGAAATCATCCATGAAGACTTCCATGGTTTGCTCAACCATGTCATGGAAGATAGCCAACATGCACCTTTGGAAAGTCCCGGGGGCATTGCATAAGCCAAAAGGCATCCTTTTGTAAGCAAATGTGCCATAGGGACAAGTGAATGTTGTCTTCTCTTGATCTTGGGGATCGATGGGTATTTGGAAATAACCCGAGAAACCATCGAGAAAGCAGTAATATTCATTACCCGCTAAACGTTCAAGCATTTGGTCCATAAAAGGAAGAGGGAAATGATCCTTTCTCGTGGCATCATTGAGTTTGCGGTAGTCTATACAAACTCTCCACCCAGTAACGAGACGGGTAGGAATCAACTCGTTGTTGGCATTGGGCACAACGGTGATTCCGCCTTTCTTAGGCACACAATGGACTGGACTAACCCATGGTGAATCCAAAATAGGGTAAATCATACCCGCATCAAGAAGTTTGATAACCTCTTTTTTGATGACTTCGTGGATTTTAGGATTCACCCTTCGTTGGGTTTGAATTGTGAGCTTAAAGTCGTCCTCCATGAGAATTTTATGTGTGCAAAAGTGAGGATCAATTCCACGGATGTCGGAGATTTTTCAAGCGATAGCTCTTTTATGCTTCTTCAACACGGCGATAAGTCGGGCTTTTTCTTCTTCTTTCAGGTCCTTCGCGATGATGACCGGTAACTTCTCGTTGTCTTCAAGAAAAACGTACTCTAGATGAGGAGGTAGGTCTTTAAGCTCAAGAGTAGGAGGATCCTCAATAGATGGTAAAACTAACGATGGATCATCATTAGTCGCCTCTTTAGGAGAGGGAGGAGGAAACGGGTCTTCATTGAGAAGTCTCTCAATAGTATGAATGTCTTCATCCCAATCGGTGGATGAATCATCATACTTAATATCGAGAGGACCCAAGCTAGCTTCGAAATCATCCAAGTCACTTTCTCCAAAAGGAGTCAATGCCAGAGCAATTGAGGCAACGGTCTCAACATTGGGTAGAGAAGAGAGAGTACTTTTGCAAGCATCATGAAAATGTTCTTCACAAGCCTCATCGAGAACATCAATAGCATTAACACTCTCATATGAATAAGGTTGCTTAGAAATCTTACCCATGTTGAAGACAATTTTATCGTCACCAACTCTCATGATTATTTCGCTCGCGGCTACATCAATGAGAGTACGACCGGTCCTCAGGAATGGACGTCCAACGATTAATGGAACACGGGGGTCCATCTCGTAGTCAACGACAACAAAATCCGCCGGGAAGGTGAATTTGTCAACGCCAACAAAGACATCTTCGGCTATCCCCACTGGATAAGCAACCGTACGGTTAGCTAATTCCAAAGTCATTTTGGTGGGACTAGCTCGGGGAGAGATAATTGCTTCCTAACACTTAAAGGAATTAAGTTTATACTGGCACCTAGATCGGCTAGGGCCATGCAATTCTCTACTCCCAGGAAGTTGCAAGGAATCAAGAAGCGACCCGGATCACCAAGTTTGGTGGGAAATTTCCTTAAGAGAACGGCGGAGCAATTCTCATTAAGTTGGGTCTGAGCAATGTCAAGAAGCTTCTCCTTGTCACTTAGAAGATCTTTAAACATCTTAGCGTATTTAGGCATGTGAGCGAGAGCCTCGGCAAAGGAGATGTTAAAATTCAATTGTTTAAACATTTTGAGAAAGTTTGAAACTTGAATATCATCCTTGCTCTTTTGCTTCTCTTTCCTCAACCTTGAAGGATAAGGTATATTGGATGAAGAAGAAGGCTTTAGGGGAGTAGGATCACTCACAACCATGGGTGGTGGGGAAATGGGGGTAGAAGGCAAAGGAGGTGGGGAAAGTTGCTCTTTTTCCTTGTTCACAATCACGGGTGGAGGTGTAGGAAGCTCGGGTTCCGTATAACCTTTTACACTACGAGTGGTGATTGCTTTCATCTCTCCTCTTGGATTCGCAACGGTGTTACTCGGAAGAGTACCCGAAGAAGAGGGTTGATTACCTTGGATGAGCGAACCGATCATATCACGTATGTTAAGCGCTTGAGTGCTGAAAGAGTCTCTGATGTCTACGCGAATTTCATTGCTTTGTTTTGCCATGTCATTCCTTAGCTCGGCTCGAATATCGCTCCCTTGTTTTGCCATGTCATTCTTCAAGTTGACAAATTGACTCTGAAGATTCGTCACCATCTCTCGATTAGTCTTCATGAATGTCTTGACGTCTTGATTCAATGCCATCGGTTGATTGAGAGGTGGAGCTTGGTAAGCTTGAGAATTTCCTTGATTCGGGTATGGGTATCTTTGGGATTGATATTGATTCGTAGCACGAGGTTGGGATTGGTTGTTTCGGTTATAGCTTTGTTGTTGGTTTTGGTTTGAAGGAGGGAAACCGGGTGGAGCAAGATAGTTGTTTGAACGATAACTGAGCAAGCTACGGTCTCCTTGAGGGCGAGCTTGATAGCCTCCCGTGGGATAAGTACCGTATGCTGCGTTAACGTTTTCAGAAAAATTGCCTTGGGTGGAAGGACAATCATTATAAGAATGAGTACCACCACATGTGTCATAAGAAATAGAAACGGCTTTAGCTTGTTGAAAGTGGTTTGTGGCCATGGTCATGAAATTCTTGTTCATCTCAGCGAGTTGTCGAGAAATTTCAGTCATCTCAGGATTGGAAGTAGTAGAAGAAACATTGACTCTCGAGTTAGATCTTGAGGATGCGGATGAAACCCAATTCTTGTGGTGAGTAGTCATGTTTTCAATCAACTCTCTACACTCCTCCGGTCTCCTTTTCATAAAAGTACCACCGGCGGTGGCATTGATCGTTTCACGATCACGGAAAGTGAGACCATTGTAGAAAGTATCAATGAGAGTGACGGGGAGCATGTTGTGATTAGGACAGCGGTCGATCAAATCATTGTATCGTTCCCAAGCATCAAAGAGCGATTCATCATTGTCTTGCATGAATCCACTAATTTGGTTACGAAGGCTCGTGACCATGGATGGTGGGAAGTAGCGCGACAAAAAGCGTTGAGTCATGTCGTCCCAAGTATGAATAGAGTTCTTTGGGAGACGGTCAAACCATTTTTCGGCATGGTGAGAAAGCGAGTGGGGAAAGAGTTGGAGGCGAAGGTCATCCATAGAAACACCGGGGGACTTCATGCTTTGGGTGATGGTAATGAATTTGTCGAGGTGTTTGTTGGCATCATCATCCGGAGTTCCGCAAAATGGGTTAGTTTGCACTTGTTGGATCATATGATGCTTCAACGAAAACTCCTGAGCCGTGACATACATTGGCGCAATCGGGCCTCCACGTCCGTTCATGGTGGGTTGACATAGTTCCTCCATGGTGCGTAGGTCGGGTAAGGGTGGATTATTCATGTTTTGGTGGGGTGGATTATTATTATTGTTGTTTGGGATGGGTGGATTATTATTGTTGTTATTGTGTACACCGGCCATGTCTAAATCTTCGAGAGTCTCGGCTCTGAATAAGACGTTGATCGAGTACGCATACACTAAAAAGAAAATGCAAGAGAAAATATTTTTGGTTTTTATAGGTTTTTTAATGTTTTTTTATTTTTGAAAAATTTATATTTTTATGGGTTTTTTGAAACTTTTTGTGCTTGAAAATAACGTTCCCGAAAGAACGGATCCCAAAATCCAATTTTTCTCACAAGAAACTGTTGATCTTAACGAGAAGAGCCGGCAACGGCGCCATTTTAATAACTGATTTTTTGTTAGTTAATAAAAGGTTTGCTTGCAAGATCTTTCTTTGTGTTGCTCGTACCCAATAGATATATGTCGTTGTTTCGTTCTCGGTATCTTCTCGAATCGATCACGGTCAAAAGTGGAATCGTTGTAATTGGTGACTAAAAAGGGGGAGCTTTGGTCTAAATCTACTAAAATGATAAGTGCTAGAAATAATAAAATTAAACTAAAAGCAATTACTGAGAATAAAAATAAAGCTAGAATTTAAAACTGGAAAAACTGGAATAAAACTGGAATTTTACCTTATTCGGAATAATGGCTATCCGGAATATTTTGCCTTACTCGGAATGTTAACTCTACTCGGAACAAATCTCTTATGCTGAATAATTGGCTTATGCGGAATGTTGAGCTTATCCGGAACATTGTGCTATTCGGAATAATCATAGCCATGCGGAATAATACCCTATGCGGAATATCTTGGCTAGAAAACCTATGCGGAATATTCGGATATTCCGAATAATCAACAAAATCACAAACTCTATCCGGAATGATGCTCTATGCGGAATATTTTAAAAGAATCCCTATGCGGAATGTTTTTGACAAAAACTCTATGCGGAATATTTTGATATTCCGAGTAAACAACACAATCAAAGCCTTGATCCGAAATATATGGATATTCCGAACCAACAGAAAACCCACAAATCCCCTTATCCGGAATCTGGGCAAGATGATGGTGCGAAGAACAGGGGAACGACTGAAACACAAATTTAACACAAAATTTTACCAAGTTTTTAATCAAAACTTAAACCAATTTCACCACTAATCATTTGCCTAAGGTAAATATCAATCCATAACAACAAAAACACAAAACCCACTTACTTTTTATGATCAAACCAATAAAAAAAAAACTTAAGAACTTGGAATCATAAAGAGATGAAGAACAAGATGATGGAAAGATTAAAAGTTAACTTGTATTAATGATTTAGGATTCAACAAACAAAAATGAAAAGATTAAACTTACAAGATTCAAGAAGAAATCAAAGAAAAATGAAAACCACTCCTTAAGGGAGATGGTTCTTCCTACGAACTAGGAGAAAAATGTAACAGAAAGAGACTAGTGGAAATTTGTGAATGGGAGGAGTATTTATAGGCTTCTCCCTTGGTTGGTGAGTGGGCTTTCTCCCTTTCTTTTTGTCTTCTCGTCTTTTCTTAAAAGTTGACGTTTTCGATTTCGATTCGGGATTTGTCGACGAATAAATTCAACTCGTCTTTTAATTTCTTCATTTAATAGACTTGAGTTTCTTCGACATGGGTAAATCTTCCATCTTTGGTCCTTTTCTTCGATAAATCTTCAAATAGGCCCATTGACTTCAAATCTTTTGCATCTCTTGGACTATAGACTTCATCTTTTCGTCTTTTTCCTCGATAAAACCCGTGCAATCCCATGTTTTCTTTAATATTTATCCGGTTGGCTCTAAAAACACAACAAACACACAAACCACGCATAATTCCAAACAAATGACATTAAATACGCGTTTTGGTCTTGTTTTAGCAAGAAATAAGTGGTAAAAGGATGGGTGTTTTCACACCTATCAAGGGGTGTTGATCGGTTCGGTTATCGGGTTGCTCGCTTTATTTTATTTAGGGGTGCAAACGAGCCGAGCCGAGCTCGATTTCAACAGGGCTCGGGCTTGACTCGAAACATAAATAACGGGCTCAATCTCGGCTCGATAGCTCGTCGAGCTTTTACCTTTAAGGCTTGAGCTCGGCTCGATTAGGATTCGAGCAAAGCTTGAGAAGCTCGAAATTATATATACGAAACAAATATATCACTATCATTTACACACCACCACAAATTCTATGTTTGTAGTAAACTATGATAACGACTATCATTAAATTAGTTAACTTTTTATATACTTACTCTTTATAATAAGGCTAATACTCAAATCAATGTTTTCTTACTTATATGAAAATGTATTTATATTGAGGCTCGAAAAGCTCGATAAAAGCTCGGCTCGATCGAGTCGAGTTTGAACTCGAGCTCGAATAGCTTGATAAAAGCTCGACTCATTTGCATCCTTAATTCTATTTGTTTAGTATGTTAAATTTTTTGTGGGTAATACCGAAAACCGAACCGAATTGAAGTTAAATTGCATTGAACCGAGTCGAAGACTAAATCAAATAACTTAAAATCAAACTGAATAAGATTTAAATTTTAATTCATGTTTTTTAAATTATTTATATTGATTTTTAGAAAAAAATATTACAAGCTCAAAAAGTATTTTTCCTTATATTAGATTAAATCTAAATGATATTTTTATATACAAGTATTAAAATATAATAAAAGGTATATATTTAAATGAATCGGTTTAGATCATTAAAACCATGTTCAAATCGAAAATCGATTTATTTAGGTTTGGTTTTATTTGTTAGACTTGTTTCATTTTCGATTTAACAAGCGAACAATGCACACTCGCACTAGTTTATATTAGATTCAGTCTCACAGCTATAGGATTAACTGAGACGAGTCGCTTGTTGATAGAATACAAGTGTGGGTGTAAACGATTCGAGTTGCTTGTTGCTTTCTATCATATATCCAAACTAGTTGTCTGCTTAATTTTTCCATATATTTGAAAACAGTACTTCTTTGATCGATCCAAAGGTTTTGGAGCTAAACAATGTGAAATCCTACATATTATTACCATCAATACTCAATTTAGAGTACTATATCAAAGCATGTTGAAAGGACCATTGAAATCTCCAATGAGTTGTCATATCTCATTACCAAAATATATAAGGATTACATTAGGGTTACAACAAGTAACAAGGCCGTAATGGGCCACTATTAATAAATCTAATCACAAGCCCTATAACTAAATTTTATGTACTGCTAATACCCCCCTTCAAGCGAAGAGGCGGGAGACCAACACAGAGCTTGGATCGAAAAATTTCAAAAAGTAGACGGGGTAGGCTTTTGGTAAAGATATCTGCCACTTGTTGACTGGATGGGACAAACCATGTAAGCAGGCGTTTCGAGGACACAAGCTCTCTTACGAAATGATAGTCGATATCAATGTGTTTTGCACGCTAATGAGCAACTGGATTCTGGTTGTGAAAGATTCCACTCTTGTTGTCACATAGTAAAGTTGGCGTGGTAGGCATAGAAACATGTAGTTCACGTAGAAGAGAAGTAATCCAAACAACTTCTGAAGAAGTGTTTGCTAATGCCCTGTATTCAGATTCATAACTCGAACGGGAAACCGTTGGCTGCTTTTTAGCACTCCATGAGACTAAGTTTCCACCAAGAAAAATAGAGTATCCATATGTTGAACGACATGTTTCAGTATATCGTGCCCAATCGGCATCCGAATAAGCTAGAAGTGATGCGTTTACATTGCGGTTGAAAGTAAGACCAAAAGCTAGCTTACCTTTCACGTATCTTAGGATTCGTTTGACTGCCTGGAAATGAGCATTGGTTAGAGCATGAAGAAATTGACTCACCTGATTCACCGCGGCGACAAGTCGGGTCTAGTAATCGTTAGATGCTGAAGAGCACCAACCAATGAGCGATAGAGAGTATGGTCGGAAAAGTATCTCCATCGGATGTAAATTGGCATATGTGGTTAAAGGTGTAGACACTGGTTTAGAATCAACAAAACCAGCACGAGAAAGAATCTCGTGTGCATACTTTGTTTGAGTAAGAAACAAGCCATTTTTTGTATACGCGACCTCAAGCCCCAAGAAATAACTTAATTTGCCCAAATCCTTGATTGCAAACTCCTTGTGTAAACGAGAAATAAATTGCGTAATAAATTCTCGATGATTACTTGTAAGAATGATATCATCAACGTACACAAGAAGATACAAGATGCAAGAGTCCCGTATGAATATAAAGAGAGAAGTATCGGCACGAATGCATGTGAAACCTAGCTGAGTAAGAAAATAACTCAATCTTTGAAACCAGGCACGGGGTGCTTGCTTAAGGCCATAAAGAGCTTTTTTTAGACGGCAAACATGGTTTAGATATTTAGCATCAACATAGCCCGGTGGTTGTTCCATGAAAACAGTTTCCGTTAAATTGCCATTTAAAAAGGCATTTTTCACATCTAGCTGATGAAGGGGCCAATTGTTTAAGACAGCCAACGAAAGAACAATACGTACTGTGGCAGCCTTAATAACGGGACTAAACGTGTGAGAATAATCCAAGCCTAGAACTTGTGTGAAACCTTGAGCAACTAAGCGTGCTTTATAACGATCAATAGAACCATCAGATAGATATTTAATGCGAAACACCCATTTTGACCCGACAACATTTGATGCAGCAGGTCTAGGAACCAATACCCATGTGTTATTGCTCCATAAGGCAGCCATTTCATCATTCATTGCGGCGACCCATTTTAAATTTTTAGCAGCGGATTTGTATTAGGTTCTTTATCAGAAATAAGAGCAACATGAAGAGCACTTAATAAGTGTGTAAACACTTATCCTTTTACCACTTATTTATAATAATAACAAGACCAAAACGTGTATTTAATGTCGTAAAAGGTAGAATTATGCGTGGTTTGTGTTTTTATTGTGTTTTAGGACAAAAATATGAAAAAGGAAGAAAACACTGGCTTTCACGGGCTTTTATCAAAGAAAAAGACAAAAGACGAAGTCAAACGATCAAAGGTGCAAGAAGAATGGAAGTCAAAGGCCTATTCTGAAGATTTATCGAAGAAAAAGTTTAAAAAGACGAAATTTTAACGGAGTCGAAAAACCAAGTCTAATAAAAGAAGAAGACTAGAAGACGAAGTTCACATTATCATTCGACAAATCCTGAGACAAAGTCAAGAAAGACGAGTTATTTAAAAAGACGAGACAAGAAGAAAGAGAGAAGCAACATCACCATCTCCCCTCCTCCTATAAATACCCTCCTAATCCTTCATTAGGGGGAGTTAGTTAGTTAATTTTTAGTTTTTAAGTAAGGTAATTAGGAGTACGTGTTTACTTTCTCTCTCTAGAATTTCTCTTTCAAGTTTGTTTAATCTTTCATCTTTTAATCTTGTATTTGAATCTTAATCTTCATCATTAATTCAAAGCTTTTTAGATAATTCTCATTCTTCATTTCTTAATCATAATCTATTGTTTTTGTTGGATTAATCATGTAGTTAGTTTAATCATGTTGATTGTTTGATTGATTTGCTTATGTATTGTTCTTATTGATCTGGTGTGTTTGATGTTTTAGCTTATTGTGCTTATTGATTAATTAGTGTTTAGCTTATTTTTAATTAAGTGGTTTTTATAGTTTAAATCTTTTAAAAGTTTAGTTTTAATATTTAGCTTATTTGGTGTTTTTATAGTTTTTAATTTGTGGCTTATTAGCTTTTTCTTAAATTTGTTTTGGTTAAGTTTGTGGTTAAGTACTTATTTGAATTTTGCTTATTTTGATTTTGCTTATTTTCATGTTATCCGGGTTTAGAAACCCTAGTATCCCGACTTATAACTTTTTCTTTAATCCGATTAGTGTGAATTTTACCTTTCCCCGATTTATGTTAAGTTTTCAAACATTCCGGATTACTAAGTAAAAGCACATTTCGAATTAGCACAAGTATTGGATTCCGGATTAAGTGAATTTTCTTTTATTCCGGATTAGACTAAACTTCTCATTATTTCGGATTGCTTACTCCTCTCGGATTCCGGATTGTGTTAAGATACATTCCGGATTACGTTTAGTTAGATTATTCCGAATAGGGTAGAAACACATTCAGGATTAGTGAATTTTTTCCTAGATTCCGAATTGTGGGCTAAAGCTGATTCCGAATTGTATGAGTGTTCAGGATTCCGAATTAGTTGGGAAAAATACATTCCAGATTACTCTCAAAAACCATATTTCAGATTAAGTGTGTGACTAGGAATCCGGATTAGGTGAGAATTTGGACATTCCGGATTGTTCGATTTTTGTCACATTCCGACTTAGTGGTGGTTTTGTTTTCCCGAATTAGAATTTTAGCTTTATTCTCCACATTGTTTTCAAACTTTGTTTTTCCCGCCATTTTTCTTAAGTGTTATTTTTAAATTGTTTCGCCTTAGTTTATTTTCTAATTTACTCTTCATAAAATTTAAATCTTTTGTCATTTATTTTTAAAGTCTTAATTTTTAGTTTATAATCTTTAAAGTTTTCAACTTTATTTTAAAATAGATAATCACCTTTCTTTATTTTTACCAAGAACAACTGAGTCGCACGTTCAACCGTTGTCAATTCGATTAGACATATTCAAGAACAAAAAATCTAGTTATTAAAATGGCTTCGCTGCCGGCTCTTTTCGTGAAGATTAACGGTTTTTTGTGAGAGACGCGTTGGATTTTGGGATCCGTTCACTTTTGAACATCATTTTTCTTGTCAAATTTTCAAAAAATTTCAAAAATCCAAAAACATTTAAAAAAATCATAAAACGCATTTCTTTTTCAAAAGTTTTACACCAAAAATATTCCTCTTACTTCTCTATTGTGTTTAATTCTTATTGTATTCGTATGTTGATTGTGTAGGTTGTGGAAGAACATCGTCTGGTAGTCAATCATGTCCATGGTGTTCCTGTGAATGGTGCGGACAAGATATCCTCAATTGCGGATTTGGACGTTGTTTATCATGCAATTCGATCAATTCATACTTCAGTTCATTCTACACCAATGATTACAGGATCTCACCCTCTTCAATATATGATGATCCGTATCCAAAAAATGCACCGGGTTTTTCTCAATACCTGTGCTGCAACAATTGTGGGGGCCCTCATGATACTTCTTATTGTAACCGATGAATTATTATTGTAGATTTGCTATTTAGGATCCGGTGGTCTAACATGGTGGATTATGGTGGTGGTAGCCATTGTTGAGCTTAGAGAGAGAGAGTGGTTGTGTGTGTGAGATGAAAGAAAGGAAAATGTAATTGAAATGAAAAAGAAAACACAAGCAACACCCCTCCTTGGAAGCTAAGGAGGGGTATATATAGCCACACACACAACATAAACTATACAACGAACCTAGTCTAGTCTAAATATGTGTGACTATGATAACTAATGGGATCTCTTAAATGTCGTCACATAAAGTGAGTTTCCAACAATCTTCCCCCATGGGACGACGTGTAGAATTCCTTACAATATTTTTTCCTAACAAGTACATAATGATAAGAACAAGAGCTTTCATGAAGCGTCCAATGCTGATGATGTCTTCTGAGGCCTTTGACTTCAAAACGACTCATCTTTAACTTGTAGAAGAAATACTATAACGGCACGAGCTAAGTAACCCATACACTTCTGGTTAAGGAGAAGCTTCTGAATTAGCTTCCCCCTAATTCATGCCACATAAACTTGATGTAGAAGCTTTTTAAATAGCTTCCCCCTAAATCGACAATCCTCGTAAGAAACTTCAAAGATTTCAATAGAGCTTAGAATGATTAAGCGCACAGCGGAATCCAACGAGCAAATCCCATCATATAACATGATAACGTTGCTAAGAGGGATTCAAAGTAAGGGGTACACCAAGTAGATCAACAACTTTTCTTCTCGCGCTTGAATAATTCTTCTGAATTTTTCTTCCCCCTGAGAGTTCAAGTTATGCATACCAGAAAGAATCAAGACATTTCTTCCCCCACATAGTTGAAGAAAGTAAATCAATCCCCATTATGAAGCTCAGATACTGTAGTGGACACTTTATCCCATTCATGAAGTTGACATCGTAACACCAGAGTCAATTAAGTCCCGGAAATGCACATATCTTCTTCCGGAGATGCACCAGAGTCAATTAAGTCCCGGGAATGCATATAGGATAATGATGATGAATAATTGCAACAACCAAACAATTAATCATCGAATCAGTAGTGTATCGTTTAGAGATTGATAACGCCACGAGTTAAAACACTGATTTTCTCTGCGGCTATGACAAATGTCATCCCGGAATATCTTCAAATCAAAAGAAGGTATGAAGTTCATCACGTGTACTCGTTGTACGTTCAATGTGTCTTCTTCTTCCCCCTTGATGGTTTCGAAACTCGGAACCATCAATAAATCGTACGTACATGAACCTGAAATCTCGTGAGAATAATAAATAAGCTGAATTATATATTTTGTGAGAATCAGCTGTTGATCGAAAATCTCTTCTCATAAACTCTCCATGGCCACCTTTACCAACCCACGTGAAAGCAATTTGAAGTGACCACTAAAAGAATGAACCAGATACATCAAACATGAAGCTGAATAAAAATCCTTCGATCTTGTGACTTAAGCTTGCACTATTGTTGAATGAAGAACGGTGGAGAAATCTCTAAGTACTCAATGCATCACTGAAGAAGTCTATAAGCACAACACCTCTTGAAATTATCCACGTCGACTAAGCGCGTGACAGTGAGTACAACAATGTAACCCCTTTAAGTGATAGTTATCCGAGTCATCAACCAACCACCCCGAACCCGAAAACTAGATAACCAAGTCGTCATTCTAAGATTAAGCACGAGCAAGTTATCTTTGAAGATAAAATAAATACACGCCTTCGAAAAATCCGTCTTTAACTTCACATAATTAATACCCGATCAAACAAAATCTGTAGCCACTAAAAAATCGCCCAATTTTTTTTCTTGGTCTCGTCTCAAATAAATTCTCGTCACATTTGTCTCGTCACGTTGTCACAAAAATATCCAAAGTATAACTTGTACACAAATACAAACTTTTAACTAAAATGAAACATTAAAGTTAAAAAGAATTCGTATGTAATGTGTATATAGTTGAAACAATTTATCCATTCACAAGCCCATCATATGTTGAATAGACGAGAGTCCATGGCCCATTGCATTGCTTATACCCGGTCCACAAAATGGATATATCTTACCCACTCCAACCCTAATCAAACGCACTAAACTCCAAATCAGAACACATAGTTATTTCCGCCCCCAAATATCCTCTCAACCTTGTTAACATCGCCCCTCACCAAACTCTCCCAACAGATGAAAAATAATCATCATCTCACAATATCTATCTAAATCTGCTTTAATCTCATCATATCAATCTTTTTCATGATATAACCATTAACGAACATGGCACTCATATGCATGAATCTTCCCATGTGCGAGTGACGAATTAACCAATTGAACCACTTCCGAAGGTTTCTGAGATATCAAATATCTCATTTAAATCGAAATGCTACAAGTCAAATTCGAAATGAATGTTAAGTGCATGCGGCTTCAAGATCTGTTGAGATCTCGGGTAGGTTAATTCCATGTGTTTAATCTTGTTTTAATCGAAAAAAAATGAGTTGATTAGAACATAATTGTTATAAATCTTTCATGATATTTCGTATATTAAAGATGGGTTATCCCCAAAAAGATCTATGATGAGATAAATTCGTGGTTATAGATCTTAAAAGATCTCGGTTTACATGACCAATCACGAAAAGTAATCTGAGATTGTATTGATTTCTGTTAAGTTCGAGTCTTAGATGGGGATTTAGGTGACGAAGGGAATTAGGATTAGATTGATGGTGTTGGGGAGAAATAAGGTTGGTTGTGATATGGTCGACTCAGTGAGTTAACTGAGTCAACTCGGTAATTACCGAGTTGACTCGGTTGAGATGGTTTTGGTCAAGAGTTAAGTTAAAACTACATGGTCATGAATTGTTGAATCTGCATCGTAGTCAAAAAATATTTAAACCCATCAGAATCTAAAATATTTGCCATCGCAGTCAAAATAAATTTCCATCGCAGTCAAAAATAATGAACCCATCGCAATTAAAAATAATGAACCCATCGCAGTCAAACATTATAGCCATCAAAACTTGAGTCCATCGCAGTCAAGATGGACCCATCGCAGTCTAAACAAGAGAAGATTCCATCGTAATGATGACCCATCGCAGTCTAAACAAAAGAAGAGTCCATCGCAATCTTAGATGTCCCATCGTAGTCAAAGCAAAAAGGAGTCCATCGCAATGATGACCCATTACGATGGAACCCATCGCAATGAGAGTCCATCGCAGCGAGTTTCTCAAAAAAAAACCATCGCAACATAGGTAAAATGGCCATCGTAGTCTACTTGAACCCCCATCGCAATTCGAGTGTACTTTTCCCGTGTTTTCTAGATCTAAGTTTTTCTGGTTATCTTCATCATGTGAATACAAAAAATTACCAGAAAAAATGAAACTTTATCAAAACCAGTCACCAAAAAACCAGATTTAAGTAAATATGGCAGTTTTGACTTCTTTTAACCAGGAAAAGTATGATAGATTATGAAAACCGGATGTGGACAGATACAAGACCTTTGACCAGAATGTATGAGACAAACGAACCATTTTTGACTGAGGACAAGGACAAAAAATTATGAGTCTTGGATATAAACACAGGATGAGAAACATGGACACTGATTGGACAAAAATATGATATAGATTTGGACCAGTGACAAAAGTGATATAACAAATGATAAAACAATGTAACCGTTTGGACAAAATCATAACAAGACGTGACACATCTATAGAACGAGACCCCAAAAAAAAATTTGACCACCAAATCAAAAACATGAACACGATCCAAGGATGGAACCGAGGCTCTGATGCCAAATGTAGATTTGCTATTTAGGATCCGGTGGTCTAACATGGTGGAATATGGTGGTGGTAGCCATTGTTGAGCTTAGAGAGAGAGAGAGTGGTTGTATGTGAGATGAAAGAAAGGAAAATGTAATTGAAATGAAAAAGAAAACACAAGCAACACCCCTCCTTGGAAGCTAAGGAGGGGTATATATAGCCACACACACAACATAAACTATACAACGAACCTAGTCTAGTCTAAATGTGTGTGACTATGATAACTAATGAGAATTCTTAAATGTCGTCACATAAAGTGAGTTTCCAACAATTATGAACCAAATTCGTGCTATAATTCCGGTTTTCATAATTTTGAGCCCCCACAATACACCCTCGATCATCAACCTTCTTTGAATCCGAATGACGAAAGACAAGCCCTTCTTTTGAAACTTCATGACGGCTTAATTTGACTAACCGAAACATTGGAGGAGCGACAACGACAATGACAAGAGCAAGTATCTAATCTTAGTGATTATACTCCGCCTCTTGTGTGTTATTTTTATTATGATGATGACGAGGATGATATCTTTGATCTCAACCCATCTTCTGAGATTCCTATTCATACTCTTGATGTCCCAAATACATCTAAGGATTGAGATACATCGAGTGAGATTAGTGAATTTGGTCTTGACAAATTATTTGATGAGGTTTTTGATGAACCAACTTTTGTGGAGCTTACAGACGAGGTCGCTCTTAATGATGATTTTTCTCCATGCTATGAGAATTTCACTTTTGAAAGTTCTCATTTTTCCTAATTTCCTTCGGGAGATTAGGACGATGTTGATTTATTCTCTCCAACTTACGAGAAGTTCACCAATGAACTTGATCTATTAGATGAGGTGGAAGACGTTATTCTTCGCAACAAATTATTGAAAGTTCATCTTCTTATTGCTGAAATTGAAGCGTTGAATTCTACTCCTATTTCCGAGTCTTTACCCACGTCTATTACTCCCGTTGATAATAATGACACATTTATGGAAGAAATTGACATTCTCTCAATACCTCCAGGTATTTATGATGATGACACGGAGAGGGATATTCTTTTTGATACTTTGATTCATGAAGATATTGTCCCAAGACCCCCTCCCGAGCACCTTTCTTCCCATCCCTTAGAAACCATTACTGAGGATGAGTGCTTTGACCCGAGAGGTGACATTGATTATTCTATGATTGATACCTTTACGGCTTTGCCTCTTAGTGACCATCATATGTCTATTGGTGATGAAAATTTGCTTCCTTTACCCACCCCACCTCCCGTGGATCACGACTTCACATACTTTTTGTATGTTGAGAGGACTTTTCTACCCTTTAAGATTTATCCTCCTGCCTCTCACTTATTAATGTCCTCCAGGACCGAGGACAAGATTTTTGATCCCGGTATTACATTAGAGGCTTCCCCATGGACCATTTAATTCGGGGTCGAGTCAGGCTCGTGACTCGGTTAACAAAAACAAGCGCTTCTCGGGAGGCAACCCGCTAATCTATCCTTTTTATCTGTTTTTCATCCTAAGTGTAGGGCGTAGCCCCGTTGTTGTTTGTTGTTTTCTTTCTTATGATGTGCAGGGATTGGAACTTTCAAAGATTCACTTTTGATGACTTTTGACGACTCGTGATTCCGTGTACCCGTCTTCCCGGTTCTATCCTAAACTCTTTTGATTCACTATTTTATCATTTATGTTGAAATAGGAATCACTTTAGTTGTCTCTTCCTTAGCAAGATTTAAACAACGTGCAAAATGTCCTAAGTGTAGGGGAGTTTACTTCAACATGCTTAAACATTAAGGACAATGTTTATCTTAAGTGTAGGGGGACTTCTATCGAAGTTAAGTGGGCTTTTACATGAATTTGTCCTCATTTTAACTGGAAAATTGATTTTTCGACGTTTTTCAAAATTTGATCTATTTTGGCCTAGTAGTATTTTCATTTATTTTCTTTCCTTTTGTCATAGCATCGTATGTATATATTCCATTTCAAGAATAAAGTCAAAAGAGAAAAATTATTAAATAAAATGGTTTTAATGAGTTTAGATATCTTTGATATATTAGGCCCGTCATGAATCTTTTGACTCAACTCGAGTTTACTTATCCAAGTTTACTCTAGCTAGTATCCTTAACTTGTTTAAATCAAGTTTTGCTAGACTTTTATATAGGGAACTTTAAAACGCGAAAGTCTTAACTCATACGGGTTTAAGAACAAGAACTTTTCGCAAGTTCCTATAATTGATCCTAGAAAGTCGTTTATCAAGGGAACTCTAAAATACAAATTCTAAACTTGAAAAACTCTTAGAAGTTGCAAGATCCTATAGATGACTTGAAAACCCAAAACTTTGATTTAATCGGCTAAGCATCCACGAGTCTTAATTCCTTGAGATTTTAAATTGTGGAGAACAAGAGATGATAGAGTCAATTATAAGTTTGGTATTCTTTCATAAATTTATGTGAGTTAATTATGAGCTTTTTCTCCCATCGCTTGTTAATAAATATAATTGTAATAAGTAAGGTTGTACGATTTAAAAAGTTACTTAGCTTCTAGCACAAGATCGTTTAAAAGTTGCTCGGGAGTAATTAGAGTTCATAGCCAAGGCATAACTTATTGAAACGGGATGAGAAGATTGGCGAGTCCAAAAAGGCCCTAACAAGGCATGAGGGCTACATTTTGTTGCTAAAGATCCAAAGTGATGTGAAGAATCATTTATCAAAAATCAATATGAAGGATCGAGACACACGACGAAAAGCAAATACTCCCCTAAAGATGATGGAGAAGTCTATCCGAAAAGACCCTAGCAAGGTATGAGGATAAATAGATCCAAGTCCTAAAAGGAGTCGGATCGTTGTATATCAAAATCCCAAATAATGATTGGAGAAAAATGAAGAAGTCGTGGTCCAAGTTTGAAGAATCTCTCAAAAACTTCAAGTGAAGAAATTCCTATTATGAAGAGAAGACCATTATTTCAAGAACGTCTCTCAAGATTCGAAGTATGAAGTCAATGACAAATATCGATCCGAGAAAGGTCTCAAATCGTGAAACGAGTTATGCCAAGATATGAACTTTATGAGGTTTCGAAAAGCAGTTTTAAAAGATTTTGTCCTTTAGCTAACTATTGATTAAATCGTCCTACTTTATTTTCGGCCTAAATAAACTATCGAAATAAGTCAACAATGCATCCTCGTGATCATTCAAGACAACAATAAAATATAAGAGATACACCTAGGAATAAGGGAGTCTAAGTGAATAATTGAGCCACATGAGTGAGTGTTAGCTTTACTAACTTATAATAACAATGATCTCATTTTTAATCTTGGTATGGGGAACGTGAAACTTCAGGGTGATAAACATTCATGACAACCATATCCCTAATGTAAGTCTTAGATTTCTTAACTTGTTCTTCCTTCTAAGCATTTTGTAATTTTCTATCTTTTTAGTTTCCTTAGTGTCTAGTGTTTAATAAAGGCCAAGGTGGGTTAATTATGATAGAGAATGTTAAACTATGCTTTGAAATTATGCATTGCATGAGGGCATTGCAATGGTCAAGTGTAGGGGATTTAATAAGTGTGTAAACACTTATCCTTTTACCATTTATTTATAATAATAACAAGACCAAAACGTGTATTTAATGTTGTAAAAGGCGGAACTATATGTGGTTTGTGTTTTTATTGTGTTTTAGGACAAAATTATGAAAAAGGAAGAAAACACGAGCTTTCACGGGCTTTTATCGAAGAAAAAGACAAAAGACGAAGTCAAAAGATCAAAAGTGCAAGAAGAACGGAAGTCAAAGGCCTATTCTGAAGATTTATCGAAGAAAAAGTCTAAAGACGGAAGTTTAACGAAGTCGAAGAACCAAGTCTAATAAAAGAAGAAGATTAGAAGACGAAGTTCATTTTATCATTCGACAAATCCCGAGACAAAGTCAAGAAAGACGAGTTATTTAAAAAGACGAGAAGACAAGAAGAAAGAGAGAAGCAACATCACCATCTCCCCTCCTCCTATAAATACCCTCCTAATCCTTCATTAGGGGGAGTTAGTTAATTTTTAGTTTTTAAGTAAGGTACTTAGGAGTAGGTGTTTACTTTCTCTCTCTAGAATTTCTCTTTCAAGTTTGTTTAATCTCTCATCTTTTAATCTTGTATCTGAAACTTAATCATCATCATTAATTCAAAGCTTTTTAGATAATTCTCATTCTTCCTTTCTTAATCATAATCTATTGTTTTTGTTAGATTAATCATGTAGTTAGTTTAATCATGTTGATTGTTTGATTGATTTTCTTATGTGATTGTCCTTATTGATTTAGTGTGTTTGATATTTTAGCTTATTGTGCTTATTGATTAATTAGTGTTTAGTTTATTTTTAATTAAGTGGTTTTTATAGTTTAAATCTTTTAAAAGTTTAGTTTTAATATTTAGCTTATTTGGTGTTTTTATAGTTTTTAATTTGTGGCTTATTAGCTTTTTCTTAAATTTATTTTGGTTAAGTTTGTGGTTAAGTGCTTATTAGAATTTTGCTTATTTTGATTTTGCTTATTTTTATGTTATCCGGGTTTAGAAACCCTAGTATCCCGACTTATAACTTTTTCTTTATTCTGATTAGTGTGAATTTTACCTTTTCCCGATTTATGTTAAGTTTTCAAACATTCCGGATTACTAAGTAAAATAACATTCCGAATTAGCACAAGTATTGGATTCCGGATTAAGTGAATTTTCTTTTATTCCGAATTAGTTGGGAAAAATACATTCCATATTACTCTCAAAAACCATATTCCGGATTAAGTGTGTGACTAGGAATCCGGAGTAGGTGAGAATTTGGACATTCTGGATTGTTTGATTTTTGTCACATTCTGACTTAGTGGTGGTTTTGTTTTCCCGAATTAGAATTTTAGCTTTATTCTCCAAATTGTTTTCAAACTTTATTTTTCCCGCCATTTTTCTTAAGTGTTTTTTTAAATTGTTTCGTCTTAGTTTATTTTCCAATTTACTCTTCATAAAATTTAAATCTTTTGTCATTTATTATTAAAGTCTTAATTTTTAGTTTATAATCTTTAAAGTTTTCAACTTTATTTTAAAATAGATAATCACCTTTCTTTATTTTTACCAAGAACAACTGAGTCGCACGTTCAACCGTTGTCAATTCGATTAGACATATTCAAGAACCAAAAATCTAGTTATTAGCACTTCTGTTAAGTTCAGCGAGATCACCAATATGTTTTCTTTTAAAAATTCCTGCTTTTGACCGAGTTTTCATATGATGGGTGTTGGTGGCCGGAACTACTGGTTGTTGTGAATGAGTTTCTGTTGTTGCTAAAGGCGGCATATGAGCTTGTGGAGGTGCCGTATGAGATGCTGAAAGGGGCATAGAGGGGGCTGTTTCATCCATAGGTGCATCAGATGATGAGGAGACAGTCTCGGGACAAAGAGAGCATGGTCGCGAAGATGAAGTTGGCACACTTGAATGGTCACTAGGCTTTGATTTGGCCGGTAGTGACAAAGTTGGCTCCTCAAAGTGAGTAAAAAGAAGTTTGCCAAGATCTACTGAAGAAAGAGTCCCCGAAAAAGAAAATGTGTCTCATCGAACTTAGCATGTCGCGTAGTATAAATTCTAGATGTGGTTGCATCGAGACATCTATAACCCTTATGCTGAGGACTATACCCAATAAAAACACAAGCAACACTCCGGGGTGCAAGTTTGTGAGCTGAGTAGTTCCGTAAGTAGGGGAATACTCGACAACCAAAAGCACGAAAAACATTATAATTTGGTGTGCAGTTAAAGAGCGGCTGACAAAGTTGGCTCCTCAAAGTGAGTAAAAAGAAGTTTGCCAAGATCTACTGAAGAAAGAGTCCCCGAAAAAGAAAATGTGTCTCATCGAACTTAGCATGTCGCGTAGTATAAATTCTAGATGTGGTTGCATCGAGACATCTATAACCCTTATGTTGAGGACTATACCCAATAAAAACACAAGCAACACTCCGGGGTGCAAGTTTGTGAGCTGAGTAGTTCCGTAAGTAGGGGAATACTCGACAACCAAAAGCACGAAAAACATTATAATTTGGTGTGCAGTTAAAGAGCGGCTCAAAAGGAGACTTGTTATTCAACACCTTTGTGGGCAAACGACTGATAATGTAAATGGCTGAAGTAAAAGAATCAACCCATAAGGTTGCTAGTGCATTAGCATTAAACAACATTGCCAGGCCTGTTTCTGTGATATGTATATGCTTACGTTAATGGCACACCCAATTTGTGTTGGAAATTTAGTGCAATTGTGGGAACGGGTAATACTTGTAAATGGGTTTGGAGGTACGGAGTGTACACCCATTAAGTCCCTTACCTCCCTGGACTCAATATAGTGGTTGTGATATCAGTAGGAAGCTGCTCCTGGTCAGGAAGTTGCTTCTGGTCAGGAAGTTGCTCTTGGTCAGGAAGCTGCTCCTGGTCAGGAAGTTGCTCCTGGTTAGGACGTTGCTCCTGGTGATGCACAAAGTCTTTGTAACCTCTTTGACCAGTTAATGAGGGTTGAATATTGACTTGATGACCAGATTTCTGGTCATGTAACCACTATGCTTTATGAAGGTTATTATGAGATTAATAGGCCGATTAATGCTCTTAATACCTTTGACTAGGAGTTACATTCCTTAAAGGAATAGGATCACTATAAATAGTGATCATATTTTGCATGATGAAATACAGAAACAAGAAACACAGAAACGCATAGAGTTCTTGATTTGTGCCTAAAACAAGAACTAACTCTTGGTTTTATCCCAAGGAGGTATTCGTGTTAACCCAGGCATAGGGTCGAATAATCTTCTTTGGAAAGTGATTACACGACTCCAAGAGATATCCGGTAACCATTCATTGGTACGTAGTTAGGCTATTGATTATCTTCACCCTGTTGGAACGAAGTAAACCCCAACAATCAAAGAAGATTATATTGTGATAATCAATGGCGGCGGCAATGAAGCACATGGTGGCTAACTTCTCCAAATTGGACAAGTTTGAAGGGGTTGATTTTAGGAGATGGCAGAAGAAGATGCACTTTCTTCTTTCTACCATGAACGTGGTGTACGTGTTGACCACTCCCATTCCTGATGGTGGTGATGATGCTACTTTGGAGGAACTGAGGAAAAGGAGCAAATGGGAGAGTGATGATTATGTGTGTCGCGGCATAATTCTCAATGGTATGTCTGATTCTTTATTTGATATTTACCAAAATGTTGAATCTGCTAAAGAACTATGGGATTCCTTGGAAGCCAAATATATGGCTGAGGATGCATCAAGTAAGAAGTTCCTTGTGAGTGATTTCACAAATTACAAAATGACTGATTCAAGACCAGTCATGGAACAATACAATGAACTTCTTGGAATACTTGGCAGATTTACACAACATAAAATGAACATGGATGAGATCATTCAGGTCTCGTGTGTCATTGACAAACTACCTCCTTCTTGGAAAGATTTCAAGCACACCTTGAAACATAAGAAGGAGGAGTTAACTCTTGTTGAGTTGGGCAGTCATTTGCGCATTGAGGAATCCCTCAGGGTGCATGAAAGTGATAAGCCAAAGAGCATGGTTGTGTAGATCTTAAATTTAGTTCTGGAAAGATTGTTTCTTTGTTTAATGTTTTGCATGTTCCTAATATTAGGAAGAACTTGGTTTCTAGTAGTATTTTGAATAACTGTGGTTATAAACAAGTGATTGAATCTAATAAATTTGTTTTATCTAAAAATGGTGTGTTTATTGGTTTTGGCTATTTGAGTAGTCAAATGTTCAGGCTTAATATTGATTCTAGTATAAATGTTGATTCTGTCCTGATGACTACCACTAAACTGAATGATTCATCACTATGGCATGCTAGACTAGGCAATGTCCACTATAAGAGGATGCAAGATATGTCTAAGGATGGGTTAATTCCAGCTTTTGACATGGACACTGATAAGTGTCAGACTTGTATGCTGAATAAAATTACTAAGAAACCATTTCAGGATGTAAAACGTGTAACTACAGTTTTGGAGCTAATCCATAGTGACCTATGTGATTTGCATGCTACTCCCTCATTAGGGAATAAGAAATACTTGGTAACATTTATTGATGATGCTTCAAGGTTTTGTTATGTCTATTTGTTGCATACTAAGGATGAAGCATTAGATAAATTTAAAGTATTTAAAACTGAAGTTGAATTACAACAAGGAGTCCAAATCAAAAGATTTAGGACTGATAGGGGAGGTGAGTACATGAATACTCAGTTTTTTCAGTCTGTTGGAATAATCCATGAAACTACTGCCCCCTATACTCCACAACAAAATGGTATATCAGAAAGGAAAAATAGAGTACTAAAAGAGATGGTTAACTCCATGTTGTCCTACTCAGGACTGAGTCAAGGGTTTTGGGGAGAAGCTATGTTAACAGCTTGCTATTTATTAAATAGGGTTCCTAATAAAAGGAACAGGATTACCCCTTATGAACTCTGGACTAAAAGGAAACCAAACTTGAACTACCTCAAAGTTTGGGGTTGTAGGGCTGTTGTAAGACTCCCTGATCCAAAGGTGAAAACCTTGGGTGAAAGAGGCATTGAATGCATCTTTGTTGGATATGCTGAGCATTCCAAGGCTTATAGGTTCTATGTTATTGAACCTACTGATTCAGTTTCAATAAACTCAATCATTGAATCAAGGGATGCTAACTTTGATGAGACTAGGTTCTCATCAGTCCCTAGACCAAGCCTTAGGACTCCTATAGGAGCTGAGGACACTGGTGTTTCAGTAGAACCTGAAAGGGTCACTGATGAGGTTGTGGTTCAGCAACCTGAGCCTAAGCTTAGAAGAAGCACAAGGCATAGGACTCCAAGGAATTTTGGGCCTGAGTTTCAACTATACTTGGTTGAAGGAACAAGGGATGAGGTCTCTGACCAGTACTACTATTGCTTTAATGTTGAGGATGATCCCAAAACATTTGATGAAGCAATGAAGTCCCAGGATGTTGTTTTCTGGAAAGAAGCAATCAATGATGAGATGAATTCCATCATGGGCAAAAACACTTGGGTGTTGGTTGATCTACCTCCAGGTTGTAATCCACTTGGTAACAAGTGGATTTTCAAAAGGAAAATGAAGGTAGATGGAACTGTTGAAAAGTTCAAGGCAAGGTTAGTCATTCAGGGCTTTAAACAAAAGTCAGGGATAGACTATTTTGATACTTATGCTCCAGTAGCACGTATCAGTACCATAAGAATGCTTATTGCTCTAGCAAGTATTCACAATCTGATTATTCATCAGATGGATGTGAAGACAGCATTCTTGAATGGTGACTTGGATGAGGAGGTTTATATGAACCAACCTCAGGGCTTCATCATGCCTGGTCATGAAGGTAAGGTGTGTAAACTGATTAAGTCCTTATATGGACTAAAGCAGGCACCTAAGCAATGGCACCAGAAATTTGATGAAGTGGTTTTGTCTAATGGTTATTCACTTAACCAAGCTGACAAATGTGTATATAGCAAATTTGATGAATCTGGTAAAGGAGTCATCATCTGCCTATATGTTGATGACATGTTAATCTTTGGTACTGACCAAGCTAAGGTTGATCAGACAAAGGATTTTTTGTCATCAAAGTTCTCCATGAAAGACATGGGGGAGGCTGATGTTATCCTTGGCATAAGGATTAAACATGAAAGTGATGGTATTGTAATTTCTCAGTCTCATTACATTGAGAAGGCGCTGAAGAAATTCAATCACTTTGATTGTACTCCAGTAAGTACACCTATGGATACAAGTGAGAAACTAATGCCTAACAATGGTCAGGCTGTCTCCCAGCTTGAGTATTCTAGGGTTATTGGTTGCTTGATGTATGTCATGACTAGTACTAGGCCTGACATTGCATTTGCTGTGGGTAAACTGAGTAGGTATACTAGTAATCCTGGTACTCAGCATTGGCAAGCAATTCAGAGGGTACTGAAGTATTTGAAAGGAACAATGGATTATTGTTTGTCTTATACTGGATATCCTTCAGTGTTGGAAGGTTACACTGATGGAAGTTGGATCAGCAATACTGAGGATAATTCATCCACAAGTGGCTGGGTATTCCTTCTTGGTGGTGGTGCAATTTCTTGGGCATCCAAGAAGCAAACTTGCATTACTGGTTCAACAATGGAATCTGAATTTGTGGCTCTAGCAGCTGCTGGTAAAGAGGCTGAATGGTTGAGAAACTTGCTTCTTGAGATTCCATTGTGGGTCAAACCTATGGCACCCATTTCTATCCGTTGTGATAGTGCAGCTACATTGGCTAAGGCATATAGCCAGATGTACAATGGCAAGTCTAGACACCTAGGTGTTAGACATAGCATGATTCGTGAGTTGATCACGAATGGGGTGATTTCAATAGAGTTTGTGAGGTCTCAACAAAACTTAGCTGATCACTTGACGAAGGGATTGGCTAGAGACTTGGTTATAAAGTCTGGTAAAGGGATGGGTTTAAAAGTCCACTCTAGTCACTGAATGCTAGGACACCCAACTCCCTCCTGAGGAAACTTGGGAGCTGAGTTCAATGTGGAAAGCTGAACATTCAGGGGACTGAAGCACATGTTTTACATATCATCCCAAGGATGTGCTTGTACCTGCTGAAAGGAGGATGAAGTTATAAACTTCTTAATGGTTAATTTCTTTGAAAAAGTGCTTAAGCAGGAGCATGAACTAAAGAGGAACCACCTATGTAAATGTTGAGGTTTCGCCGCCTCAAGGAGCATGGACTTTGGCTCTTACAACATTTATGAATTGGATATGGACACATGGCTTGTATGGTGTCAGGAGCGTTTTAAGTGTTTGAAAACTTGGGTGTATATTATCTTCAGGTGTTCAAAGTAGTTGAAGGGTTCAATTCTTAGAACACCCTGATTCTCGAATATTTGGAGTGATGTACTAAGATGGAAATTCAATCCTTAGGACATTTTCATTTAAGCACTGGTTTTGTTAAAGTTGATTTTCATGCAAAAAGGAATTGTACTAAATTGGGGAGGATTGTTGGAAATTTAGTGCAATTGTGGGAACGGGTAATACTTGTAAATGGGTTTGGAGGTACGGAGTGTACACCCATTAAGTCCCTTACCTCCCTGGACTCAATATAGTGGTTGTGATATCAGTAGGAAGCTGCTCCTGGTCAGGAAGTTGCTTCTGGTCAGGAAGTTGCTCCTGGTCAGGAAGCTGCTCCTGGTCAGGAAGCTGCTCCTGGTTAGGACGTTGCTCCTGGTGATGCACAAAGTCTTTGTAACCTCTTTGACCAGTTAATGAGGGTTGAATATTGACTTGATGACCAGATTTCTGGTCATGTAACCACTATGCTTTATGAAGGTTATTATGAGATTAATAGGCCGATTAATGCTCTTAATACCTTTGACTAGGAGTTACATTCCTTAGAGGAATAGGATCACTATAAATAGTGATCATATTTTGCATGATGAAATACAGAAACAAGAAACACAGAAACGCATAGAGTTCTTGATTTGTGCCTAAAACAAGAACTAACTCTTGGTTTTATCCCAAGGAGGTATTCGTGTTAACCCAGGCATAGGGTCGAATAATCTTCTTTGGAAAGTGATTACACGACTCCAAGAGATATCCGGTAACCATTCATTGGTACGTAGTTAGGCTATTGATTATCTTCACCCTGTTGGAACGAAGTAAACCCCAACATTTTGTTGTGGAGTATATGGATATGAAACACGATGATGAGTGCCATTTCCAACTAGCAAGGATTTAACCTGGTGATTTATAAATTCCGTGCCATCATCACTTTGAAATGCCTTTACCTTGCATGAGAATTGTGTTTTAACAAAACTCAGAAAGGCGGTAAGAACTTGAAAAAACTCAGACTTACGTTTCAGAGGATAAAACTAGGTAAATCGGGAGTAGTCATCCACAAATATAGCATAATATAAGTAGCCATCAGTAGACATAACAAGAGAAGGCCCCCATAAGTCACAATGAATCAAATCCAAAACATGCATGGAGCGCTTTTCATTAATAGGAAATGGTAATTTATGACTTTTTGAGAACTCACATGAAGAGCAAACAGTAGGTCTAGGTAAAATTGAAGTAACAAACAAATAATCAAGTTTATTTAATAAAGAGATCGTGTCAAAAGCAACATGGCCTAAACGAGTGTGCCATAGTTCATATGAGACACGAAGCTGGTTGGAATTAAGTCCCGCAACAAGAGCTTTATGACCTTGCTCTAGCACATACAACCCATTTTCACATCTGCCCTTTGCTAGGATGTCCTTTGTTCTTTGATTCTGAATGGTAAAAGTATTGTGAGAAAATGATACGTCGATGGGTGAGTCTACAGTTAACTTACTAATAGAAAGAAGACTTTTTGTAAGTTTAGGAACAACAAGACATCCAATAAATCAATATTTTTAGTGACTGATGCATTCCCAATACGAGAAATATTTAAGATATTACCATTACCAACGGTGACGTGATCATTTCCAGTATACGGCACCGATGAATCAAGAGGAGCCGATGAGGATGCCATGTGCGTGGAAGCCCCCGAGTCTACAAACCAGTCTGAAGAATTATCCTGAACATTACACCTAGCATGAAATGCTTTCGCCAAGTTATCATTGATAGGAGACCCGCGCTGATCAAATGTACGAATGTCCGGACACTTATCAGCATAGTGTCTGCCTTGGCGACACAATTGACAGCGGGGTGGGCGGCGGCCTCTACCATGCCCAGTAGACTGACCACCACGACCACCATGTGATTAAGGGAAGTGGCCATATTCAGCCATGAAAGCAGCTGTTGCCGGAGAAGATGAGGACCCATGAACCGATTGTAGGAATAGTTCGTGTCCCTCGGCCTGAGATATAAGATCTCAAAAAGAGGGACGTGGTTTGACAGTCCGGACAGCCGTAGAAAAAGTCTCCAACGAAGGACCGAGACCACAAAGAAACCAATGGTTTTTGTCAACATCATCTATCGGGTGACCAATTGCAGCTAGTTGATCACAAATTCCCTTGAACTTACGACCATATTCAGAAACAGAGGAGGTAACTTTCTATAATTGACGAAGAGAATCTCGAAGGTTTTTCATACGCTCAACGGATTCATGGCTATAGGCAAATAACATCACGAGCAGTGGGGAGACCAATGACTTCTATCATGGCCTCTTCAGTGAGAGAGGCTTGAATAATGAGAAGAGCTCTTTGATCAGCTTCCTTCCAAAAAGCAAATTCAGGGTTTGGAGAAGAATTTTTGGTGATGGTGATGGCTGGGGAAGGAGGTTCCAACGAGCCATCAATATGCCCAGTTAACTTCTGATAGGACAGGAATGGTACAAGTTAGTTTTTCCATAGAAGATAGTTGGTGGAGGCGAGTTTGATGGTAAGCATGTGAAGAATTGTAGAAAGAGAGAGGGAAAAGTCATTACTGGCAGCCATGGGAGGGAGAGGAGGGTGGCGGCCTAAAAAATTAGGTTAGGATCAATTTAGGCTTGATAACATGAAAGGACGATTGAAATCTCCAATGAGTTGTCATGTCTCATTACCAAAATATATAAGGATTACATTAGGGTTACAACAAGTAACAATGCCGTAATGGGCCACTATTAATAAATCTAATCACAATCCCTATAACTAAACTTTATGTACTGCTAATACATGTCATTAGCGTTTATGAAAGGGATTTTAGGTGTTGTTTGGTTGACACGAACAAAAATTAAGAAATACTATCGATTTCATTAAACACGTTTGGTGTAAGCATTGATATGTCGGAATGGATAATGCTTTCAAATATATTTCGTGATATTTTTTGAATTTTACCTTCATGTGAGCTGTTAATGCAATGATGCCTGAAAACGCTACTTGCATTTTCTGGTCTCGCTTTGTTTTGATTACAACAATATGTAAAAATAAGCATTTACGAAAACAATGAAAAATGAATTCTTGAGTTCAAGTATTTTTTCATTTCAACCATTATCACTTAAGGTATGAACAAACAAGTAATTATAGTAATTAAGTGATCAAGGATTTAATCTTTTCTTAAAACTCACTTTTTATTAAGTGTGACAAAGTTTTATTATTAAACTTTCTTTTTAAGAAAATGTTTTATTAAATTAATAATTTGAAAATTTGAAATTTGAAAATGGCATATTCTATCTTGGTTTGGAATATCCTTTCAGGATATTTTAATCCCCAGATTCGATCCAACCCACTAAAAGACAAAAGGGAGCAAACTCTACGCCGGCGGTTCCTTAGCGCCTATGGCGGTTCCTTATCGATAAGTAACCGCGAGCTGCAATAAAGAACCACGGGCAGATATAGCCGTTGGACATTTGTCTTATTACTAGTGGACCATTCTCAGACTTTCAATCCACCTGTTTTGCACATAAACTTTCAGATTCTTACATACTTCTTAAACCACTCAAATCCTTGATCATTTGTTTGATTACTACTTGTTTATTCTCCTCCCATCTTTTCCTCTCAAAGTGCAAAGAGAAGAACACTATCATTTTTGAAGTGTTGTGTCTACCTCAAAGATCCATTGAAGATCCAAACATATTTATTCATTGTTGTGTCATTGTTGTGAAGATCCAAGTAGTTGTGTCTATTTGGAAGTTGTGTATGTAATAGGGTTAATACTTAGTCCTCAAAGTATTAGTGTAGATTGGTCCTAGCTAAGATTAGGGCTCGACGTTTAGCTTAGAGTCGGAAATTGGTTAAGCGACGTTGTGTACGGTTTCTCCACCTTAAGAAGCTTGTTGATTAGTGAACTCTCGAGTAAGGAGTACTCGAGGAGTGGAGTAGGAACGAGGAGTGAGCTTCGTTGCCGAACCACTATAAATCCTTGGTGTTTGGTTTGATATTTCCTTGCCTTATCTCTTTACATTCTTTATTCTTTATACTTGTGATTATTAGTTTAGTTGCATTATACATTCATTATTCTTTACACTTGTGATTATTAGTTAGTTGCACTATACCTTGTTCATATTTTGTATAAGAAGGTTTCACATAGATACTCAAGCTTAAGTTTTTGTAAAAAAGGATTTTTAAAACCAAACTTTAACAAGCAAATTTAAGAAACTATTCAACTCCCCCTTCTAGTTTCTACAATTGGTATCAGAGCGTGGTTGCTCAAGACTTTTTAAAATATATTGTGTTTTAAAACTTGAATCGATCTATGGATTCCAACAAGTATCTAGAAGGGAAATCCATGCAAAGACCACCTCTTTTTGAAACCGATAGTTTTATTTATTGGAAAAATAGGTTTGAGACTTATGTGAAATCAAAAGATTTAGATCTTTGGCATGTTATCACCAATGGTGACTTTTTGCCATTTCAATGTAATGAAGTTTCTAAAAGTAAGGAGATGGTTACTTTTGATAAAGCTAATAATGATACTAAAAGAAAACTTGCTAAAAATAATGAGGCTAAAATGGTGATTTATAATGCTTTACCAAAGAAAGAGTACGAAAGGATTTTTATGTGTGAAACCACTAAAGACATTTGGAATACTCTTTTAGTACCCACCAAGGTAATAGCCAAGTCAAAGAAAGTAAAATTGATCTTCATGTTCAACAATATGAACAATTTGTCATCTTAGAAGATGAAACCATAGATAGTGCATTTGCTAGATTTAACACTATTATTACTAGTCTAAAAGTACTTGATGAAGGTTTTTCTAGCAAGAACAATGTTAGGAAGTTTATTAGGGCGTTGCATCCCAAATGGAGAGCTAAAGTCACGGTGATTGAAGAATCAAAGGATCTCGTCAAATTATCACTTGATGAACTCATTGGTAACTTGAAGGTTCATGAGATGATAATTTTGAAGGACTCGGAAATGGTGAAAACTAAGAGTGAAAGAAAGTCTCTTGCACTCAAAGCCAAGAAGGCACAAAGTGATCATGAAAGTTCCTCGGATAGTGATGATGAGGAATATGCTTTGGCGGTTAGAGACTTTAAGAAGTTCTTCAAAAGACGAGGTCAATACGTGAGGCAACCAAACAACGACAAGAAACCCTTCTCCAAAAACCGATTTGCCAAAGACGATAAAGGTGGTAGCAAATGCTTTAGATGTGGTGATCCAAATCATTTCATTGGTGATTGTCCTAAGCCTTCACGTGACAAGAACCACACGGTGTTCGTTGGAGGTTCATGGAGCGATAGAGGTGAAGATGTTGATGACAACCCCAAAGATGAGAAGTGTCTCATGGCTCAAACTTCTAAAGAGGTACTTTCCGAAACCGAGTATTATAGCAATAATAGTTCTTCTCAAGATGATAGTGAATTAGAAGGCCAATACAATAACTTGCATAACCTTAGTCTAAAATTTAATAGAGTGCTAAAATAAACTAGAACTAAGCTTGAAAACGAGATTAGTGAGCTTAAAGAGAAATTATCTAAGCTTGAGAAAAAAAAGAAATAGACCTAGGATGCTTAAAATGTGAAAACCTTAGGCAAGAAAATGAAAACCTTAAGAGCACCTCCATTAGACTTGAAAAGTTCATGAGAGGTACTAATGCTCTTGATGATATGTTAAACAAACAAATTCATTCTAAGGAAAAACTTGGGTTAGGATATAACACTAATGAAGCATCAACTAGTAAACCAAAACAAGTTAGGTTTTCAGAAAAACAGTCCCCTGTACGCGGTGCTCCAATATATGGGGCGGTTCCTTATCGCTATGGAACCGCCGATGGAGCTATGGAACCGCGTCCAGAAGAAGAGTTTTGTGAAAATCCTGAATTTTCTAAAAAGTCAATTTTAGGTGAAGGACCAAAACATATTCTTATTAACAAGGTCAAAGTACCTATAATCGAAAAGCCTACTCTAGATAAATTCTACAAGCCCTTGAGTAAACCTCTAATGGGAACTAGAAACTTATCTAGACAAACATCTACTCCTCCAAGAGTAAAAAATGAATCTAAACCTAGAAGTAGAACACCTACACCAAAAAGAGATGATCAAGCTAAACCACGACCTAGGAGTAAAACCCCAACACCTAGGAGGAATAATAATAATACTATATCAAGATCAAAGACACCTAGGAGAAACTATGGACAACAAAATGGCCATATGAATTGGAATAATTTTCAACAACAATATTTTTCCCCATGGGGAATGTCTCCTTCATTCATGCATCACAACCAAATGCAAGGAATGTTTGGAACTAACAATTTTAGACCTATGATATATTGGGGACCAAATGTTTGATCTTGTGTGTTGTTACCTAGATATGCTTGGGAATCGATCTAGATCCCGACGAGTGGATTAAGGATAGTGGTTGTTCTAAACACATGACGGGTAATCGAAGTTTGTTCTCACACTACAAAGCATATGATGGAGGTAACATTACATTCGCTAGTAATAGACGTGGTAATGTCATTGGCAAAGGTATGGTCTCTCTTGACTCTATGACTATAGAAAACGTAGAGCACGTAGATAACTTAGGTTTTAACCTTCTATGTATAGATCAAATTTGTGACAATAAGTGTAAGGTCATCTTTTCAGAATATGACAGTGAAATCGTAAAAGAAGGAAAAGTCATTAGAAAAGGTGTTAGAAAGCATGGGCTTTATGTCATGAAGGTTAATAGGAAGTCAAAGGACAACTTATGTCTAGCGACTTTAGATGATAGTTCTACTCTTTGGCACAGGAGATTAGGTCACGCGAATATACGTTTAATTCAATCTTTAGTCTCTAAGGAGTTGGTAAGACATCTCCCTAAGATGAAGTTTGATAGTCACTTCTGTGATGCTTGCAAAATTGGGAAGCAAGTTCACTCAAGTCACAAAGGCAAGAATTTGGTTTCGACCTCTCGGTGTTTAGAGCTCTTACATATGGATCTCTTTGGACCTTCCTCCATACGGAGTTATGGAGGTAACCTTTATACCCTAGTTATAGTTGACGACTAATCTAGATTCACTTGGACTAGATTTTTGGCGTCTAAGAATGAAGCTTTCGATCACTTCGAAACCTTTAGTCGAAGAATTCAAAATCAACTAGGATGTTCAATTGTCTCTATTAGGACGGATCATAGTAGGGAATTTGATAATGAAGTGCAATTTGGTACCTTTTGTGAAGCTCAAGGTATTACCCATAAATTCTCAGCTCCTCGCACTCCACAATCAAATGGGGTAGTTTAAAGTAAGAATAGGACCATCCAAGAGATGAGTAGGACGATGTTAAATGAACAATCTTTGCCTCAAAAATTTTGGTGCAATGCCGTGGACACATCGACTTACATTCTCAACCGAATTCTTATTCGACCTTTTCTAGGAATGACCCCCTATGAGATTCTTAAAGGTAAGAAGCCCTTATTGGAATACTTTAGGGTGTTTGGAAGCAAGTTCTTCATTCTCAACACCAAAGATTACCTTACTAAGTTTGACCCAAAGTCTTACGAAGGTATCTTTTTAGATTATTCTCAAACTAGCAAAGCCTACATAGTCCTCAATAGAACCTCGGGTGTAATTGAAGAATCACTTAACGTGACATTTTATGAAACCCCACCTTCATCTAAGACACCACTTTTGGTAGATGATGACTTAGATGAAATAGACATAGTTAATGCCAAAGATGTTAGAAACATAGGAGTTGAAGACCTTAGTGTTGAAAAGGGAGTAAACATTAAGGAGTCTAAGGATCATGATCTTGATAACGTCATAGGCGAATTAAATCAAAGGATCCTAAGATCTCAAGTCCAAAATCAAAGTAACTTCTTTTTTTTCGTCTCCTTGATTGAACCAAAGATTTTTAAAGAAGCTTTGATGGATGACAGTTGGGTCATCACTATGCAAGAAGAATTGAATCAATTCATTGCTAATGACGTTTGGGAACTTATTCCTCCGCCTAGAAGTTCGACCACCATAGGAACCAAATGGGTATATAGGAATAAGTTAGATGAGAATGGTGTTGTGTCTCGTAACAAGGCTAGACTTGTAGCTCAAGGCTATAATCAACAAGAAGGTATTGATTATAACGAGACATACGCACCCGTAGCTAGATTAGAATCCATTAGAATCCTCTTAGCTTACGCTTGTGCTTTATACTTTAAGCTTCAACAAACGGATGTAAAGAGTGAATTGCTTAACGGTTTGATCAATGAGGAGGTATATGTGGCTCATCCTCCCGGCTTCATTGATTTTGAGAAACCGGATAATGTTTACAAGCTTAAGAAAGCTCTTTATGGTCTCAAATAAGCACCTAAATCTTGGTATGATAGACTTAAAGCGTTTCTTGTAAAACATGAGTATACCATAGGGATGATAGACAATACACTCTTTACAAAGAAGAAAGGTTCTCACCTCATTATCGTACAAATATATGTTGATGACATTATATTTGGTTCAACTTGTCAATCATTGTGTGATGACTTTGCCAAAATCATGCATGACGAGTTTGTAATGAGAATGATGGGAGAACTTAACTTCTTTTTGGGACTCCAAATTAAACAAATGGACGATGGTATTTTCTTTAATCAATCTAAGTATGTTAAAGAAATGCTAAAGAAATTTGGATTAGAAGACTCTAGACCAATGAAGAACCCTATGGCCTTGGATACTAAACTCACCGTAGATGATGATTGTGAGTCGGTAGACAACACCAAATATAGAGGTATGATTGGTAGTTTGTTGTACCTAACGGCAAGTCGACCGGATATCATGTTTAGTGTTTGCCTTTGTGCTCGCTTCCAAGAGGCTCCCAAAACCTCTCACCTTGAAGTGGTTAAGCGTATCGTCTAATACATTAAGGGCACTATACATTTAGGATTATGGTGTCCTAAAGGGACCGACGTAGAAACAATTGTCTACGCGGACTCGGATCATGCGGGAGACTATGTGGACCAGAAAAGCACTAGTGGAGTTTGTACCTTCATGGGTTGTTGTTTAACTTCTTGGTTCTTCAAGAAACAAACCGCTCTTGCTATATCCACCACGGAAGCTGAGTATGTGAGTGTCGGTAAAGCTTGTCAATAAGCTCTATGGATGAAGCAAGCGCTTGTTGATTACGAGATTTCTCTTGATGATGTTCCCATCATGTGAGACAACAAGGGTGCAATAGACCTTAGCAAGAATCCAGTGCAACATTCGCGAACTAAGCACATAGAGATTCGCCACCATTTTCTTAGGGATAATGTTCAAAAGGGGAACATTTCGATAGAGAACGTACCCTTGGTATAAAACTTAGCCGATATTTTCACTAAGCCACTTAAGAGGGAACCTTTTAATTACTTGCGTCTAGGTCTAGGCTTAATGAAACATATTCCTTAATTGTGCTTTCTTATTATCTTTTATCTTCTGAGTCTTTTCTTTCTTTGAGTTCTTAAGTTTAATAAACTCTTTTTGGAAAACTTATCTTCTTCTTCAAAATTCTCAAAGCTTTTTTGAAAATGGTCGAGAAATGTTTTTTCATTGTTAATTCAATCTAAAAACATTTTCATAGCTTCTTGCTATTCATAATGAGCTTACGTAATTCATATTTATGGGTCTCTCAAATATAGCAAGAACAAAAGAGAACTATGGAGGATCATTGTGTCATGACCTTGTGTCTAGTTCTACACACCTCCTACATTGATTTTATTAAAAAATGTATGTATTTTGGTCTAAACCTTGTTTGGTGAGCTCTTGTGTGTTTTCTTTGTCCATCTTTTCTTCTTTGCATATCCCCGTGATTAGTTAGACTAGAAAAATAGGATTTGCTGAATTGGAAAATCCTCCCTCATCGCTAAACTCAACCCACTGTGAGCGGTTCTTTATTGATATCGCGGTTCCCCAGTGATAAGGACCCGCCAGCTGAGTTAAGGAACCGCGCCCAGTATCTTTTTTTTCGAGAATTTCTGAAACGCCAGATATGTTCCAACACTTTTTGGAATCTTTGTTTCAACCCTTTGACCACCCCCAAATTATCTTGGACTTTCTCTATATAACCTTAAGCATTTTTCATTCTTTCTCAAAACAAAATGTCTTATTCCCCAAATTAAATCTTTGATTCTCTTCCATTCTCTCCAATTGCTTTCAACCCTAATTCACCCAAGAACACTCAAAATCACATCTCTTCTCCTTCTAAGAATGTTGATTGTGGAACTTCTTATCTTCCACCACTAGCCTTTAGTGTTCTACCTCCTTCACATGATAATGTCATGCATCATGGAACATATTATCAATGTTGTCAATATCAACATCTTGCTATGGCTCACATCTATGAGGAGTTGGGTTACATCAAGAGTCTCTTAGTTAAACCTCCTCTCTACTATAACTATGAGATCTCTACCAAGCCACCACCACCTCCTTCCGCCACTACCTTGTCTTTTATCTAAGCATTGGTTGCTTATCTTCAAGACATCTAGTTCAAGCAAATCTTAGAGTTCTAGCTTAACTATGATTAGATTTATGCTTTTTATTTCAGCTTGTGGTTGTGTCTCATACATCTTTGTATAATTTATTTCCTTGTATCTTTTATCATGTTTTCTTTTAACATGACTTATCTTGGATCTTTTGTTTCTTATTTTTGTGTGATCTTTGCTATATCTTGTTGGTTGTCTCTCTCTTCTACTAACCCTTCTATGTAGCTTGTCATCATATTTCGATTCCTTGGTGCCCCAAGCAAGGGGGTAAGCACCAAGGGGGAGCATTTGCAAAGTCCGGTTCTTTTCTTCTTCAAAGATTTTTGCAACCTTTTTGCTTCGATAAAGGGGGAGAAATGATAAACTTGTCTTTGAAAATCTTGTTTTATTAGATGATTGAGTTTATGGATTGTCGGAATCAAAAAAGGGGAGATTGTTAATGCAATGATGCCTAAAAACGTTACTTGCATTTTTTTGGTCTCGCTTTGTTTTTATTACGACAATATGTAAAAACAAGCATTTACGAAAACAATGAAAAACGAATTCTTGAGTTCAAGTATTTTTTCATTTCAACCATTATCACTTAAGGTATGAACAAACAAGTAATTATACTAATTAAGTGATCAAGGATTTAATCTTTTTTTAAAACTCACTTTTTATTAAGTGTGACAAAGTTTTATTATTAAACTTTCTTTTTAAGAAATGTTTATTAAATTAATTATTTGAAAATTTGAAATTTGAAAATGGCATATTCTATCTTAGTTTTGAATATCCTTTCAGGATATTTTAATCCCCAGATTCGATCCAACCTACTAAAAGACAAAAAGGATCGGACTCTACGCTGGTTTCCTTAGCGCCTACGGCGGTTCCTTATCGATAAGGAACCGCGGGCTGCAATAAAGAACCGCGGGCAGATATAGCCGTTGGACATTTGTCTTATAATTAGTGGATTATTCTCAGACTTTCAATCCGCCTCTTTCGCACATAAACTTTCAGATTCTTACATACTTCTTAAATCACTCAAATCCTTGATCATTTGTTTGATTACTACTTGTTTAGAAGTGAATCTTTCTCCTCCCATCTTTTCCTCTCAAAGTGAAAAGAGAAGAACACTATCATTGTTGAAGTGTTGTGTCTACCTCAAAGATCCATTGAAGATCCAAACTTATTTATTCATTGTTGTGTCATTGTTGTGAGATCCAAGTAGTTGTGTGTATTTGGAAGTTGTGTATGTATTAGGGTTAATACTTAGTCCTCAAATTATATTGATGTAGATTGGTCCTAGCTAAGATTAGGGCTCGAATTTTAGCTTAGAGTCGAAAATTGGTTAAGCGACGTTGTATACGGTTTCTCCACCTTAAGGAGCTTGTTAATTAGTGAACTCTCGAGTAAGGAGTACTTGAGTAGTGGAGTAGGAACGAGAAGTGAGCTTCGTTGCCGAACCACTATAAATCCTTGGTGTTTGGTTTGATCTTCCCTTCCCTTATCTCTTTACATTCTTTATTCTTTATACTTGTGATTATTAGTTTAGTTGCATTATACATTCATTATTATTTATACTTGTGATTATTAGTTAGTTGCACTATACCTTGTTCATATTGTGTATAAGAAGGTTTCACATAAATACTCAAGCTTAAGTTTTTGAAAAAGGATTTTTAAAACCAAACTTTAACAAGCAAATTCAAGAAAGTATTCAACCCCCTTCTAGTTTCTACATGAGCCATTATATTATTATAAATACAAAGTTTATTACTTCTTTCACTGATGATCATTTTGCATACATCACTAAAATTATTTATAAACACAAATAGGACGATAGATAGGGATAAAACATTTTGCAACCAAACAATTATAATGGAATCATTAATCCATTGTCTTTTTTATATTATACTTAAACTCATACCGATTGTCATTCACGGCAACAAATCAAAAGTCTATAAGAGCGTAAAGTGCAGTGTAGTGCCGTCGATGTTATGAGAAAGTGCAGGACACGTCAATAAAAATTTTCATAACATCAGAATCATTATAACACCAGAAAAATGGCTCTCTAGTTAACATCACATCACTTTTTTAGGGTAAAAGTTATAAAATATAATCGTACTTATTGATTTGTGCCGACTTTAAACACTTACTAATTATTCTCGTGACTTTACCATTATACTTTCAAATTTAATCCGACTATACCAATATATGCCTGAAATAACCATATTACCCTTGTCTCTTTTTATATAATTACATGTTGTACCACATTCAACATTTTTTTATCTGCTTCTTACTCTCCAATTTTACTAATTAATCGCATACATAAAAACAACAAAACATATCAGATCCTTAATATTAAAATTGCATACATAAAAACAAAACATTCTCTAATTAACCTTGAAATCCGCAAAGATAAACATTCTTTGTCTTCTACAGAACATATCAATATCATTTTGCTATGTATCCATTTCAAGAATCCAGGTAGGTATCAATTTGTTTTGATTTGATGTTGTTTCTTTGCAAATCGTACCATAACTGTGCAACCTTATATCAAAAAAATATAATCATTGAGTTTGAATATTGTGGGTTTCGGTTCAATCGATGCGAGTTTCATGTGTTACCAGTTAAACTCAAGTTGAGATCTTGAATCCTTTTTTAATGGTAACTCTGCTGTCGTTCGAACCAGAAACAACCACCATGAGCAGATTAACACGGTGAGCTTGGGTTTCGCAGCAAATACAATGGGTTTTTTATATGTGTTTTTTATTGATTTAGATGGTGAATAATTATTAATGTGGTGGTGCTTATGTTTTTCATTTTCTGGAAAAAAAATTAAAGATATATTGTTTGATGAAAATTAAATAAAACAGAAAAAGACAAAGGGTAATTTAGTCATTTAAAAGGGTAATATAGTAATTTTATAGTCATATTGGTATAGTCAGAACAAATTTGAAAGTTTATTGATAAAGTCACGAGATAAAAAAGTAAGTGTTTAAAGTTGGCACAATCTTAAAAGTAAGTTGGTATTGTTTAACTTTTACCCACATTTTTATTGTTAAGTATCACACAAATAGGACGTTGCAACCAAATAATTTTATTTTACTTCTTAACTTTTTAATTAAACTAAAACAAAAATCACAATTTTATGTACCACATTTTTAACCAAATAATAGATTTTTACCCATATTTCCAATACACTCGATGTTATATAAAAGTCCAGCCCATAAAAAATAAAAATATAACTTTAATCGTCATCTTCCTTTGTCTCCTCCTCCCAAAATCTGTAAACACGTTACATAAATCACATACTCAAAAATATCAAAACACAAACAAAAATACATAGATCCACATAAGAGAAAACATATACGAGTATATATAATTATCCGAAAACACGACACAAAAACGTGAGGGTCAGTGTGGCACCTCACGCCATCGAGTCATGTTTTCCGAGACCGTTTGGGCTGGCAGTACAGCGGGAGTGATGACGTATAGTCCCCAGCCGGGTCATGAACCAGGCCCACGGGTACTACCCGTGTCCGGCCCATCACAGATGGGTGGGATTAATGTTATTTAAGCCTATGGGCTTAGATGAACAGTAACCGCACACATGTGTGCGACCCACGGCCCGGCATGGCCGGTACAGGTTTAGACAAAATCATACTCCTACTTTGATTAGGATTTATCCCAAAGGAGAGGATATTCACTCACCATAATTAGAAGATAACAATCAATCTAATTCTGGTATTTATCCTTTCCTTGGGGCCGAAGCATCAGTGACAGCCCATTAGGGTTTCACTGCCTATATAAGGAACCCCCTAGGGTTCCACAAAGGTATTACATTCTACACACTCACATCTCATCTGATTCTCATAACCCTAACCGATTACTTACTCTCACGCCGAAGTCTAATCGTGGGAAACATTCCCACGGTAAGCCTAACGCGTGTTGTTTTAGTGTGTAGGATCCCAACCAGATAATTCACTTGGTGCAGGAGCCGGAGTCCAGCCAACCCGAATTAAGCCTAATTCGGGTCTAGCAAGGATCACCCAACTTTTGTATCAACAATTTGGCGCCATCCGTGGGACCATTACATTAAGCTAGAGCAAATCTCATCTCGTTTCTCAATGACGAAGGGACATCCGCAAGGAAAACCCAGGAACACAAATCCTGGGAATCGGAAGTCCCCAGGGGAAGGGATACTCATTCCCAATCGATCCCCTAGCAACCAAGCCGGCGGACCAAACAACTGAAGCGGTCTTCAGTCCATGGGTATGACAAGCACGTTCGCTGTCACCCCACCACCTACTTCGACCTTGGATAACCCTGATCCAGGGAGTGCGCCTAACCCACCTAACAAGGAGCCGCGCAGACCATCGACTGAGGAAGAAGTGGAGCTTGAACCACTCAGTGAGGAAGATCTCACTCGAGTTCTCACGCAGAACTTCGAGAGGATCGTCCCAGGAATCGCATAAAGGTTGAACCTAGGGAGGGATCTCCAATCTAGGCTCAACTTTGGCAGTGCCGGACCAAGCACCTCTCCTCAAATTCAGAGGAAGCAAAGAACACGACCTCAGGAGCGGAACCTCTTTGAGGAAACTCCCCAACCTAGGAACGTGTTTGTTGGAAATACGTTTTTACGTATTTATGAAGGATCGGTCGCTCCAACGATATATTATTGTATTTGGCTCGTGATCCAGTTTGTACTAAATATAGTCCATATAGCCCACATGTAGGGTGGGCTATATATACCCCTCCTAGCATGTTAGGAGGGGTGGTTCATTCATTTACAACAATTTTCATTTAATCTAATCACTTTCTCTCTCTACTTATCTTTTCTCTCCTTTCTCTCTCTACCCCTCATCTCCTTCTTCCCCATCTTCTCCATCAAATCAATAGATCCATTCCTTATTTACCAAATCCTTAGAATTCGTAGACCTTCAATTGGTATCAAGAGCCATGGTTAAATCTTGGGATTTGCATTTTTTTTTTATCTTTTGATTTGGTGGTAAAAATCCTTTCTTTTCTAATTTTTTATCAATCTTTTCATCATTCGATAAACTTTTTATCAATTTTTATAAATCTTATCAATTTTTTTAATAAAGTTATCTATTCTTCTATCAATTTTATCAATTTTTATTTTTTATCAGTTTTATTTTTACGTGTGTTTTTTATAATCAGTTTTTATTATCAGTTTTTCTTGTTAAATAATCAAACTTTTTAAATAATCAGTTTTTCTTGTTAAATAATCAGTTTTTTTTTTTATATCATCATTTGTCTAATCATATTTTTTAATCAGTCGTTTTTTTTTAATAATTTTTTAATCATTCAGTCATTTTTTATCATTTTTTTTAATCAGTTTTTTTCTTCCTTCTTTTTCATATCAGTCCAATCTGTTAACACTGTCCAAACTGTCCAAAACTCCAATCTGTCCAAACATATCAGATTTCCCTAATTTTTCCGTATAGACAGTTTTCCGCATAGACACAGTTTTCCGAATAGAAAAAGTTTTCCGCATAGGATTCCGCATAGGATTCCGCATAGGATTCCGCATAGGATTCCGCATAGGATTCCGCATAGGGATTCCGCATAGGGTTTCCGCATAGGGTTTCCGCATAGGGTTTCCGCATAGGGTTTCCAAATACATTTTTTTCCGAATAGATTTTTTTTAAATAGACACTTTCCGAATAGAAGTCTATTCGGAATAAACACCAGTCGACTGACACCACACCTCTCGACTCGACCCAAACAGTGACTCACTCTAAACCGACTCACTCCCTCACAACTCTCGACATCAACAAAAACTCCCTCACAACCCTCGACACCCCTCAAACTCACAAAACCTGATTTCCAACTCTCGGACTCCACAAACCAAACACACCCGCTCACCTCACCCGATCCACACTCACAAACTCTCAACCTCACCTCTTCTCTCTCTCGACTCGTCACCCTCCCTCGAATCTCAAACACTCACCCTCGTCTGATTCAAACCCCACAAACACTCCCTCACTCTCAACCGACATCAAACCCTCGACTTACCCACCCTCAACGAAGACAAAAACAACATTCACCCTCACACCCTCAAAAACCCCCCTCGTAACAAACACACACAACTCTTGACCAAAACAGTTACAAACCAAACACAAACACTCAAGACTCACAATCAACACTCAAGACACGAACACCAAAGACTCAAGAAGGACTCACAGATGAGAGAGACTCCAACACACACGACAACCAATTAAATAAAGATCTCAGTTTCAAAAAACTCTCATCGATCCAAAGAAAACATAGAACAGAAATACCTACCCGAGATCTTTTTAAAGATCTTGAAGTCGCGTCTGTTGTGGATCCTCGTTATTTAATCAAGTATAATGAGCATATCTTTTTAGACAGAAGGATTAGGGATGCTGAGTTTCGCGGGTATCTGAAAGAGACGAAGAGAGGTTACTGTGTTTTGTGATCTGTGAGAGAGAAACAAGAACAGCGAGTTTTGAGATTGGATTGTATAATGGTTTGAGATTTGAGAGATTAGTTTTTTTTTTGGAGAGATAAGTCTTTGCAGCAGGTTTGTGTGTGCGAGTTTTGAGAAGAGAGAGAGATAAATATATGGGGCGGATAAAACACGAAGTGAGTGGGGCGGTGGTATCTTTCTGATTGGGCCACGTTTTTTGGACGGAGTAAACAAAGTTTTTGGCAACTTTGATTGGGACAGGCGGATTTTACAAAGCTTTTTGTCTTTTGTCACTTATCCTAGCCACGTTAAATTTTAGTTACATTTACTTTGTTTTTTTTTTTTGTCATTTTTAAAATTTTAGTTTAATAACCGTTTTGTTTTACAAAGTTTGATAAAACGTTTTATAAAGTTATTTTTATTTTTCTACTTTTATTTTCCATTTTAAAATATCATTTTGTTATTTTTTTATTTTTTTTTTTTTTGGTTAAGTTATTGTTTTCAGTTCACCTTTTATATTTTTTTTAAAAAAAGTTAATTTTTGTTTATTAATTTTTGGCAAATCGTTTCGAGGCGGGTATTTTTGAAAGTTAACGTGGAAAAATATTTTGTGGCCGGATTTGACGACAAAGTGACGGGTTTTATTTTTAGCGACTACGGATTTTTGATCAGGTTTAATTCATAATCGTTTGAGCCGACAACATCTTTTGAGCCAAATCGAATTTCCTCGATTTTCAATGGACTCGTTAAATTCGACACTTAAAGAGGGAGACTTGCATCGAATGCAAGACAAAGCTCGAGAAAGTGGTATAAATTCATTTCAAATGCTCCAGTCTCATCTTGTCACTCTTTCGGGGATTCAAGGAGGGAGCGAATTTGTGACAATCTTTGGACAAGATCGTCATATATTCATCGACTCAATTTTTACCACTTTGACCCAACTCGCCGAGCAACTCAACCATGGAAACTTTAATCACTCTGCATCGGCACTTGCATATAAGGCTCTTGTGACACAACTCACGCCTTTCCTCCAATTCAATATCATCATGCCTGAAAGTTCAGTGATTTGCCGATCATTTCTTCGAGATACACATACCGAGTTTAGAGCTTTCCGTGATACAATTTTGAAACTCATGACATCGGTCTCGTCTTCGATTTATCAAAGATCACAACTTCAGCAAGCATATGATAATGGAGTGCAAGAATCAATGACACAGATGCAAGAAGCGAATGGTCATACGGTTGACAACTTGGAGCCTAACGATGGCAAGAGCACCGAATCAGAAGGACAACATGATGCCAGTGGCACGTCAGGGAATGTTCACGAGATTTCTCTTGATGACACCTTACCCATTTATGACGCAGAGCCTGCAAACATGGTACAATGTAATGTTGTTTATGATGTATATGCTGATGATATGCCGCATATTGAGCATTCTGAACCTAATTATGACAAACATGGGATGGAAAAGAGTAATAGCAATACCACTTCCGATTCATCCGATGTAAGTCATAATGGGGGAGAGATTGTTCAGAATGCTATAGTACATCATGATAAACGCTTTATAACTGCTTCGTTAACTGATTCGGATTCCAAGATTAAAGAGCTCGAAACGATCGTAGCTCAGCAATCAAAAGATCTTGAGGATGCCAAACTTGAATTTTCTAAGAAAACGGATAAATTTGAAACATACTTTGAAAAACTTGAAAAGTCAAACGTTGTTCTTGAAAGAAAATTGGATCAAACTGTTCAAGATTCTAAAGCTGAAAAGGATAATCTTTTGAAACAAATTCAGTTACTAGAGTCTAAATTGGCATCCCAAGATAGAGTGCTCAAAGAGAATGAGACTTTTAAAGCCCAAGTACAGGAAAAGGTTTTTGCTATAGCTGCGTTGAAAAACGAGTTAAGGAAAAATAGAGGACCTAGTGTGGACACTAAGCTTGAAAAACCATCAATCTTGGGGAAACCGCCTACAAATCAGTTCGTCAGACAACTGATTGTCAGACAACCTACTGCATTTAGATCCGAGCGACCACAATCCTCGAGACCGCGGTTTGCCTCCCAAGTTGATTTGGTTCATCGTTTTAGACCAGGCACTCCAGCAACTAGGCCCAATGTGATCACTCCAGCTTTAGCAAGACCAAATCATATGACTGCCTCTAGTTTCCCTAAAAATACCAAGACCACGTCTAGAACTAGTTCAAATGACGTTTGCCATGAATCTGATCTTAGGGAAGCTAAGCAAAAGACACATGTAAGAGATAGGAATTTCAAACCTAGTCAGATGCCTTCTAGTTTACCCAACACTGCTAACCGTAGCATGTCCAATCCTAGGAGCATCAATCAATCATCTAGGGATTCTAGATCTTACTCGGACATTAAATATGCTACTTGTAAAACATGTAGAAAATGTGTCTTTACGGCAAATCATGATTCCTGTATCAAAAAATTGCTTAATGAGGTGAACTCCCGTGCTAGACTTAAATCCCAGTGGGTTGCTAAAATTAAACCCGTTGGCAAAATGTGGCACCCCACTGGTAGAACTTTCACTCTTGTAGGAAACGAGTGCCCTTTAACTAGGATAGTCTCCGATTCTACTAAGTCTACTAGGGAGGAAACTGATAAAGATGATACTTCACTTACGCCTAAACTTAAGGTTTTCTATAAAAGGAAACGTTTGCCAGCCAAGACTAGTGAATCATCTACTCAGGTCGCCTCTGAAACAAGTAAAGCCAACTGTGAACCCCCATGTGCTTCTATAATTGATATCGCTAACCCACGTCAAAGCATGCAAATTCCTAATGAGATTGCAGGTACCAAAGTTGATGTTCCAAAAGAACGAAGCGGTCCAATCGTTGTGTACCGTTCAACTAAGGACACTCTTAGAGTTTGGTTGCTGAAGAAGCAGATATCAGAGAAACAAATGTCTCAGGGGATTCATGGTTAAGCTGCACAAGGACTTACAGTCACATAACAGACTGTAACTCGATCTCCAAAGACAGGAAAGTTCATCCCGATGATGACTTATCCTAAAAACGAGAAATTCATTTTTCTCGGGCATGAGCTTATGTTAAAAAACATTCCACGTTTTTAAACTCATGCACAAGGACTTATAGTCACATCACAGACTATAACTCGCTCTTCAAAGAAAGGAAAGTTTATCGCCGATGGTAAACTTATCCTAACAACGAGAAATTAATTTTTCTCGGGCATGAGCTTATATCAAAAACATTCCAAGTTTTTAAGCTCATGCACAAAGGCTTATCATTAAATATCAGATGGTAACCCGTGCTTCAAAGAAAGGAGAGTTTATCGCCGATGATAAACTTATCCTAACAACGAGAAATTAAGTTTTCTCGGGCATGAGCTAATATTAAAAACATTCGAAGTTTTTAAGCTCATGCACAATGACTTACAGTTAAATGTCAGACTGTAACTCGAACTTAAAATAAAGGAAAGATTATCTTTTATGATAACTTATCCTCTTAATGAGAAATTCACCTTTCTCGGTCATGAGCTTGTATTAAAACATTCGAAGTTTTAAGCTCAGAAAGGAAAGTGTATCTTTTAAATAAGAGAACTTTTCCTCATAACGAGAAATTAACCTTTCTCGGTCATGAGCTTTCCGTTAAAACAGTCAAAGTTTTCAAGCTCATGAAAACGACTTCTAAGTAAATGTCAGCTTAGGACTCGTTCTTCAGATAAAAGGAAAGTTTATCGCCGATGATAAACTTATCCTTAACAACGGGAAGTTTACAACTTCTCGGACTTGAGCTCGTTTTTAAGATATTCAACATCTTAAGCTCAAGTAATTGGTTTTTTTTCAAAACTTCGAACACAATTTTTCAAGAATTTCTCAAAAAGGTTTTTCTAAATCTTTCAAAATTGTGTGTTCAAAAATGTTTTGATAAAAAGAGCATGTCTTCTGGAATCGATAATATTTACAAACCTAGAAATGTCATTCAATAATGACACGGGGTTGTAAATAAAGTTCGAGCAGAAGTTTAAAAGATTTAAAACATGCTCCATATGGTTTGCTGTTATTTCAGATAGCAACCCGCTTTTCATAATCAAGTCAAGCATTTCACCGGAAAGCTTTGACTCAACAACGGGAATTAATTTTCTCGGGGACGTGACGAGGTGACCAACATTCGTGAACAAGAACCATGTGCTTCTTTCATATGATGTTCTCCATTATTCAGGTCCAACCTCGTAAATTGCTAATCTTGTGAATACATTATTATATATGATCCTTGCACGTGATAAATATCTTACACTTGTGTTTAAAAGGTATTTAATTTACGTTTCAAGTACACCCTCATTAATTTGAGGGGGAGCTTGTTAAAATCATGAAGATAATTGGATTTGCATTTTTCTTCCCAAATTTTCTTAAAATGCTATTAAATCAATTGATATTAAAAACATCGATTGAGTTAATATTTTTAATATGGGGGAGAAAATGTGATTTAATATGGGATATGATCAATCATAAATGGTTTGACTTAACGTGTTAGCTCATCCCGACATGTGCGAAATGTTTTCGAATATCGTAGCATATGTTAAGGGGGAGCAAAATGGATTTGCACTTCAAAATGGATTTCATGGTGACATACACTTACCCAAAACATCTCTATTCACGACGATGAAGATTGTGGTGACATAAGGATGGTAGGATAGGTTAAAGTCCAATGATTTCTCTAGAACCGGAGGAATCTTCCCAAGGACATTCCATAGCTAGAAATAGTAGTCCTTAGGAAAGATGGAGAAAGATTGTGAACGTAGCTGAATGCCGACCAAGTACTTAAGTTAGCACTGGAACAATCACAACAAGGTGCTAGTTATGACGTATTGGTAAGCATTGAAGGGGTTGAAGAATGAAAAAGAATTGTAAAGATAAAGGGTGTAAAGAAAGAAGCCCTCCTTACAACCTTAGGCAGAAACCGGGTCAATTCATATGCTATTGAGATCATTTTTAATGATTCTTGATATTGAAGACTGACATCATGGACCCAGTGATGCAATGCACAACCCTTCCCAGCTAACTCAAATATCTCTCAAAAGGTATTTGTTTTAATCACACGGAGATCAACACATTATCTACTGGTTTATTCACTCCGAATAAATTGGTATTGAAAAGGTGGCACTCCTCTCCAGCCTCCGATCACTAAAATCCAAAATGCACGATCGAGTCTAGAGCCATTTGAGATCATCAAATATCTCATTAGGACACACTATCATAATTCCTTGCTTCTTCACACACTGTGAAAAGTAAGTAAGTTCTTAAGAGTCCTACGCAAAATCTTCATGATCTTGCCTGAACATCCGAGTAATACGAAAGTATTTACAATGAAGATGGAAATCCTTCTTGAGCGAATATCAAAAAGCTCATGGTAGGTGCTTGTGCGATTCTTTATGGATCAAACTTGTGATAACTGGAAAGCAACAGTGGTTTAAACTCTTAAATGAATTTAAACACGTTCCAGGCCTCTACGCAATATCTTAGTGATCTTGCCAGACCATTCAGAGTAATACTATTAAGTATTTACAGTGACGAATGGAAATCCTTCTAGTGTTAACATCAAACAGCACTTGGTAGGTAACTAGCAAGATTCTATATGAATCAAGCTCGTGACAACTGGAAAGCAACGATGGTGCGGTTCTTAATTGAACTTCACTTGTTCCAGGAACATGAATTGACGGCTTCAAATCATGCGGATAATATTATCCAAATGATTCACTCTTTACGTTCGCAGTCAGCTTTGGACGGTCGAGTAAAGAGAACGGGTTTACCCGCGAAATCTTGTCAAGGAGGTTCTTTATTGAAACTACCTGCCACAAGTATGATATTTAATATCGTCCAACGGTCTTCACCGACCGGAGGTAAAATGCTACCGAATTAGAATGAAATGTTCAAGGTCATTTCATCCGTGTATATTGTTTGTTGCTAACTGTCTTATGCAGCGTAACAAGAAGGTGGCATTGCGGTGTACAATCCAGAAGAAGTCGTCACCACATGCTTATACTACATACAATTAGTACTTCAACAAATTCAAGAAAGTCTGAAGGTCAAGTCTTCCGCTGTATCAAACTCTGAAGCTTTCAAGAATTTAAAGGTATAAGTATGTGGAACATGAAGTCACGAAGAGGCAAATTTCACAAGTGATGAATGCACAAGGTCAAGGCAAGGAAACATGCTCAAGACTAAAGTCAAAGATCACATCAAGCATATTCACAAGAACAAGATCGAAGACTCAAGCATAGCATGCTAGGTTTAAGATTTTGTAAAATGGTGTGACCTCCCTTAGGGGGAGATTGTTGGAAATGTGTTTTCCCAAAGAAAGTCTCGGTCACATCATTATTAGCATAGATCACGAGCTATAGAATATTTAGAACTTTGTAACTTAGAGCGACCTCCCTTAGGGGGAGATTGTTGGAAATACGTTTTTACGTATTTATGAAGGATCGGTCGCTACAACGATATATTATTGTATTTGGCTCGTGATCCAGTTTGTACTAAATATAGTCCATATAGCCCACATGTAGGGTGGGCTATATATACCCCTCCTAGCATGTTAGGAGGGGTGGTTCATTCATTTACAACAATTTTCATTTAATCTAATCACTTTCTCTCTCTACTTATCTTTTCTCTCCTTTCTCTCTCTACCCCTCATCTCCTTCTTCCCCATTTCCACCATCAAATCCTTAGATCAATCCATCATTTAACAAATCCTTAGATTTTGTAGACCTTCAGTGTTCGAACGCATAGGGGATCGACTTATGCAGGAACTACTACAATCCCGTGAGGAGGGAGAAAGGTCTGACGGTTCACCCGAACGACCAGATCAGGATCTAACCAGAACTAGGGGTGCAAACGAGTCGAGATCTTATCGAGCTATTCGAGCTCGAGCTCAAGCTCGACTCGATCGAGCCGAGCTTTTATCGAGCTCAAGCCCGAGCCCAAGCCCAATAGTATGGCTCGAAACATATAATGAGTCGAGCTCGAGCTTTTGATAGCTTGGCTCGAGCCCTTATCGAGCTTTTTCGAGCCTTAGTATAAATATATTTTTATATAAGTACGAAAACGTTCATTTAAGTATTAGCCTTATTATCATGAGTAACTATATAAAAACTTAAATAATTTATTATTAGTCGTTATCATAGTTTCATACATATATAGAATTTGTGGTGGTGTGTAAACGATAATGATGTATTTATTTCGTATATGTAATTTCGAGCTTTTCAAGCTAAGCTCGAGCTTTGCTCGAATCCTAATCGAGCCGAGCTCAAGCTTTGAAGGTAAAAGGTCGACGAGCTATCGAGCCGAGCTCGAGCCCATTATTTTATGTTTCGAGCCGAGCCCGAGCCCTGTTGAGATCGGGCTTGGCTCGTCTCGTTTGCAGCCCTAACCAGAACTAATCGCCGCACAAGCGTGTGGGACAGGATGAATACCGGGAAGAAGGCTCCTAGCTCTTCTCACAAGAGCGGCCCTCAGCCAAAGGATGGGGCACCGCCCCCTTCTCCCGGTCCATCAGGAGAAGATTTGGATGACCATCCACCCAAGCATCGCCGACCTAGGCGTACTCCTCCACCGCCACCAGACAATGAAGAGTACTATGGCGGCCCCTATTATCGAGAGGCAGAAGCAGAAGATCTTTCCCGACCATGGTGTGACCCTAATCTCACCCGTCCATGGGTTGATCCCAGGGAAGATCCTTTTACTCTCCGCATACGGAAATACTCCGAGGATACATAGCGTCGCATGCCGGCGTGTGTCAAGACTTATGATGGGACTGGTGATCCGGATGATCACCTAAAGATATTTGACACGCAGGCGAAAATTGAACGATGGCCCGTGCCTATATGGTGCCAAATGTTCAATTCAACCTTGATCGGCAATGCTCGTGATTGGTTTGAGGGACTTCCTCCGCGAAGCATTGATAGCTTCACTGAACTACATACTGCGTTCAAGAATAATTATACTCAGCGAAAGAAGTATAATAGGGACCCGGTCTCATTGGCAACCGTCAAGCAACGGCCGGGGGAATCTACGGAGGCCTTCACTGAACGCTTCAATGACGAGTGCACACGCACAAAGACAATGCCGGAACTTCTGAAAATTTCCGATTATATGCACGCCATAACAGACAGGGAATTAATCAGACGTCTCAATGACAAGCGTCCGGAGAGGTATGACGACCTTATGGAAAGATTTAGAAACTTCATAAAGGGAGAAACCGTGGTAGCCGCGGCTTACCCCTCAAAAGGAAACAGCTACCGATCGAACGACCAGTCCAGGAGACAGTCGGGCGGTCAAAACAACCAGAGCAGTGGGAGGGGCTCAGATTACAAGAGCCAAAACAAAGGAGGGCGGTCGGAGGACAAATTTACCCCTCTAAAGATGTCCTACCGGGAGATCCTACTGACAGAAGGAGCCAACTTCCCGAGACCCCCCCCCCCCCCAATGACGACTCCGCTGAACCGTTGTCAAGGAAATCGCTTTTGCGAATTCCACAATGACAAGGGCCATGGCACGGAGGAATGTATCTAGCTCAAGAAGCACATTGAGTCACTGATTAAGTCAGTCAAACTCAAGCATTTGGTCAAGGATTGGAAAGATGGAAAAGACAAAAGAAGTATGACAAGAATGATCCCCAAAAAGACAAACCTTCAACTATATACATGATCCAATCCAGGCAGCGCCGCACAAGGCAGAAAATTAGTCAAAATTTTTCACGCGGCAGAGAAATCTCATTCCCTCCCATCACGGCAAGTGATGTGACCGATGCGCCTCTCACTATTGAGATAAGCATTAGAACACACAATGTCCGGCGTATGTATGTGGATGGAGGGTCATCAGCAGAAGTACTATACGAACAATGTTTCGTATAGTTACGACCAGAAATAAGAAGTCAATTAGTACCGGCCACGGCGCCACTCATCGGATTTAGTGGAGACACCATCTGGCCAATAGGACAGCTACGTCTGCTTGTAACCATTGGGAATGAAGAGCATTCCACCACGGCGTGGATGAACTTTATGGTGATACGCTCACACTCTCCATATAATCGAATCATAGGCAGACCAGGTATCCTGGCCATACGGGCAGTACCCTCCACAGCTCACGGAACGATTAAATTCCCTGTGGAAGGAGGAATTGTCATTATCTATAATGCAATCATACCACCATCCGAGTGTCATGCCGTGACAACACCAGTTCCACCTGTTCCCCCTAATGATGGATCACCACCTCCCAATTGGAAGGTGGCAATCCATCCTGACTATCCGGAACATGAGGTATCCATAGGGGGAACACTCTCGGATAACGGCAAGAGGGCCATGTGCTCTCTCCTAAAAGCAAACTTAGATGTATTCGCATGGGAGCCCAAGCACATGACGGGCGATAGTAGAACATAAGCTCCAAATCCGCCAGGGATATCCTCCCGTTAAGCAAAAGAAGCGCGGCCAGGCACCAGAACGCAGCCAAGTAATATTAGATGAAGTATGGAAATTGGTGGATGTAGGTATCATGCGCGAGGTATACTACCACGAGTGGTTATCCAACCCGGTCATGGTCAAAAAGCATGACGGGAGCTGGCGCATGTGCGTGGATTTCATAGACCTGAACAAAGCATGTCCGCAGGACTGCTATCCATTGCCGGAGATCGACTAGAAGGTGGAATCCCTATGTGGATATCCCTTTAAGTGCTTCTTAGATGCATACAAAGGATACCACCAGATCCAGATGGCGGAAGAGGACGCAGAGAAGACGGCGTTCCATACTAGTCAAGGCGTATACTGTTATACAAAACTGCCATTCGAACTAAAGAACGTCAGGGCAACATATCAGCGGCTTGTTGACAAAGCCTTCGACTCACAGATAGGCCGCAACCTGGAGGTCTATGTTGATGATTTAGTCATCAAAAGTCATACGGAGGATGCACTTCTCCGAGACGTCCAAGAGACGTTTGACACATTGAGGAGGAATAATATGAAACTAAATCCAAAGAAATGCACGTTTGGGGCAATGGAAGGAATGTTCCTTGGATATATGATTGATCCAAATGGCATCAAGCCTTGCCCGGAAAAGACGGACGCAGTAATATAGTTATCATCCCCTCAGACACGGAAAGAGGTGCAATCCTTAAATGGGAAGTTGGCCGGGCTAAACAGGTTCTTATCAAAGTTCGCGGAGAATTCACTCCCCCTATTCAAAACGCCCAAGAAGTGCATCAAGAAGGGAGACTTCCGGTGGACAAAGGAAGCTGAGGAAGCCTGTTGGAAATACGTTTTATGTATATAGAAAGTCTCGGTCACTCCAACAATATAGTTATAGGCTCGTAGTAGTGTTTAAGTTACTTTTATTAACTACCCCGACCCATGAGCATGTTCATGGGCCGGAGGCCCAAGTCCATTAAGGACTTGGGTATATAAGCCTCTTTCCACCATGGAAAGAGGTGTTGGTTGTTTCATTTCTCAAAGTTATAACAAATAGTTTCTATCATTTCTCTCTCTAAGTTTCTCTCTCTAGAAAACATCAACCCTCTTGATTCATAAAGATTATCATTGTTCTACAATTGGTATCAAGAGCATGGGATGAAATATAGGTTGGTTTTCGTGTTGTGTATGCTTTCTTAAGCATTTCGTAGCTTTTGAGTGTTTTGTTGCCGAAACATCAAATTTTTTTGTGTTTGTTTGTGATTTCAAGTTGTATAACTTATTTAATCGTGTTGTAGTGTTTTCGGTATCTTGGTTTTGGTTAAAACACAACCTTTCTTGGATCAAATGTTCAAAACTATCTTGTTTTTCTTCATTCCGAAACTCCAGCAAAGATCACCATCGGAAAGTACAAGTGAGAGTGAGTTGATCGCAATAACCAACTGGTTCTACTTTGCAATCACTGTATTACGATACCTTATTCTGATCTGGACATTCCGATTGTACATTGCGATCTGGGATTCCGACGGTTTTTAAGGAATATTGAGTTGTTACTCTGCCAAATTTGTTTCAGCCATATTCCGATCTGAACATTCCGACGGTACATTGTGATCTAAGGATTCCGACAGGTTTACATTGCGATCTAAGCATTCAGATAGTATGACATTCCGATCTAGACATTCCGATACCTGCAACATTCTGACAGGTTTACATTGCGATCTAAGCATTCAGATAGTGTGACATTCCGATCTAGACATTCCGATACAAGCAATATTCCGACAATTGCACATTCCGATAGAACTTGTTTTTGGATACTTAGCGGATTTTTTCTATCTTGCATTAAATTTGGTAATTTGGTAAATTTCAAAAGCAAACACAACAAAAAGATTACAACATCTTTCATTTAACAACACAAAAACACATAACCTTATTTCATTGTTCGATCATTTTTGATAATCTTTTTTCAAGGGATCATAAAATGAATTCACATTCATATATGCCAACAATGACTTCGCTTACGATATCTCAATCATTTCGGGTACCGATACTCGCCCACCTTTGCTCATCAAAGATTTATTTGAAGCATGGCAAGGTCGCATGAGAACGTACATCATGGGCAAACCCAGTGGTCAACTTATGCTTCAATCAATTGAAAAATGTCCATTAGATTGGGGAGAGGTTACAGTCAACAATGTGACAAGGGCAAGGGAGTATCATGAGTTAACCGATGCTAATAGAATCACTGCAGATGCAGATGAAAGGGTTGTTCAGACAATTCTTCAAGCCCTTCCACCAGATATCTTTAGAATGGTAAGTGAACATAAAGTGGCAAAGGATCTTTGGGATCGACTAGCTGTTTTGTTACAAGGGACATCTCTAACTAAGCAAGAACGAGAGTGTCAATTGTATGACTTATTTGATAGGTTTACATACATTCCAGGGGAGACTCTTCACGACTACTACTGGCGTTTCACCACTTTGATGAATGACATGAACGTGTATAATCTACAGATTGAACAGTTTCAACTAAACACAAAGTTCTTGAACACGTTACCCCAAGAATGGAGTCAATATGTCACCGATGTTAAGATGATTCGCGATTTGCACAAGTCCAATTTAGATCAACTCTATGCTTTCTTACAACAACACGAGAAGCATGTGATCCAAAAACGACTCTCTCAGGGATCTTATCAAGAACCATTGGCATTAATGGCAAACCATCCTACACTATCATACCACAACTCTCAGCTTGATTCGGGACACCAATCTACATATCAACCTTTGTATCAAACACCAAGCTTCCCACAATACTCGATCTTGCCACAACCACCTACATCTTATCACCAACAATTCAAGCAACCAGCAACATCATCACCAGGAGATTCACATTCGTTACCTTATGCTTCACACCAGTACTCACCTTATCAACCTCCAACAAACCCTGCTGATACCTATCAACAACTTGAGGCTCCTCAACCCTATTACTCACAACAAGTTAGTGCTCCATCAAATCAACTTGTAGATCAATCAGCACCAGCATTCTACTGTGATGATGAGATCCTTGTCCCTGAGTTTAGACAAGGGGACAGTCCTACTGATATACTTGCTCAAATGTCTGCTTATCTCACTCAAACATTGAACAAACGAGGTTACAGAGGTCCAGCAACAACTAACAATCAGTTAAGGAACTCTTCTAACTCTCGACAACAGGCTACAATTCAGGATGGCAGAGTCAAGGTGCAACCACTTCAGGGGAGACCCAATTCATCTACTGCTGGTGCACGTTCATCTAACACGACTGCTACAAGAGGTAATAGCACTAGTAAAATGAAGGTGATTATATGCTACAACTGCAAAGGAGAAGGGCACATGGCCCGAGAGTGCAAGCAGTCTAAGAGGAAAAGGGACAGCACATAGTTTCAGGAGAAGATCTACTTGGTGAATGCTCAAGCCCACGGACGTGAGCTCGATGAAGAAGAGTTGGCATTTCTCGCAGATCCGGGAGTAGCGGACACTGACGGTCTCACAACAGCCATCACAAACAATGACGCATATCAATGTGATGATTTGGATGAATACGACTCTGACTGTGATGATCTCAACACCGCCAAAGCAGCTCTCATGGCAAATCTTTCACTTTATGGAACTGATACAATTTCTAAGGTACCAAATACTGCTACAAATACTAGTATTGTACCTTATCAAGTTGCGGAAGTGTCTGAGTATTCGGAACAGCCTCTGGTGTTTAGTAATTCAATCGAGGAGACAAATAATGATAGCAATATCAATGCAAGTCCCCAGACTTTGAGTGAACCACAACCGGGAGCTATTACGACTACAAATTCGTCTGCTCAACCTGATTTGGTTATGGTCTCGGCATCTTTGCTTAGCCAAATGAATAATGCGGTCCTTGAAACCCACAATGTTAATCAGACTCTATCTGCCGAGCTTGCTTTGCATAAGGAAAAGGTTAAAACCTTGGAATTAACTCCAGTATCCACGACCCTAACCAATCCTGAATTTGATAGGTTTAGGCAAGTCCAAATGGATAATCTACTAGAAATTGAGAATTTAAGAGCAAATCTTTCGAAAGAACTCAAAGAAAAAGAGTCAGTCATTAATAATTTTCAAAAACTTCAAACGGATTTCGAAATTCTCGAGTCTAAAAGAGTTGAAACGGAAATTAAGGCGTCTGAGAGAGTTAAAAAGACTGAAATTTTGCTTTTAAAACAATATGCTGCTTCACATTTAGTACACTTGTTTCATTCTTCTTTACAAGAGTTCAATCTATCGCGTCTAATAGACCTACCACCTAACCCGGGGTATGAAAAGCAAGCCCTTCACCACAACCCACGACTTTATGATGCAACCAAGTTAGGATTGGTATTAGATCCGATTGTGTTCTTGAATGAATCTGAGAGCATGACACCATATGACGAGAAGCAGTTAAAATTACTTCCTACATATCCTGAATATGACTATGCTCAAATGAATGCAAAAAATGCTACAATAGATCTTAGAACTCGATTTAATATGCAAAAGAGAACTATCCAAACATCCACTTTCATGCCTACTAGAGAATGTCTTAGTATAATTCCTACACTCGTTAACTCGGACCAACCGAAGGAAATTCCTAAGAATCTTCCACTGGTTAGTACGGTAAAGCTCAGCTTGGAAGAGATTGAGCGATACCTTACCGAGTTTGACAAGGTCATCCTGGAATGTACGACTTCAACGGCTCTAACCGTTGGAGAATGGGCGTTCGAACACATGAAAACGGTGTTTGAGAAAGAGATCGTTCCGTTTGTGAACCATATTAAAAATGGAGTCTATGATCTAGCGGGTAATCTAAGTTTTGAAATTGGTGAAGTTCAAAAAGTTTTCTATGAAATGGATGATGCTTATGAACAACATTTAATTGAAAAAGAAAAGATTTTATCCGAATATGACCGATTCTTAGAACATATGGTGTCTCTCGAAGTGATGCAAGTTGTTACTTTTAAATATACTCATGAGATTTCATCCACTGTGAATATTTGTGATGATGTGCATGAATCTGTGAATATTGTTGAACATGTGAATACTGTAGATAATCATTCTTGTCATGAATCCAACGCTGAATTTTTAAAGCTTCAAGATTCGTATAACACACTTTCAAAAAGTTTTAATGAGCTTCAACAACATTCTATATCTCTTGAAATTGAAAATCAATCTAAAAATGAAACTCTTTCAAGACCAAATGATTGTGGAAACTCCGTTGAGACAAGTGACAAGATGATTCAGTTGGTTCAGGATTTAGAGGAAGAGATGATGAGAATTAAGAGAGAATTACTAGAAACAAAAACGGAACTAGAGGCTGTAGAGACTAAGAATCATGTCCTAGAAAATAGAATTAATTCTATACTAGGAGAGCGTGAACAAGTAAGGCAGGGTGACTCACAAAATTCTGGTTCAATAGAAGAACGCCTCGCTTTTAATGCGACAGAGCAAAAGTCATTAATTGACCAACTAAACAAGAAATGTGAGGAAACCTCTGACCTAAAAATTCAGCTCATAGACAAAAACATGGTTATAGCAGAATTAAAGGAGACACTTCAACTCAAAGGACGAGAAAGTGTTGATAATCCAGCTATTGTCTCTGCCTCGACCTCTAGTGCTCCCAAAACCAACCCACGTGTGCTATATCGGGATCCAAAATTTAAGAAGAGTCCCACTAAGTTTGCCACATATATGAAAAATGCCTTAGAACATGTTGATCTTGCTAGAGAGATATTTGATGACATACGTGAACTAGATCCCACAAGTCATCTTATATATGAGCTTTTACTATATGTGGATCGCGTTCAGGATTGTTTAGCAAACTTAGAGTACACTGGGAAACCGATATCTGTACCCACGAAACAGCAAACCCCAACCATTGCTATTACTCCATTCAATAAGAATCCAGGATCTAAACCTATTTTAAACACACCCATCAAGGCTACATCAAAATCTGTCACTAATGTTCCCATGGCTTCTACAGGAGTAATTATGTCTACTAAGGCTAAAGGATCTCAAGACAAGAAAGATAAGATCAAGCCTTCCACTAGTAGGACTGCCAAGAAGAAAGTAGAAGTTCACCCTAGGAATGTTATTTCAGTTTTAAATAAAAAGAATCATGTAGCTAAGACAAAAGGTTCTCCATCTGAATGGAAACCTAAGCAAAATGTGAATTCTAATTTGAAATATTGGAATTGTAATGAATGCATGTTTTCTAAGCGTCATGATTTATGCCTTGTTGATCATGTGAATGAAATGTATGCTATTAAGAACAATCATGAATGGATTCCAACGGGGAAGAAATTCACCCAAGTTGGTTGGCAATGGAAACCCACTGGTAGGACCTTCACTGCTAATGGAACTAAGTGCCCTTTAACTAGGATCACATCCACGGAAGTTAGGTCTAAGCGTCTTTTAAATAGGAACACTAGCACTAAGAAATGGATAAAGCGCCCTTTAACTAGGTCTGCCCCCACTATTGTGCCTACCAGTGGTAATGTCCCCAGTGAAAAAGTACCTCAGAATATTAGACAACTAGAATCTAAGCCAACAACTAGTAAGAAAATCTAGAAGCCTAAAGTTTCGTCTGATAGCAAATCTAAGATAATTACATCTGTACCTGCTAACTCATAGGAAAAATTAGATTCCGATACATTGTCTTTTTTTGGTAATATTTTCAGGTCGTCCAAATTATTCTTTGGTATTTGGACTCGGGGTGCTCCAAACATATGACTGGAGACCGCTTGATGCTCAGAAATTTCGTCAGCAAGTTTCTAGGAATGGTTAAATTCGGCAACGACCATATTGCGAAAATTATGGGTTATGGTGAATACCAAATTGGGAATGTTACGATTTCTAGGGTTTATTATGTGGAGGGACTTGGTCACAATCTATTTTCAGTGGGACAATTTTGCGATTCAAACCTTGAAGTAGCCTTTCGACAACATACTTGCTTTATTCGCGATCTTGCAGGAAATGATTTGTTAAAGGGTTCTCGAGGGGATAATCTCTACACGCTGTCGATTCAAAACATGATGGCCGCCTCTCCTGTTTGCCTGCTCTCCAAAGCATCTAAGACCAAGTCATGGTTGTGGCATCGCCGGTTATCTCACCTTAACTTTGATGCTATTAACCATTTGGCTAAAAACGAACTTGTTCGTGGTCTTCCAAAACTTAAGTTCGACAAGGATCATTTATGTTCCGCGTGTTCTTTGGGGAAAAGCACCAAGAAATCTTACAAACCTAAAGCAGAAGACACCAACCAAGAACCACTATATCTTTTGCACATGGATCTTTGCGGGCCAATGCGTACGGCTAGTGTGAGTGGTAGAAAATAAATCCTCGTCATGGTGGATGATTTCTTAAAGTTTACATGGGTAAAGTTTTTAACATCCAAGGATCAAGCACCAGAATATATTATTACTTTCTTAAAGATGATCCAAGTACGCCTTAATGCTACTGTTCGCCGCATTCGAACTGATAACGGTACTGAGTTCGTTAATCAGATTCTACAACATTATTATGAAAAGGTTGGTATTTCTCATGAAACATCCGTGGATCGCACTCCACAACAAAATGGTGTCGCTGAAAGATGCAACCGTACACTTATGGAAGCTGCTAGAACTATGTTGATTTATGTGAATGCTCCTTTATTTTTATGGGCTGAAGCAGTGGCAACCGCATGTTATACCCAAAACCGCTCCATCATCCGTAAACGCCATGGTAAAACTCCATATGAGCTACTTCATGGACACAAACCCGATATTTCATTTCTTCATGTGTTTGGTGCACTGTGTTATCCAAATACAAATAGTGAGAATTTGGGCAAACTTCAACCGAAGGCTGATATTGGAATTTTCATTGGTTACTCACCTGCAAAGAAAGCTTACCGAATTTATAACCGACGTCTTGGCAAGATAGTAGAAACTTTGGATGCCGATTTTGATGAGCTAACAGCGATTGCTTCTGAGCAACACAGCTCTGAACCCGCATTACATGAGATGGGAACCGGTACAATCGGTTCCGGATTAACTCCCAACAATCCTAGTTTTCCATCATTTATACCACCTACAAGGTCCGAGTGGGATGAGTTATTTCAACCTATGTTTGATGAATTATTTGATCCACCGAGTAATGATTTTCCAACACCTGCAGCAGTAGCTCCGATTCCCGAAGTTGTTGCTCAAGATAATGGAAATCTGTCCGAGACATCTACTGTTACTCTTGAACCAGATGTCCCATCCCCCACCAATTCACAAACTACACCTGAATCATCACCCCCACTCGTTCCTAATGATGTTGAAGAGGATCCCTATGATCACGACTAGGGGTGTTATCGGGTCGGGTTATAGGGTTATCGGGTCTTATCGGGTCGGGTTGAGTCGGGTTTTGATTTTTAAAAACTCACCCGCAACCCGACCCGATAAGAAATCGGGTTATCGGATTCGGGTGGTAAACGGGCCGGGTTATGTCGGGTCGGGTGATTCGGGTTATCGAGTTTCGATGAGTATTCGAGTATAGCGGCCTACTTAATGTATAGCTGAAGGTATTAACGTTAGCAATATGATTGTGATTGGCATGTAATAGCAAGGTCTTGTTAGTTTTTCCCATACTGTGACGACACCAAATTATCTTGATTCTTGACAGTAACAAATACATATCGAAGAGGGTAAACTACAAACACAGTAAGTAAGTAACACATATAATCTTAGACCAAATGATTGTTATATTCACTATATTAAATACCGAATATTTCTTCAATCCAATAATCCATGAGAAACACGTAGTAGCATAGTAATATAATAAAAACTTTAGTTATAGAAAAATATAAAATTAATTTTCGGGTCTTATCGGGTTGACCCGCGAACCCGATAAAAAAATTAATTCAACCCTAACCCGATCCGTTAACACTATCGAGTTATCGGGTCGGGTCAAAAAACAACCCAACAAGATTTTTAACCCGTTTTCACCCGACCCGATTAGTCTTATCGGGTTCGGGTTCGGATTCGGGTCGGGTCAACCCGACCCTAGTGACACCCCTAATCACGACTTAGAATATGCTCACTTACAAGAGCTTCCCTTCTTTGGTTCACAAATACCTGAAGACCCTAACAGTGTGTCTACCTCAGAGGGAGCTCCTGCAATCGTTCACTCCCGACCACCAAGGATTAAAACTCACAACACAAAATGGACAAAGGATCACCCAATCCGCAATATAATTGGTGACATCGTCGACCAGTCTTAACACGCCACCAACTCCAAGAACATGCATTATACTGCTATTTTGATGCATTTCTTTCAGACACTGAACCTAAAAACTGGCAACAAGCCATGACCAAATCATCTTGGATTGAAGCCATGCAAGAGGAATTTAATGAATTCCAACGTCTTGAAGTGTGGGAATTAGTTCCTTTACCCAGCAACGTTGAAATCCTTACATTGTTGTGGGTATATAAGGTTAAACTCGATGAGTTAGGTGGAGTGCTAAAGAACAAAACTAGATTGGTTGCTAGAGGTTACAAACAAGCTTTGGGTATTGACTTTGAAGAATCCTTTGTACCTGTGGCACGATTGGAGGCAATTAGACTATTCCTTGCTTATGTTGCTCATATGAACATGATCGTCTACCAAATGGATGTTAAGAAGGCATTTCTCAATAGTGAATTAAGGGAAGATGTCTACGTAAGCCAGCCGAATGGATTCGTCAACTCGGAGTATCCTAATCACGTGTACAAGCTCAAGAAGGCTCTTTATGGGTTGAAACAAACTCCACGCGCGTGGTACGATCTCATATCGTCGTATCTCATCTCGAAAGGCTTCTCCAAAGGCAAAGTGGACCCAACATTATTCATTCTCAAGGAGGACAATGACATGATACTGGTACAAATTTATGTTGATGATATAATATTTGCTGATACTAATCAACGATTGTCTGACCATTTTGAGAAAATTATGTCCACACGTTTTAAGATGTCGATGATGGGAAAATTTTCATTTTTCTTAGGGTTACAAATTTCTCAGAATCCCAGAGGCATCTTCATTAATCAATACAAATTTGCTCTTGAATCATTAAAGAAGTATCATTTTGAAAATTGTGACCCCGTGGATACTCCAATGGTGGAGAGATCCAAGTTAGATGAAGATAAGGAAGGGATAGCTGTCGATCCTAAACTTTACCGTGGAATGATCGACACCCTTCTCTATCTGACTGCTAGCAGGCCTGATTTGCAATTTGCTATATGCATGTGTGCCCGGTATCAGGCTCGGCCTACCGAAAAGCACTTACATGTTGTGAAAAGGATCTTTCGGTATCTTAAAGGAACACTTCATCGTGGTCTGTGGTATCCGAAGGATTCTTCTATTGCACTAACTTCATATGCAGATGCGGATTATGCTGGGTGTCAAGATACTAGACGTAGCACTTCTGGCAGTGTGCAATTTCTTGGAGATAGACTTATGAGTTGGGCATCTAAAAGGCAGAAAAGCGTTGCGATATCAAGTACAGAGGCTGAATACATTGTTATGTCCGGTTGTTGTACTCAAGTTCTTTGGATGAGATCACAATTAACTGACTACGGTCTTGGATTCAACAAAATCCTGATGTACTGTGATAACAAAAGTGCAATTGCTTTGTGCTGCAACTATGTTCAACATTCTCGGGCGAAGCACATTGACATACGCTACCACTTCATCAAAGATCAAGTGGAAAATTGAGTGATCGAACTATACTTCGTCAACACTGAGTATCAGCTGGCAGATATATTTACAAAGGCCTTAGATCGAGGACGTATCGAGTTTTTGATCGAAAAGCTAGGCATGAAATCATTCTCACCATCGACACTTAAGGAGTTGGCAGAAGAATCTGAAGAATAGTGGTGGTAAACTATTCTAGAGTATCCTTTGATCGTGATCTTGTATATTACCGTATATATTTAAACCACCAAAAGAAAAATACAAAAATATAAAACATAGAAAAACCATAAAAAATATAAAACATTCATAATCCATAAAAAATATAAAATCAAGAAAATCCAAAAATATTTTTCATTTTCAAAACGGACATGTCTTTTAGTACGGTAATATTTACGGCCTTAGAAATGTCGATTAAAATTGACACGGCGCCATAAATAGAGTCCGTATAAAAGTTGTATATGTTTTAAAACATGCCCATTATGGCTTGTAGTTATTTCAGACTGCAACCCGCTTTTCGCATTAAAGTCACGTATTTCTTATGAAAACATTGGCTCACAACGGGAATTAATTTTCTCGGGCAAGGTTTACTTTAAAACCTTGTAAGGGACTAAGTTTACTTTATAACTTGGTCTAACACAAATTAGTGTACGTATCAGTGCACTTATTTTGTAAAAATAAGAGAAATCTTATTGCCACCAGAATTGTTCCAACCAATAACTTAACCGGAAAATGTCTTCATGAATATTTGTGTCCTTAAAATCATTGACTACAGCTCTTTAAATAGAAAACGGGTCCGTGTTTAAGGGGGGTCAAATATTAAATCTTCTTGGAATTAAAATTGGTCTTCAAAAAGGTTTTTGATTTCAGGAAATTTAAACCGTTCTTCATCATCTTTAAGTGCTAAGTGTGCTTTGTGTTATTTATAAATTCATGTATAGGTTATTTGGATTTTGGCGTTAAGTGTATGTGTTCGTGTTTGTGAGCGGGTTGGTATTTCGTTAAGTCGATTTGGTTAACCCTAATCACTTTAAAACAAATACTATTAACTAGGGGGACCATTTTTGCAAAAGTTGCAATTTTGGGGTTTCATGAGTAAATTTAGAAAAAATTTAACTAAGTCAAAACATTTAACCCCCCCCCCCCTCCCCCCCCCCCCCCCCCCCCCCCCCCCCCCCCCCGTTCCCTGTTTCCTCTCCATCGCAAACACACACTTACAAAACACTTTCCGCCATTGTTGACCTTCCTATTTGAGTTTTTGATTTCGTGCTATCTAATCATCATTCTAAGTATTTGATTCTTGCTTTTATTGTGATTATATTTCTTATCCCTATACTCGCACAAACTACCCAAGATCAAAGATAATCATAAATTAGGGTTTTATGTGTTTTGCGATGAAAATGTAAATTAAGTTGTGGGATATGTTTAGTATGACTAGATGCACAATGGTCTTGCCCTGAATTACTTAAAAAGTTGCCTAGCTCCTGGAATTGAGAAGTCAAAGTTTAGATCGGATCCCTTTCACGGATTCCGATGATCATTACGATACATACATTGCGATGCCTGTCATTGCGATGAGTCATTCCGATGGCTCATTGCGATGGGCTATTGTGATGAGTCATTCCGATGGCTCATTGCGATGGCTCATTGCGATGTGTCATTGCGATGGTTCATTGCGATGGGCTATTGCGATGGGTCATTTCGATGACTCATTGTGATGGCTCATTGCGATGGGTCATTCCGATGACGCATTGCGATGGCATATTGCGATGATGCATTCTGATGCGTTATTGCGATGGCATTGTAATGGTATTGCGATGGGGACATATTGCGATGGTTTCTCAAACATTCCGATAGAATTGTACTTATTGCGATGGACTTAGTTATTGCGATAGAACATGATTTCGATAGGATTGCGATGCTTTCATCATTGCGATGGCTATGTTAGGATTCCGATGGATTGATAGATTGCGATGGACTTGGGACTCTTAGTATTCCGATGCCTTGTAAGTTTGCTATGGACTTTTAGAATTATGCACATGCCTTAGACTATCTAATGAGTTCGGCCTAGACTGCATTCTTTCCTTAATAGGCTTTAAGTAAATTAGGGCCACTAACACGAAACCAAGTTTTATTGAAATTAATTAATTTTATCTCATAAGAATACTTGAAAGGTTTCTTATTACAGAAGTTCATCTTATATAATAAGTTGACGCCTATGTAAATAAAAGAGATACAAATTACTTATTCAATGTCTTGTGTTTTGTTTCCAGGCCATGGAAGACAAAGTTTCATCGTTGTCTTGCCCTTTGTTCAAGCCTACTATAATTTGGGTTGAGGATAATCCTACAATTCCTGACGTAGTGGTTGAAACTAAACCAAAGCCCACTGAAGTTGTGGTTGAAATTAAACCAAGACCTACTGAGGTGTAAGTAGAAATTAAACCTAGACCTACTGAGGTTCTGGTTATGACAACCAAGAAATCCAAATATTCTAAGAACTAATGCTAGGTCGTTTTCTGTTTAGGATAAAATGTCTTTGGCATATCTGTCATTATTCTAAGTGTGTTGTTGAATGTAAGGACTTAGTCCATCTGAACCATGTCTGTATGTTGTTTCTCAATAATATGTGGTAATAATTGTTATGATTTATTCCCTATGCTTCAACTTGGCATAGACTTAAGATATATATATTTTGTGTATATCATTTGTGCTTATGTCATCAAAGCAGGAAAATGTCAATCACAGAAGAATAACAACGACTACGTGATCTCGAACTTGTTTCGCTCAGCGACAGGCTTCCATATGCTGAGAACAACTCTCGATTACAAGAGGATTTTGATCCGTCTTTACCAGCTTTCAAAATTGCCACGGATATCCTAGACATCTCACCCATCAGAGATACACTCAGATGTACTGCCTCTGTTCCCGAAGTCTACATGCACGAGTTCTGGAACACTGCATCTTTTTCCAAAAAGACTATCTCTTTCCAACTGAACAAAACACCAACGGTACTTAACTTGAGCATCTTTTGGCGATTGTTTAAACTTCCTAGGTTGGCGCAAGGAGAAGAATTTGTGGCTAACCCAAAGAACGATGAAGTGCTTTGAATCATTCGTGCCATGAATTATGAAGGTGAAATCCACAACCTATCCCAGTTTAACACACCACACATAGGGCAACCCTAGAAAGCACTTATCACCATCATTGTCAAGTGTCTTACTGGAAAGACTAGGGGGACCGATGCAATGAGACCACCTCATGCTCACTTATTTTGGGGATTGTACAGTGCGTCTAAAGTAGACTATGCACTTCTTCTCTGGCAAGAATTTTGTTATCAGTTTACTAGAACGAAGAAGAAATCCGTGCATCTTCCATTCCCAAGATTCACCAAGCTCATTATCAACCACTTTATGAAGAATGACCCAACCATTGACACTCGCGGGAATTTCTTCTACCACACCAAAGATGATGACTATGTGATTCTCACAATGAATGCAGACACTAATTCCACAAAGTATGCATTACGTCCTACCCTTGTACCTGACACAATGGTAAATGACGGAATCAAGGAAAGTGATAAATATCAAGAGATGCTTAATGATATTGACGCACAGTTTCAACGTGCAAATTCACTTCCCTCAGAGAAGCAAAAAGGTAAATGCAAGAAAAGAGTTTCAAAGCGCCAATCAACTGCTTCTTCTAAAGATAAAGGCACAGGGAAAATGAAAATAGTTGATGAAGATGATGATGAAGATGAGACGAGGTATACTGAGGAAGAAAAGGAAGAAGTACCACTCCGAAGGCCTAAGAAAGCAAAGCAGACTAAAGGTAAAGAAGCAAGTGTTGCTTCAGATGAACCTGCTCAACAACACATTTCTGAAGCCAAACGACTGCGTATCGTTCTTCAACAAAGCAGACAGGAAGCTTTTGCAACTTCCACAGGATCAGGCTCAAGAATGTTTGAAGACTTAGTAGATTTTGGTAATCCTGATGCTGACATGGCATTTTATGAAAATCCTACTGATGAAGATGCTTATGAAGATACTGATAACTTCCACTTTGAAAGTCGTGAGCAGAGTGAAGAGGGTGGTAGCAGTGAAAAAACAGATACAAGTTTGATGTATCGAGGCGCCAATATAACCACATCCTTACCATAAGCAACTCACACAGTGGTACACGATGATGCTCATGCAACTTTCATACCAGAAACGCAACTTCAAAGTAAGTCTACTTCCAACTCTGACGATGTTCTGAAATATCTTAATTTGGAAGGGGAGGGGTCGAGGTTACAAATATTGACCCATCGACAAATGAAGACATGGTGGATGTTCCCATAACTACTGTTACATCAACCACCACTCCACCATTATCCACCTCGATCATCAGTGAAGTCATAACACCAGCTATCACACCAGCACTTGTTGAACAACCAGTATCAACCATCATCCTAACCACTGAATCTACACCGTCATCAACAGCTGAACAACCTGTATCGACCACCGCCCCAATCACTGAATCTACACCATCCCCTATCCTTGAACAACCAGTATCATCCACCACCACCTTAACAGTGATGGTTACACCTCCACCAGCAGAACAACAAGTATCATCCACCACCAACCCATTCCTCACAGTCAATGATCCACTGATCCAGTCTCTTCAACAACAGCTGGAGGCTCAAGCTAAACAAATAGCTACTCTGACTGAAAGGATCACCACTCCTCTCAAGGAACCGCAACCTGATGAGCCCACACTTCAGAAAATATCTGACAGAGTGTCTAAACTTAAAGCACAACACAAATCATTTCTTGGATAGAAGAAAACTCGTGACAAAGAGAATGCTGCCTTTCTTGGGTCAATTGATGAGAAGATGACCAAGATCATTCAACGAGAAGTCAAGTCATATGTTGATCAGCAACTACCAACTTTTTTCGGTAATGGTTTATCTACCCTTCAACTAATGACATTGTTACAGACACGTCTGCTAAATATAGGGGCTCACAAATCGAAAAACAAACTAAAAGTTCTGCAATATCTCAACAAAGCAATTATTGACGATACACCAGCAGAGACTACCGACTCTGAGTCTGAAAATGAAGACGAACTAGAGGAGGAAGATAATGAAGGTAACGGTGATGAGGATGATGGGGACAATGATCAAAATGAAGAAGAGGATAAGGAAGGAGATGAGGAGGAAGAAGAGGATGAGGAAGAAAAGGATAAGGATGACGATGTAGACGAAGACGAGGATACAGATGAGGATGACGATGCCGATGATGATAATGACGATGGTAATGGAATCAACAATGGTGATAAGAATGACGAAACGGGTACTAATGCCGAAGAGTCAAATAAGGATGAAGGTGATAAGGCAACCGAGAAAGGGATTGAGGAAGCTGCAGAAAGCATTGCTGAAACCGCTGAAAAGACAGTGGAGTCTACTGTACCAGAAACTTAGAAAATTGACACAGGTATATCTAATGCACCAGTTTTTACTACTGATTCTCACAATGAATCTGTAGAATATATGCAAGAAGAAGAACCAACAGGGTCAATGCTAGAAGAAGAACCTCACGATGATATACCGGTGATGCAAGATCAACCTTCAACACCATCTGAAGATCAGCACAACATTGATATGGAAGTTGAAGATTTAAATGTTCCAGAACCAACGTTTGCTGAATCTCTTATCATCGATGACACGGTACAATAGCAACTCTGGCTCACAAATGCAGCACCACAGCATCCATTTGACACTGCAACTGAAATGGAGATGACTCAATTCCTGAACAATCATATCGATTTCTCGGCCTTTCTAAGGTATTCTCATGGGAAACCGACAATGACTCCGGATCTGATCAAAATGGCAGTTGCAAATGTGGACTTCTTTGATACTTTAAAGATCAGCCATAATGAAGCAGAATATCACCTGAATGAGCTTACCAAGGCAATGAGAGCGACAACTATAGGAATTCAGACTCCTGTGTTACGACCTCTTACACTAACGGGCATCGCCGGTTCTGCAACGATCCCAATAGAGCACTTTGTTTCTCACGATCTTGAATACCTTAAAAATGGAGCAAAGAAATATGCCACGTCACTCACTATGGTCAAGGCTGTTAATTTGGAGAATGTTCCATGGATAGAGGATAAAGTACCTGATGCAATATGGAGAAAGAAACTGCTCAAGTTTTATGATACCTTTGCTTCACTTGGCATCTCTCACTGGACTTAAAGAAAAGGTTAGCTTACAATCATTTCCATCGTCCATAGAGAGGTTCTTCTATTGTCTCAGCTCACAGAATCAAAAGCATCCAAGGAGCAACCACTCAGACTGTCTTTGGTTATGATTACTTGAATGTAATCGTGTTCAAACGTGTCGATGAGAAAGAATACCGAATTGACGAAAGTGATCTCCAGTACCTTCAACTTGAAGACATCGAAGATCTTTTGTTGCTATTGGCTCAAGAAAAAGTTGACCATCTACCACCTGAGATTGTCATAGCAATGAGCTCCAACTTTCGCCAATATGCAAGGAAAATCGTCATTCAAAACTGGGTGGAAGACTTTCAACTTGGAGTAGAAAGCTATCAGAAGAAGCTAAACCTAGAACGTCCCCATACAACTCCACTCAGTAATTTCCATAAGAACAAGACGGTTTACATGGGGACCACAACGCCGGAAGCAGGGTTCTTTTATCCAAATGAGACTGGCGTCATGCAATATATGCGATTCTTCGAACTGCACAAATTCAGCGATGGAACGCTCAAGCATGTTCGAGATGATCTGACGGTTCTCAATGCCAACCTACCGCTTCCAGCAGTCATGTACACCTGGACAACCTAGTGCAAAAAGGGAGCAACGTACGCGATCAGGAAGATTGAGGAACTTCTAAGGAAGCGTCGGTTGCTACGAAGTGTGGAACGATTTGCCGGTGGACGACCATATGGAGCTCACCATAGGTTCATGGAACGAGCCATTTAATTATGGTTCGTCTTATAACAGGTCAACTCCATATGTCTATAATTGTGAATATGTTAATTTTTGTATAATCAGTTTTTGTGGCTTGTTGTAGTGTAAAAGTATGATATTTTTTCAAGAATTTCTCTCGAGATTCTAAATCTTTCAAACATATCGTACTCAAGCACTACAACTAACCCTCATTAATTTGAGGGGGAGCATTAATATGTTCTTTGGCCAACATCTAATTTCATTTTATTACCCAAAGACCGGTTAATCCATTAATATCCAAAATATTGATGGTTAACATTTTAGAAAGGGGAGAAAATGGGATTAATGAGACATAATGATACTTGGCTAAACAATGAAAAAGGCTTAAAAGATAAACCAACTTAATATGAGTAATGCACATGTTAAGGGGGAGCGTTTTTGGTGATCAAAACACTTAAGGCACAAAAATTTTGATTATAATATCACAAGTGTTTTATAGTGATTTTTCAAGGATTTTTCATGGTGACAATACTTACCCAAAACACACTTAATTCACGACGGATGTGGTGACAAAAGGGTGGTAGGTATAGGTATTAGTCCAATGATTCATCAGAACCGATGGAATCTTCCCAAGGACAATTCCCTAGATAGAATTAGAAGTCCTAGGAAAGATGGAGAATGACTGTGAACGTAGCTGAATGCCGACCAAGTACTTAAGCTAGCACTGGAACAATCACAACAAGGTGCTAGTAATGACTTATTGGTAAGCATTGAAGGGGTTGAAGAATGAAAAAGAATTGTAAAGATAAAGGGTGTAAAGAAAGAAGCCCTCCTTACAACTTTAGGCAGAAACCGGGTCAATACATATGCTATTGAGATCATTTGTTAATGATTCTCGATATTGAAGAAAGACATCATGGACCCAGTGATGCAATGCACAACCATCCTCAGCTAACTCAAATATCTCTCAAAAGGTATTTGTTTTAATCACACGGAGATCAACACGTTATCTATTGGTTTATTCACTCCGAATAGACTGATATTGAATAGGTGGCACTCCTCTCCAGCCATCGCTCACTAAATCAAAACGCACTATCGAGTCTAGAGCCACGAGATCATCAAAAGTCTCATTAGGACACTTTCCATTTATTCCTTGCTTCTTCACAGACTGTGAAAAGTAAGAGATCTTTATGAGTCCTACGCAGTATTCTTGTAATATTGCCAGAACATCCGAGTGATACGCAAGTATTACAATGAAGATGGAAATCCTGCTTGAGCCAACATCAAACAAGCTCATGGTAGGTGACACGTGCGGTTCTTAAAGAACCAATCTTGTGAAAACTGGAAAGAAACAGTAGTTTAATTCTTAATTGAACTTAAACTCGTTCCAGGCATCTACGCATTATCGTATGATCTTGCCAGAACACTCAGAGTGACACTCTTTAGTGTTCACAGTGACGAGTGGAAATCTTTCTAATGTTAACATCAAACAGCACTTGGTAGGTGGCAAGCAAGATTCTATTTGAATTAAGTTTGTGACAACTGGAAAGCAACGATGGTGAATATCTTAATTGAAATTCACTTGTTCCAGGTTTCATGAATTGACGGCTTCAATCATAAGGATTTTTAATCCAAATGATTCACTCTTTATGTTCGCAGTCAACTTTGGACGGTCGAATAAAGAGAACGGGTTTACCCGCGAAATCCTGTCAGGAAGTTACTTAATTGAAACTATCCGTCATGGGTACGATATCTAATATCGTCCAACGGTCTTCACCGACCGGAGGTAAAATGCTACCGAATTAGAATAAAATGTCAAAGCCATTTTATTCGTGTCTTATTATGTTGCTGCATTCGAAGACGGTGGCGTTGCAGTGTACCTGTTGAAGACGTCCTCACATGCTTATTCCTTCTGCATCAAATATCTCTGCAAATTCAAGAAAGTTTGACCTAAAAGTCTTCCGCTGTATCGACTCTGAAACTTTCAAGAATTCAACAAAGGATAAGTGTGTGGGACATGAAGTCACGAAGAGGCGAACATCACAAGAAGATAAAGATTGCACGTGAAAGGCCAAAAGAACGTGTTCCAAGCAAAAGGCTGATATTATTCAACACATATTCACAAAAGGAAGAAAAAGAAAGAAAGAAAAGAGAAAGTGGACTACGAGCTCAAGAACAAAGATCTAACATGCTAGATTAGGACTTTGTAAATTTGGAGTGACCTCCCTTTGGGGAGATTGTTGGAAATACGTTTTACGTATATAGAATGTCTGGGTCACTCCAACAATATAGTTATAGGCTCGTAGTAGTGTTTAAGTTACTTTTACTGAATAGCCCGACCCATGAGCATGTTCATGGGCCGGAGGCCCAAGTCCATTAAGGACTTGGGTATATAAGGCTCTTTCCACCATGGAAAGAGGTGTTGGTTGTTTCATTTCTCAAAGTTATAACAAATAGTTTCTTTCATTTCTCTCTCTAAGTTTCTCTCTCTAGAAAACATCAACCCTCTTGATTCATAAAGATTATCATTGTTCTACAAAGCCTTTGGTCAACTCAAGCAACACTTGCATCTCTCCCCATGCTAGTGGCCCCCCGGCCCAAGGAGGAGCTCATCATGTATCTATCAGCCACACATGGAGCAATAAGTGCGGTACTCACGACGGATAGGGACACAGTCCAAACTCCAGTCTACTTTATAAGTAGAACACTACAAGGGCCGGAGTTGAATTATTCTTCCATGGAAAAATTGGTTTTGGCATTAGTGTTTGCTACGAAACAGTTTGCGCCGATACTTTCAGGCGCACCCAATTGTAGTTATTACTGATCAACCAATAAAACAAGTCATCTCCAGACCAGATGTGGCCGGTAGGCTACATAAGTGGAGCATTCTATTGGGAGAACATAACATATCTTATAGACCAAGGACGGCTGTTAAAGGCCAAATCTTGGAAGATTTCTTGATAGAGAAGCCAGATGAGGAGGGACCAATCGTACAACGAGAGGAAACTCCAGCAGAACCATGGGTATTATTTACGGACGGATCTTCGTGCACGGATGGATCAGGAGCTGGCCTCATCCTTACGAATCCAGAAGAAATGGAGTTTACGTACGCCCTGCGCTTTGAGTTCACAGCTACCAATAATGAGGCAGAATATGAAGCGTTGATTGTGGGTTTAAAAATCGACGCTAGAATGGGAGTCCGCAACCTTGAGGCCTACGTGGACTCACGGCTTGTCGCAAATCACATCCTAGGGGGTACATAGCCATGGAGGATAACATGGTTTGATATTTGGAGAAAGTCAAGTCACTCATCGCGGCTTTCAGCAAGTTTTCTATCAAGCAGGTACCAAGAGGTGAAAACAAGAAGGCAGACGCTCTTAGCAAGATCGCGTCTACAAGTTTCGCCCACTTATCCAAGAAAGTCTTGGTGGAAATACTAAAGGAAAAGTCTATAACAGAAGGGGAAGTCGCAGCTATAGTTGAGGAAGATGGACCTACATGGATGACCCCGATCATCAACTATTTGACTAATGAAACCCTTCCAGACGAGGAAAAAGCGGCACAGCGCATCAGAAGTAAGTCGCAGCACTTCGAGCTTCGAGAAGGTATTCTTTACAAGCGCTCTTTCTTGCAGCCGTGGTTGCGGTGTGTTGAGCCACGCCAGGCTACTTATGTGATCAGTGAGATACATGAAGGGTTATGCGGCATGCACGCGGGTCCCCGATCTGTAGTAGCTCGAGCTCTACGCACAGGATATTATTGGCCTACTATGCATAGGGATGCACGCGACATGATTCGCAAGTGCAGTGATTACCAAGTGCACAGACCAGTACCACGACATCCGCAGCAGGAACTTACACCCATTACATCCCCATGGCCATTCTATAAGTGGGGGATCGATATTGCAGGACATTTTCCCGTAGCTGCGGGGGGAGTTAAGTTCTTGATTGTCGCAATGGACTACTTTACACGCTGGATAGAGGCCAAGGCAGTCAAATCCATCACAGGTAAACAAGTTAAAAAGTTTGTTTGGGAGAACATCGTGTGCCGTTTTGGCTTACCAGGAGAAATCATCTCGGACAACGGGAAGCAGTTCGCGGATAATCCATTCAATGACTGGTGCGCAGCATTGAATATCAAACGGCGCTTCGCATCTGTTAAACATCCGCAGACAAATGGTCTTGTGGAACGACCAAATAGAAGCTTGGGTGAAGGCATCAAGGCGTGCCTGGAGGAACGAAGTGCCAAATGGGTGGACGAACTGCCACATGTTTTATGGGCACATAGGACTATGATCAAAACAGCCAACGGGGACACCCCATTCGCATTGTCCTACGGCACTGAAGTTGTTATACCAGCAGAAATAGGAATGCCTACCATCCGCACAGCGAAGGTTAATGTCGTCACAAACGACGAGCAGCTCCGGATCAATCTGGATTTGTTGGAGGAAAAAAGGGAGATAGCGGCTATCAATGAAGCCAAGTCCAAGGCACGGATGAAGGCTTATTATGACGCCAAAGTTAAAGGTGTTTCTTTTCGACCGGGAGATTATGTTTATCGTGCTAACGAGGCAAGTCGAGCGGAGAATACAGGAAAGATGGGCCCTAAGTGGGAAGGACCGTATGAGGTCACTGAGGCCTTAGGACAGGGCGCGTACAAGTTACGTGACATGGATGGCCGCGACCAGGAATGCACATGGAATATCTGCAATCTTAAAAGGTGCTATCTTTGAAAGCTACGGCTTCCGCATGGACACTTCGCTATATCTAGCTTCAATTAAGATCCATGTGTTCTCCTTGTTTTGTTTTTGTTTTTTATGCTTTCTAGGTTCCTTTTGTTTTTTAGGATTTCCCATTCTTGTTCAAACAAAAAAACGTAAACGTTCTAATAAAATGTTGTGGTGCCTAGCTAGATCTACGACGTGTTCTTGTGCAAACTGTTGTCTTCTTTTTTAGATTTTCTTATTGTCGTATAGATTTAGTTGTTGTTACCACAATGTGCTATATCTTATTCATATGCATTCATTCAATATCGTACATGTACAATGCGCCTCCAGGCGGGGTAAGAGGATTAAGTGAACCTAATAATTCAACTTGCCGCATAAGAGGGATGCAACCCCAGTGGCGCGGATCATGTATCCTTACTAGACACCTTACTCACAAGACGTTGTGATAAGTTTCCATATGTCGCGCTCACGCAGTGCTTTGCATGGTAAAGACACACGCCGCACGTCTAGTAAAGTATAGACTTGATTGTATTTTTTTGAGTAAGATGTGACATGTCATACAGTACAGGTATATGATATCTAACATAAAAAATACACAAGTTTCAAATTCATAAACAACAAAATAGCCGTGGTCATCACGGACTTGCTTGCATACATATGACAAGTTATTACAACATCAGTTTTAGCCGTATACATACACGGACGAATAAAATTATACAAATGTTTACAACGTAAATTACAACAGAGGTATGAACTCCCCTATCTCCTTCTTCCTTTCTTCAATCAAGGTGCGGAGGGCCTCCCCGTGAGCATTTTTCCCATCTTGTGTCCTGATCATATTCGCATCCAACGCCTCGACCAGCAACTTTTCACCTTTCATCACCTTCGACATAGAGTCGTAGGTGGGAAAAGTCAGTTGGATGGGATCAGCAGTGAGCTTGGACATTATTACCTCATTAGGAGCATCCTTTAGCGCTTCTAGCTCGTCTAGGAGGGGGTGTTGGATTTCAGCAAGAGCATCCATTGACGCCGTCATCTTATCTGCGGCTAGAGAGTTGTGGTAGGCATGCTGGGTGATATCTTCCTTTTTGCCTATCAGCTCCACAGCTTTGACCAGCCCCTTGTGCCTACCACGGTCTATATCGTCTGATACAACGTCCGCAAAGGCCTTCAACAGGTAAGGAGCTCCTGTCACCTTGCTCACGGCCAGCCGCATTCCCTGGCCAACCATCCATTTGCGCCCAACTATGGCTGTAAGCAAAGGAGGACATATCATCTCAGCACAGTCCATGGCCATCTGGCTTAGTTCGCCCTCAGCTGCTGCAACTTTCTCGTCCAAGGTAGTCCGTGTCTGGTTTAGCTCATCCTTCAGCGCGTCGCGCTCCTGAGCAATAGTGAAGGCTTGTACGGTTACGGCCTTAGTAGCAGCTTCGGCTGCGGATACCTATATATGACACTTAGAGTTATTAAAGGGACAATATGGTTTTTGTATGCACAAAATAAGCATTAAATGTGAGAGCATACCTTCTCGTTGGATGCAGATAAAAGGGCCTCCAGCTCGGCAATACGTTCTTCACGGGCGTTGGCGTGATGGGATTGCTCCTTTACGGTTGACTCGGCCACGACCAGTGCTGCCTGCAAGGATGTGATGGTTTTCTCGTGTTTACCCACCAGTGCTTCACGGCGAGCTATCTTTTTGTCGGCACGGCCTACATTAGCCAAGGCCTTGATCAGACGGCGTCTCAAGGCCGGACCAACCGTCACCTGGTGTGCGGAGGACACATCAAACTGCTCTAGCAACGTCTCATGCTCCAGCTCGTCCAAATCTTGTGCCAGTGTTGGAGGAGTGATGTGTTCAATAAATTTAGAGCACTCGGACTCCGCCTCCAACCTTGTTAAGCTAGAGAAATTCCATGCTAGGCGTAGGCTGTGTCGGGTTCCTCAGGATGTGGCTCCTCAGCATGGGTCACCGGAGGGGATGGAGGTCTCATTGATGTCGCAGGAGAGGGTTCCCTTTCCACCTCCTTCTCTTGGGCCACGATCGACGGATCAGTCCTGTTATTAGCAGACATTAGTTTTGTTTATGCATCAATATCCTTTGAGTATTAAAAAAGGTACTTACCTAGTGCCAGTGATGGGCTCCGTGATGGTGGGGGCTACAGCATTCACGGGGGTGGCCATACAGACTTGCTCATCCGCGCGCGGTGAGGGGTCGACCTGGGCCGTAGCAGTGATGCTTCCTTCCTGGTACTGCGGATGGTCTTTCCTTAGCTTCTTCGGGGGAGCATTATGTGCTCCCGCCCCGTCCCCTAGAGTTTTTGCTACCCTCCTAGTAGTCTTTCTTTTCCTGGATTTGGGCTTGGGGGACCCAGAAGCTTGGGTCGTTTCTTCATCTTCACCAGTGCGATTGTCAGCAGGCTTTGTGAAATCTTCTTCTTCTTCTTCATCCTGGTGCGGCACGGTGCCCTCCAGCAGCAGTTCTCCACCATCTTCGTTGTGGAAGTCAAGCGGGGACTTCTCAATCACGGGCTCTCCCTCATCTGATCTCTGCTCGGTGGTTTCTTCCAGCGGGATGGTTTTGTCTACGGTTGCATCAAGAAGGGGGGGTTCATTTTCTTTCAGCGGACGGAATCCTTCAGGAACTTTCATTGGGTCGCCTTGGCGCAATAGTCCATGTAGGTTCATCTCTGCGGACATGTGCATATATACGGATTAGTAAGTTCACAAAATACATATGTGGCATTTATTACATCTACAAATATAAGTGGACCTACCCTGCCTACGTTCAGTCAGAAAGCACGGATACATATCCTCCCTCCCATAGTAGTAGCGGCTTATCCCTACTAGGCACAGAAAGTGCTCCGGCAAACCCCTATGAAATTCTGTGCGGTGGGTATCTAGAATTTTCAAATCCTTACTACTATAGTCTTTGGATTTGGGCGGAAAGTCTTTGGGTACTCTGGTTTTGAGGACGAACGGGGTAGGGAATACTTTCTCATCAACGAAAAAGTAATGGTCGTGCCAACTCTTGAGGGAGTCTAAGGGCTTCCTATACGTCATGGGGGCGTTCCCGGATCATTTTTTGAACGACAGCCACCCATTCACTAGTTGGGGGAGTAAAAGACCCTAAATAGATTTACGGTCGGGGTTACTCCGCACGTATGGCAGGTAATCTCAAATTGATTGATTTTACATGCCCCTATGCAGTGCAGCTGGGTTATGTGCAAGTCATAATATAAAAGCAGATCTACCAAAAACTTGGATAAGGGGATGCGGTAGTTAGCCGAATCGAATAGGCGCGTGTACACGCCTATCTTTCCCCTCGGTGCATCCGTAATCGCTTCACCTTCACCTGGATAGGTTGGGTGTACTCTTTCAGGAATGTAATACTTAGACAAAAAGTCTATGTATTTTTCCGCAGGCATCACGTTCAGGACATCCGTAATAAGGGGGTTGTCCTTTACCATGTTTTATAAAAAGGGTTTGAGAGGCGTGATGATCTAACCTGCGGCAGAGGAAATCCGTGGAATAAGAGGCAAAAGATTGAAGGAAGGAGCTCGGGAATAACAATGGCGGAATGAATATAAACTGTGTGTGTAACAGTGGCACACACTAACTCTTATATAGGGTTGCCTCGATTTTCGAGGTAGCGTGGATGTTCGCCACGTGTGAGCCACTACGCCTATCCAACGGATGGGATTTCTAACACTTCTGAAACGTCAGAAGGGACCCACGGGTCACTTCTTGACAGTTTTACGTGGCTCAAAGGTGGGCATTAATGGTGCACTTTTTCAGGCGTGCGACTGACTAGTTGACTATCATTAATGCATTCATTCTTGTGTCGGGATATACGGTCATACGTAAGACCATATTCAATGCTACATTTAATTTGTCTCGGTCGTCACGTGCGGCTGAGGTATCATTGGAATAAACTTCCTAAATCAGGTTGCCACGTGCGGCCAAAACAAATTTTTGTAAAATTTATCATTCCCTAAGGATCTTTCTTGGTACGTCCGGGGAGCATCTTGATAGTCTAGAGGTTACGCCTACGGCTGTAACAACTAGACTGGGGGGACATGATGACGTATAGTCCCCAGCCGGGTCATGAACCCGGCCCACGGGTAGTACCCGTGTCCGGCCCATCACAGATGGGTGGGATTAATGTTATTTAAGCCTATGGGTTTAGATGAACAGTAACCGCACACATGTGTGCGGCCCACGGCCCGGCATGGCCGGTACAGGTTAGACAGAATCATACTCCTACTTTGATTAGGATTTATCCCAAAGGAGAGGATATTCACTCATTATAATTAGAAGATAACAATCAATCTAATTCTGGTATTTATCCTTTCCTTGGGGTCGAAGCATCAGTGACAGCCCATTAGGGTTTCACTGCCTATATAAAGAACCCCCAGGGTTCCACAAAGGTATTACATTCTACACACTCACATCTCATCCGATTCTCATAAACCTAACCGATTACTTACTCTCACGCCGGAGTCTAATCGTGGGAAACATTCCCACGGTAAGCCTAACACGTGTTGTTTTAGTGTGCAGGATCCCAACCAGATAATTCACTTGGTGCAGGAGCCGGAGTCCAACCAACCCGAATTAAGCCTAATTCGGGTCTAGCAAGGATCACCCAACTTTTGTATCAACAGAGAGACTCGAAAACACCACCCAAAGTGTGGTTTCTTGTGCCATGGGATTGCGTTTTGGCGACAGCGCCAACCGTACCAGAGCCTCTAATGCAAAATCCGACATCTTATTCCTTGAAAAGTTCCTAATGTTGATGCAATATTTAACAAAGGGTCGCCATCTCTTTGTACAGATTTTGTACAAGGCTCGTGCCGTGACAACAGAGTTTGATTCTTTTTTTACACAAGTGAACATGTTCGGGTGAATTGGTAGTTGTCTTAAAGTTAAAAGGCTTAACATATCTAAAACAGGACTTATGGTAACACACCTACTTTTGTGGTTATGACTTTTGTCGTTTCAGAATAATTTGATCGAAGGGATTTAATAAAAATAACATCCTAAGCCCTTGACCTATCAGCGCGCTGAAGCATCAGCAATAGGTAATACTTGATTTTCATAACGACATAAGTTTAGCACACAAGCAAGCAAACACTTGAAATGCTTAACTACTTTCTAAACGAATCAGAACATAACATTGTCAAAGTTCTATAAAAGGTAACGCTGTCATAGTTTAACATAAAAACCCAATTGTTGCACAGATGCTACTTCATATGGGGAAGCAGTTATTAGAGTCGAAACAAATCAAGCCGCTGCAACTTTTTGGAACTTGTTTTGTCGACCACCAGAATTATTATCTCTTGAACGGTTATGCTTCCCGTTAAACTGTCGTCCACCTCTGTTATTGTTCTTTCCCCCCCTACACAAGCCAAAGAGGATAACTAAATGAGAATCGCAGAATTAATCCTTACAATAGAGAAAGAAAACTAAAACAAGCCCAGAGAATAAAAAACCAAGACGTAAACAGAATAACAGACACATTTAAAAGCTAAGACCTTCCGCTTTTTGTAAATGAAAGGGACAACTTTTAAGATGGAAAACTGAAAACCAATAACCGATAGATACTTAATTGCAGGGTATCCTTAAGTTTATTACGTCCCAAGTTCATATTACCCTTAAACCATTTTTATTTAAAAAAGGTACTAAGTTTGATGTACCTACGGCTACAACAATCACAAAACAAAGATATATATCCTGCCTGTACTAAAAGATCTCATTACGCAATATTTATCTCTTTTTGTAATTATTGAAATGCACCCTTATATGTGTCACTAACCAAACATTCTGTACTTTTTCAGCCCATGTATATAAAATTGCATTTATTTTGGAACAAAATCAACATCAATCAATAACAAACTTAAATTAGACTATATGAATTCATTAACATGGTACATACATATCTTTATATGCAAAAAATACTAACCTGCTCCAATTGCCTCTATTGTTTCCACGGGATTTCTCTTGAGCGCGGAGCATAGTCCAGTACTCCTTTTCGGCATCGCCTGAAATGATGATATAAATGTTAACCAGTTATTACAACATCAGCTATTTATTAAAAAACAAGAAAAAACGTCGCCTTAAGAAGGGAGGCAAAGCGTGATTATGCCAAAACCCCTTACTACATAAAAGTATACATGTGAATTGGTTGTATTTTAACCCAATGAGTGGACTAACAGTTCGATCTACAATTCAATCATTTATATGAACCAGAAAACAGACAGAAAAAAAAGATCCAACGCTTTCTCCTAGTACAAGAACATTACCCCTTGCTACATAAAAGTATACATGTGAATTGGTTGTATTTTAACCCAATGAATGGCCTAACAGTTCGATCTACAATTCAATCATTTATATGAATCAGAAAACAGAAAAAAAAAAAGATCCAACACTTCTCTCCTAGTACAATAACAATACCTATTACTACACAAAAGTAATATAATTCATCTTTAAGGTCGACTAATGTCAAATTTAGATTGGAAATGGAAGTGTTTTATTTGTGTACACAGTAGACGACTTTTGAACAGTTTGACCCGATGTCAAAGAAATAAACCAGATTCGACCCATATACAAACAAATGAGTTTATAATCATCACATAGTAGTGCATGGATCAAGAAAAAGATGGAATACGAAGATTGTGCATTTGGAGGTTACCTGTTACTGGATCTAAAATAGCAACGTAGTTCTTCACAACTAGACCACCCTCCTCAGTAAGAACAGCAGCAGCTCGTGCTTTCTGTGAAGCGTCTGCTTCTTCAAACCGTATGTATCCTGATTCCTCCCCCATCTGGAAATCAATAAACTGAAACCAACACCACATGCTTAAAATGTGAAAAACCTTATTATTCAACATTGGTATAACATCAAATTACAACATTAGTATTACATATGGACCATGTCGTGTCTCAAGTAATCAAGTAGAATAACTAAAAGCTAACAGAAAATAACATACATACCTTAACCGTTCCAAATTTCTGGAAAACAATTTTGAGATCTTCACGCATAACAACATCCTTATTGTCTTTGTACTGGTCAGCAGAAGTTTTTTTAGTCTCTGTATTATTCTTCTTATTATCTTCTTCAGCTTCATCAGCCTCTGAACTAGCTTTCTCATCAGCCTTTGGTTCACTCTCTTTATCGGTCTCTAATTCCATAGAATCTGGTTTCGCCTCACCAGACTTGACCTGGTTATCGTTTTCAGCTGATGTGCTCTTCAACTTAAATGCAACAATTAAGCCTTTCGGGTATCTGTTACCACAACATAATAAAAAATATTCAGACCAATGAAAATCATAACTAACAACAGCATCAAAAACTGAAACTTATAGAAGAAATAGTTATTTTAGTACTCACTGTTCTTCCTGAGAACCATTTTTACGATTCCCTAATGTCTCGCGACGGGTACTCTCAGCTTCTTCATCAAGTGCTCTCTGCTCATCAAACTCTTTCCTAAATTCGTAAAAGCAAAGACAAGATATAATCATACAAACCAAATGCCAATATCCTGAGATACCAATGTCATCCTAAAATAAGAAACAATGCAAGAATATGGTGCTTACTTTGGTTTCAGCTCTAGCTCAGCACCTTTAAAAACCAAGCTTTTTGTCAAAATGTTTGTTGCATCCTCCTCAGATGAGAACTCAACAAGAGCAGTACCACAAATTATCCTCTTATCAGCCACATGACGAGGTAACCTCACACTAGTAACCTGCATAATTAATCACACTCTATAAATGCATATACTCATGTTTTAAATAGCAAACGCGTTTCATATACAGACAATTAAATATGCAGTCTAGTCATCCAATCAAACACTTAAAAACGTATAAAAGTTGCAATGAAAAGAACTCTACCTTAGCAGATTGATTAAAGAAGGTCTCGACCTCCTCAAGGGTTGTATCGTACTCGATTGGTGATGCAGCAATTGTTCTACTGTCTAATTGCTCAATCACCTCCTCTGGTTTACGGAGCGCTGTGGTCCTTCCAACCTTTCTCCCTGCATATATTAAGCTATCATCATCAGCCACCATCAATAAACTACGAATAATAACAATTATAAGTATACAAATATTTATCAAATATAGTATAATTGTCTACTGACTGACCATCTTCGGAAATTTTAAGAGTAGTTGAGTTGGTCTTTATTGTTTCAGCGACAGCTTCCACAGTATCTTCAGGAACATCATCAGCCTTAACCTCTCCTAATCCCAAATGACCTCTCATCCGTGAAAAAGAGCAGATCAATGCCAAGCTTACCACTGTTTTTAGATTTTAGTTAAGAAAACCTTTATAATTACTTGATTAAGGGTTTAGCGCGTACAGTAGCAATGCATTTTTCTTCAAGTTCCATTATCCTATTTTTTCCTTCCCCTACAAACTTCATGTGTTGTCCCGGTATCATACTTATCAATGACATGTCAACACCCTAAAACTGAAGGGGTGTTTGTTTCGGCTTATATGTGGGCTTATGAGCTTATTTGATTTCGGCTTATATTCCATAAGCCACAATTGATTTAAGAGTTATGGGCTTATATATTTTTATATATCGCAATAAACTTATATAAGCCGCCCACAAGTCTCCTAATAAGCCGGAAAATTAGGACCTAAGATATATAAGCCAAAATCAAATAAGCCAAAGCAAACACCCCCAACTCTGACATGTCATGTCGATAATTATGATATAGGAACACTTTCTATTCTACGACCAGAATCCTTTTATAGCTATAAGACAGCCATGTTACTGATAAACATAGCCGCTAAAAGGTACAATAAAATATACGTATATAATAAAAAGGATACTGCCATCTTCATTCTCGCTGATGGCATTCCTAAGAAAATTATCTCTGGGAATGTTACTATCACTAAAATAGAACTCAACCTGCATATGTCATATAGAATATAAATTAAAACACCAATCCATCATTAAAAACAATAATGATAATCATAATAATCTCTGCGTACCTGTCTAATGACTTTCTTTACGGTCTCATCATCTAATTGTTTAGCCACCATCTTATTATCTGTTAATACAAAACATCATAAATTAGGCGAAAACAGCTTATTAGGTTTTTGGCACGTTCTGCTTATTTTTAAGCAGAATAGCAGCTTTTCATAAGCATGTGCATATGATCAAAAGCTATTATCGATTATTATTGCTTCTTTTAAAAAATAAGCAAATCTAAACACTGTTTCTAAAAGTGATAATAATAAAGCAGTTTATAAGTACTTATTAACAGTTTATAAAATTAATCTCAAACTAAGCGAAAACCGATTAGTCAGTGTTTGGCATTGCTTATTATTTTTCTGCTTTATCCAAACACGTTCTGCTTATCTTTAAGCAGAAAATCAGTGATCAAAATAAGCAAATCCAAACACTGTTTATATAATTAAGTAGTTAATTTTATAGAGCAGTATTTAATTTATAAAGTTATAATAAAATCAAATCAAACAATTAAGCAGTTAATTATGATAATACAATTGATTAAATTGATGCGAAGTAATACCTGGTGATAGAGAAGTTGAAAGGCAAAAAAAAGATAGAGAGAAGGTTTGGAGGGAGGCGATAATATATAACTGAGCGTTTTATTAGGGTTTATGGGGGGTTATTTAACGAGCTGCTGTTTGGGAATTGGGTCTAGAAGGTTTTATGTTTGTTTGATGGGTTTAAAGTAATCCAGTCGGGTTGGACTGTTGGAGTAAGGGGTGTGGTTAGAGGTGCATAGAAAAATCGGTTTTTAAACCGGAACCGGAAAAAAACCGGTTTATTATAAACCGGTCTCGGTTTATTTAGGAACCGAGGGTTTGTGATCGGTTCCTATTTTCAGAAAAAATCGGTTTTCTAACCTGTTTATGGACCGGCTAACCGGAACCGGTTTTTTTGGCCGGTTTAAATCGGTTAGGAACGTGGTTTTGAAATTCAAATTTTTAATTTTTAATTTTCGGGTGGGACCATTTGGTATTAATGGGGCAGTTTTTGTTTGAATATTTGGGACTCATTTGGCTATTTTTTTTACTATATAATACTTATTTGTGTATGATTTAAACACACAACACATTGTATCTTTCTACTTAGAATCAAAATTCAAACTCGAATTTCTTCACTTCACTACTATGTCAAAAAGAGCTAGTTCGTCTAATACCAGTGTTGGTTCAACAACACAAGAACCCCAAGAATCCAAACCCACGGTTGTTGAAATTCTTTCACACAATCATACCGCCGATGTTTGAACCGAGTACAACTACGTTTTGTTATCAAACGGTTTTAAAAAGGCTCAATGCAAGCATTGCTTTGGTTTACTTGCGCCCGGTACCAACTCGTCGTTGCGGTCTCATCTCTTGCATTGTCCGTCGCTCAAGAATACTCCAGCAAATGGTCAAGCTTCTATGAGTCGAGATGGGAGTATTTTTTTCTTATAATCCGGATTTGGTTCGAGAACAATTTGCCGGGATGGTGATTCAAGAGGGGCTGCCGTTCAACCATTTTGACAACCCGCGTATCACGAGGGTGTTTCAAAACACTCTTCAACCAAAGTATAACCATGTAAGTCGCACTACCCTAAAACGTGATGCTATGAAATTATGGAAAACGGCTAAACAAGTAATAAAATATGATTTTTTTAAACTTGGATGCTTGTGTAAATTTAACTACGGATATTTGGACCCCCCCCCCCCCCTCATGGTTTGACCGGCTCATACACGTGTGTCACCGCACATTGGATTGAGCCTAAAACATGGCAAATGATGAAACGGGTCATTTTATTCGAAGATTTTCCAAGTCCTCACAAGGTAAAGAATTTAGCTAATATGTTAGTTAGAGTCTTGAAAATGTTTAATTTGGAAAATAAAGTTTTTTCAATCACGTTAGATAATGCTAGCAACAATACAAATGCCATGGGTAAATTAAAGATGAAATATGAACCACCGGTTAATGGCATATTTTTTCATAGTCCTTGTGTTGCACACATCATTAACTTGGTTGTGCAAGACGGACTAGACGTGCTCCCGATAAGTCACATGAAAGAAACTTTCAAACAAATGTTGAAACATATTTTTAAAGCGGGGAATGAAAGATATGTTGCGTACATGAGGGCTTGTAAAGAAGCACAAAAACCATTTTTATCACCTAATTGGGATGTTCCTACTAGATGGAATTCCACTTATCATATGTTTCAAAGTGCTTTAAAACAAAAGACAACTTTACAATACTTTCATGACGAATCGTTCCAAAATGGTTTGGTGGCTTATGGATTTGCAACCGAGAATTGGGATCATTTTGAAAAAATAACCCGATTACTTGAAGTGTTTAACACTGCCACAAAATTAATTTCGGGAGTCTATTATCCAACGGGTCATTATGTATTGCGACAAATCGCTATAATGTGCAAAAAACTAAGTTAATTTGAGTTAAATGGTGATGTTTATGCAAGCATGGTTTTTCCAATGAAAGAAAAGCTAAAAAAATATTTTGGACAATTCTCACATATTCTTACTTGTGCCGCCGTTTTGAATCCATGCATTAACATAAACGGGGTAGAGGTGTATATCGAATGGGAGGTGATTTGCACACTCCTAAATTTGATTGGCACACTAAAAAATATGTTGTATTGACATTTATACCCTTGTAATGGTGATATAAGTAGAAGTTATTTAAGGGTATATATGTCAAGACAACATATTTTTTAGTGTCCCAATCAATTTTAGGAGTGTGCAAATCACCTCCCATATCGAATCAATTGTGGAAGACTTGGAGCTTTTTGATTCAAACGTGTGGTTTGTAAGAGATGTAATAAAAACTTTCAATGAACAATTCAAAAGTTTGTGGAACCTTTATTCGGAATCGTATGGCAACCAAACTCCTTCAAATGATGGTGCCTCATCGTCTTCTTCTTCGCGTTCAAGGAACATAGGTAGGAATTTATGGCAATCGATACAAGATAAAGCAACCAAAAGGCCTAGAAATGAACACTTGATGAATAGCGAGTACGTGATGTATACCTCCCGCAATTGGTCTGCAAATATGGATCCAAGTCAACTTCCAAAGTTTGATGTGTTGGCGTTTTGGAAAGAACAAGAGCCTATGTTTCCAATTCTAGCTCGAATAGCACGAGATATACTTTCGATACAAGCTAGTTCGGTAGTTTTGGAATCCGCTTTTTCTACAAGTGGAAGGGTGCTCTCAAACCGAAGAATAAGACTAACTCCAGCCTCATTGACGGTGTTCATGTGTTAGAAAGATTATTTAGATGCGGTCGACCGTATATAACACAAAACAAGTCTTGAAATCCCGGTTGACTTTGAAGAGTCGGTTTATGACGAAGAGGTTGAAACGGGTGAAATACCCACACTTTCCGATGAAGAACTGTCATGTGATGAAGCTGCTATTGCGGAAGATATGTTAACCAGATCCGAAGATGAAAACAATCATTCCGATTAGCTTTTCGATGTATTGTGTTTGATGTATTTCCTTTCGATGTATTTCTTTTCGATGTTTTTGTGTTGTTTTTTTTCTATGTATTGTAACAATGTATCGTGATGTTGTGTTTAATAAAAGTGATGTGTTTCTTTTCTAATATGGTTCAAGGCTAATAACAATTCAAAATCTTTAAAAAAAATAAAAAAATAAATAATAAACTGGAACCGGTTAATCGGCTACAACCGGTTTGGGACCGGTCTCGATTTTCGGTCTTGATAGGTGTGTAAACACCCATCCTTTCTACCACTTAATTACAATAATTACCAAGCCAAAACGTGTATTTTATGTCTTTTATGTCGGAATTATGCGTGGTTTGTGTTTTTGTTGTGATTTAGGACGAAAAGGTGAAAAGTGGAGAAAACACGGGCATTCACGGGCTTTTATTGAAGGAAAAGATGAAAGATGAAGTCGAGAAGTCAAGAGTGCAAAAAGAACGGAAGTCCAAGACCAATTCTGAAGATTTATCGAAGAAAAAGTCAAAAGGCGGAAGTTTACTTAAAACCAAAGAACTCAAGTCTACTTTATTGAAGAATTAAAAGACGAGTTCAAAGAAATCCCGAGCCAAAAGTCATTAAAAGTCCAAGATTAAAGAAGATAATAAGAAAAGGACTAAGCATGCAATTAACAAAGAGATTAAGAAGGAAGGGCCTAATGATGCAATTAAGAGAAAATGAAGGAGGGGATGAAGCTTCCTAATCCTCCCCTATATATATAGATTAGTTGTTAATCATTTTTCTTTGTTGGCTAATAGTGACAATTAGTTCTTCCATTTATTTACCTTGCACCTTTAAATTCATGTCAATTTAAATACTTGTCAAATTTAATTACCTTGTCTTGCACCTTAAATTCCTTTAATTTCAAGTAAGTTTCCATTTAATTCTTGTCAATCTTTACTTTATCTTGATTATCTCCTATCTACCTTTCTTGATCTTTGATTTTTATGTTTAAGTTTGTGTTCATGTTCTTATTTTGATCAAAGTGAGTTTTGATTATTGTGGTTAGATTTGTTAGTTTTATTGATTTGGATAGTTTGTTTATGATTATTGGATGTTTTGTTATTAGTTTGATTTAATCTTTTGTTTGATTTGGTTATTGTGATTAGATTCGTGTTACTGTATTTCCCTGTTCTTCGGGGGTGTTTGTTTTTCTGTGACTGATCTTTTCCAGGCAAGTTCCGAAATAACTCTTGTTCATTCGGAAGTCTTTCGAGCCAAGGAGTTCCGATTCAGAAGAGTTCAGGATTAAGAAGTTCCGAACCAGGAGGGTTCATTCGGAAGAGTTCCGGACCAACTCCAAAGTTCCGAATCAAGAACTTCTGAGTCGAAAACTTCCGGATCAAGGAGTGAGTGATTCATCCGGAACCTTTAAAAGTTCCGAATCAAGCAATCTCATTCGGAACATTGGAAGTTCCGAACCAGAAACTTCCAGATTAGAAACTTCCGAATCAACTACTTCAGAAAACTTCCGAATCAGGAAACTTCCGAACGGAAGTTCCGGATCAGGAAGTTCCGGATCAAAAGAGGTTCATTCGGAAGAGTTCCGAACCAAGGGGTAACCAGAAACTTCCGAACCAAGGGCTTTGAATCAGTAAAGTTCCGAACGAAGGATTGTTTTGGATAAGTGACATATTCAGAATAATTTGTTCCGGATCAAGGATTTTGGTAATATTCTGAGCGAAGAAGAATCATTCCGAACGAAGGTGACATTCCGGATGAGTGATTGTTCCGAACGAAGGATTATTCCGAATGAGCTGTATTCAGGTTCTTTTTAGTTTTTGTCTTTGATTTCTATTTTCAAGCTTTATTTTTCCCGCCTTTTTCCTTAGACGCGCTTTAAGTTTATTTGCCTTAGCTTTATTTTAACCTTGCCTTAGTTTAAGTTTAGTTGCATTTTAAGAATTGCCTTAGATAGTTTTAAGTTTGCGTTATTTACTTAGTGCCTTTTATTTTTAGTCACGTTTTTAAATACTTGCCCTTTTATTTAATTAGACTTAGATTACCTGCCTTTTACTTTAAAGTTTTGCACATTTTATTTAAAAACAACCAAAAATATCTGTTTCACCAAAAACAATAGAGTCATACTTTAAGCCGGAAATCAATTCGTTAAGATACCGAGAAACGAACTTAATTGAACCATACAAAATCCAAATATTAAAATGGCGCCGATGCCGGCTCTTTTCGTAAAGATTAACGGTTTTCTGTGAGAGACGCGTTGCTTTTGGGGATCCGTTCACTTGTGAGCGTTATTTTTCTTGCATAACAAATTCAAAAACCATAAAAAATTAAAAATTGCTAAAAATCCATAAAAATTAAAATTTTCAAAAATCCAAAAAGATTTTATCTTTATTGTGTATATATATTGTCTTTGTGTTTGGTTTCTTTTTCTTTTGCATTTTCAGGTGTATGCGTACTAGATCTTCTAATTATCAAGAGCCCGAGACTCAAGAAGATTTAAGTATGTCAGGTGTCAACAACAATAATCCACCGCACCTCAATAATAACAACAATGTTCTTCCACAGCCCGATCTTCGGACGATGGAGGAGCTTTGTCAACCTACCATGTTTGGACGAGGATGACCGATTGCGCCGATGCAAATCAACGCTCCTGAGTTTTCGTTGAAGCACCACATGATTCAGCAAGTGCAAACAAATCATTTCCGTGGATTGCCTGATGATGATGCCAACAAACACCTCGACAAGTTCATTACAATCACCCAAAGCATGAAGTTGCCTGGTGCCACTATGGATGTTCTTCGCCTATAACTCTTCCCACATACTTTATCACATCATGCCGAGAAATGGTTTGATCGTCTTCCAAATAATTCTATTCACACTTGGGATGACATGACTCAACGCTTTTTATCGCGCTACTTTCCACCATCCATGGTCACGAGCCTTCGCAATCAAATCAGCGGTTTCATGCAAGAACCCGATGAATCTCTTTTTGATGCTTGGGAAAGATATAATGTCTTGATTGATCGTTGTCCAAACCACAATATGCTTCCCGTCACATTGATTGATACTTTCTACAACGGTTTGACTTTTCGAGATCGTGATACGATTAATGCAGCCGCCGGTGGCACATTCATGAAAAGGAGACCCGAGGAGTGTAGAGAGTTAATTGAGAACATGACTACTCACCACAAAAACTGGGATTCCTCCGCTTCTTCAAGGAACAACCCGAGAGTCAATGTCTCTTCCACTTCAGCAAACCCTGATATGACCAAACTCACCCGCATGATGACTGAAATGAGCAAAAGTATCACGCTTCTCGCTTCAAACCAACAACAACAACAAGTTAAAGCGGTTGCTAATCCTTGTGAAACGTGCGGCGGTCCTCACTCATACACCGATTGTCCTTCGACACAAGGAAATACGAAAAATGTGTATGCAACTTATGGTAATTATTCACCGGAAAATTACCAAGCTCGACCTCAAGGGGATAGAAATTTGCTGAGTTACCCATCCAACAATTACCTTTCACCCGGTTTTTCTCCTCAAAACCAAAACCCCGCCAACAACTACAATAGAAGCAACCAAATCCCACCTCGTGCTTCTAACCCTTATCACCCACCCGCCCAACAAAACCCACCCATTAACCCCGATGTTGAAGCCATCATGAGAACCCAAGGTGAGCAAATCAAGAATCTTCAGAGCCAAATTATCAATCTGAAAGGAGATATCACAAAGCAAGGAAATGAGATTAGATCCAAGCTTCGAGATAACATCCAATCCTCCTTCAGCAATCAAACGACTGATTTGAAGAATATGCTTGCTAGTTTCTTGCCCGCCGCTCAACCTTCTTCTACGAGTTCTCTACCTTCAAACACCGTCCCCAATCCGCGAGCAAATGTGAGTGCTATTACTACTCGTAGTGGAATTACCATTGTCGATCCACCAATCCCACCCCCATCATCTACACCTCCTCCACCACCATTTATCCATATTCCTCCTACACCTAGTATTAGTGCACCATTACCGTCTTCGCCTCGTCATGACGATGTACCTAGGAAGGACCCTTCAACATCTCAACCTTTACCTACCACACCTGCACCTTCACCACCCAAACCCAATATCCTTTATCCTTCTCGTTTAGGCAAGACCAAACTGCTAACCAAGGATGAATCCGAAGTGACACGCTATGTGAAGATGATCTCTCAGATGAACTTCAACATTAGCTTTCTTGAAGCACTTGTCCGCATGCCCAAATTTGTTAAAGCATTTAAGGAATTGCTTAACAAGAAGGAGAAGCTTATTGAACTCGCCAACACACGCCTAAATGAAAACTGCTCTGCAGTTATTCTTAAAGAACTTCCAGAAAAGCTTAGAGATCCCGGTCGTTTTGTGTTGCCTTGCGTTTTCAACAAAACTGAAGAATTTACTGCCCTTGTTGATCTCGGGGCTAGTATTAATCTTATGCCTTTGAGTGTTTGGAAAACACTATCATTGCCCGACCTCACTCCAACAAAGATGACTCTTGAACTTGCAAATCGCACTCTCGCTTACCCCGTTGGTATAGCCGAAGACGTGTTCATCAAAGTTGGCACATTTACTTTCCCGGTCGATTTTGTCGTAGTTGATTATGAAATGGACCCTCGTATTCCTTTATTACTTGGTCGGCCATTCTTGAGAACCGGGAGCTCTAGTTGATGTTGCCGAAGGTGAGTTAATCTTACGAGTCGGGGATGATGCACAAGTTTTCAAAATGGGGAAGCTTACAAGTAAAATATTTGGAGGCCGAGAATCAGTGAATATGATTAATGTGCATGATGACTTCGTTGTCTACAACAATCCTCTATTCGACTCTTGCATCGATAATCCACTTTTTCATGATGATGTGGATGATTCTCGCTCCACTTTGGACGCTTCTCCCATTTATGATTCTCCACCGGTCTTTGATGCTTATGATGATGAGTCTAGCTCAGATTCGGATGATTATGATGACCTTCCTTCTGAGTATCCCGACCTGCCCACGTATGATGATTTCGATGAGGCTGATACTCTTTCGAGCGATTCTTCACATGATGAAGATCCTCCGCCATCATTCGATCCTACTTTGGACGATTACTCATTTGAGGAAGACTTTTCTATGTTTCTCAACACTTACTTCCCTCATGAGAGTGATGCACCTCCTTATGATTTTGAAGATTATCGTCTTGATCCTACTTTGGATTTGAAGAACATTCTTTCTAAGGAGAAGAAACCGGTCGACACCAATATCCGCAGCACGTATGAGTTAACACCTCTTTGTCCCCTTCTAAGGACGAGGTTGTGCTTCTTCGCGGATCTTCTTCCCATTATGCTGAGCCTGAGTGCTATTTTCCCCTAAAGGAAAAGGTGTTCGACCCCGGTATTGATATTCTTGAGCCATCTCAGTATCCACCTGATGAAATAAAAGGAAAAATCTTTGGAATTATTGAAGACATGCTTGCACCACTTCACCCTTGCTTCCACCGTGCTCCATCGCTGCTTAAGGGAACCTTGCCTACTCTTCTTTGGCTTGCCTTGTTCGCCTTAAGCCTCTGCTATTTGATGGACGAAAACTATGTCTTTGATCCTGGTAGATATGTTTCATGCTTCTTCCGTTGATAATCAAGGGCGAGTCAGGCTCACGACTCGGTAATCAAAAACCAAGCGCTTCTTGGGAGGCAACCCATGCATCTATCTTTCCGCTTTCTTTATCATAAGTGTAGGGGAGACCCTTTGGTTTGCTATTTCCCCTCCTCTCTTAATCAGGGATTCGAGCTTCAATGATCCACTCTTGATGATTCTTGACGACCCGTGATTCCGTGTCCACTTTTTCCCGGTTCTATCCTAAACTCTTTTCGATTCACTATTTTCTATTTTCTCAATATTAAAATAGGAATCTCTTTAGTTGTCTCTTCCTTAGCGAAATTTAAACAAAGTGCACAATGTCCTAAGTGTAGGGGAGTTTACTCCCACATGCTTAAACATTGAGGACAATGTTTATCTTAAGTGTAGGGGGGACTTCTATCAAAGTTAAGTGGCCTTTTCCTTGTATTTGTCCTCATTTTAACCGAAAAATCAATTTTTCGACATTTTTCAAAATTTTTGATCTATTTTGGCCTATTAGTTTTTCCTTTTGTATAGTCATTTTTCTTTCTTTGCTAGAATAAATGTTTAATAAAGTGGTTTTAATTTTCAAACGTTGTGAATCTTTTGACTCAATCCGAGTTTACTTATCTAAGTTTACTCTAGCTAGTATCCTTAATGTGTTTAAATCAAGTTTTGCTAGGCTTTTATATAGGGAGCTATAAAACGCGAAAGTCTTAACTCTCACGGGTTAAGAACAAGAACTTTTCGCAAGTTCCTATAATTGATCCTAGAGAGTCGTTTATCAAGGGAACTTTAAAATGCGGTTCCTAAACTTGAAAAAGTCTAAGAATTTGCAAGATCCTATAGGAGACTCGAAAACCCAAAACTTTGATTTAATAGGCTAAGCATCCACGAGTCTCATTCTTTGAGATTTTAAACTGTGGAGAACGAGAGATGATAGAGCAAATTATAAGTTCGGTATTCTTTCGTGAATTTATGTGAGTTAATTATAAGCCTATTCTCCCATCGTTTGCTAATAAATTTATCTGTAATAAATAAGGTTGTACGATTTGAAAAGTTACTTAGCTTCTAGCCCAAGATCGTTTAAAAGTTGCTCGGTATGGATTAGAGTTCATAGCCAAGGCATAACTTACTGAAGCGGGACGCGAAGATTGGCGAGTCCAAAAAGGTCCTAACAATACATGAGGGCTATATTTGGTTGCTAAAGATCCAAAGTGATGTGAAGAATCATTTATCGAAAATCAATATGAAGGATCGAGACACACGACGAAAAGCAAAAACTCCCCAAAAGTCATGGAGAAGTGTATCCGAAAAGACCCTAGCAAGGTATGAGGATAAATAGATCCAAGTCAATAAAGGAGGCGGATCGTTGTATATCAAAGTCCAAAATAAAGATTGGAGAAAAATGAAGAAGTCGTGGTCCAAGTATGAATCTCTCAAAATTTCAAGTGAAGAAATTCCTATTATGAAGAGAAGACCATAATTTCATGAACGTCTCTCAAGGTTTGAAGTATGAAGTCGCTGCCAAATATCGGTCCGAGAAAGGTCTCAAATCGCGAAGCGAGTTATGCCAAGATATGAACTTTATGAGGTCCCGAGAAGCAGTTTTAAAAGATTTTGTCCTTTAGCTAACTATTGATTAAATCGTTCACTTTATTTTCGGCCTAAATAACTATCGAAATAGGTCAACAATGCATCCTCGTGATCATTCAAGACAATAATAAAATATAAGAGATACACCTAGGAATAAGGGAGTCTAAGTGAATAATTGGCCCACATGAGTTCGTGATAGTTTGCTAACTTATAATAACAATGATCTCGTTTTTAAGCTTGGTTTGGAGAAAGTGAAAACTTGAGGATGATGATCATTCATGACATTTCCAAAACCCAAGGTATGCTTTTTGATTTCTTTACTTTTAATGTTTATAATTTTCTATCTCTTTAATAAAGGCCAACGTGGATTAATTATGATGAAAAATGTAAACTTGCTTTGTAACTAATGCATTGCATGAGGACATTGCAATGGTCAAGTGTAGGGGAATTGATAGGTGTGTAAACACCCATCCTTTCTACCACTTAATTACAATAATTACCAAGCCAAAACGTGTATTTTATGTCTTTTATGTCGGAATTATGCGTGGTTTGTGTTTTTGTTGTGATTTAGGATGAAAAGGTGAAAAGTGGAGAAAACACGGGCATTCACGGGCTTTTATTGAAGGAAAAGATGAAAGATGAAGTCGAGAAGTCAAGAGTGCAAAAAGAACGGAAGTCCAAGACCAATTCTGAAGATTTATCGAAGAAAAAGTCAAAAGACGGAAGTTTACATAAAACCAAAGAACTCAAGTCTACTTTATTGAAGAATTAAAAGACGAGTTCAAAGAAATCCCGAGCCAAAAGTCATTAAAAGTCCAAGATTAAAGAAGATAAGAAGAAAAGGACTAAGCATGCAATTAACAAAGAGATTAAGAAGGAAGGGCCTAATGATGCAATTAAGAGAAAATGAAGGAGGGGAGGAAGCTTCCTAATCCTCCCCTATATATATAGATTAGTTGTTAATCATTTTTCTTTGTTGGCTAATAGTGACAATTAGTTCTTCCATTTATTTACCTTGCACCTTTAAATTCATGTCAATTTAAATACTTGTCAAATTTAATTACCTTGTCTTGCACCTTAAATTCCTTTAAATTCAAGTAAGTTTCCATTTAATTCTTGTCAATCTTTACTTTATCTTGATTATCTCCTATCTACCTTTCTTGATCTTTGATTTCTATGTTTAAGTTTGTGTTCATGTTCATGTTCTTATTTTGATCAAAGTGAGTTTTGATTATTGTGGTTAGATTTGTTAGTTTTATTGATTTGGATAGTTTGTTTATGATTATTGGATGTTTTGTTATTAGTTTGATTTAATCTTTTGTTTGATTTGGTTATTGTGATTAGATTCGTGTTACTGTATTTCCCTGTTCTTCGGGGGTGTTTGTTTTTCTGTGACTGATCTTTTCCAGGCAAGTTCCGAAATAACTCTTGTTCATTCGGAAGTCTTCCGAGCCAAGGAGTTCCGATTCAGAAGAGTCCAGGATTAAGAAGTTCCGAACCAGGAGGGTTCATTCGGAAGAGTTCAGGACCAACTCCAAAGTTCCGAATCAAGAACTTCCGAGTCGAAAACTTCCGGATCAAGGAGTGAGTGATTCATCCGGAACCTTTAAAAGTTCCGAATCAAGCAATCTCATTCAGAACATTGGAAGTTCCGAACCAGAAACTTCCGGATCAGAAACTTCCGAATCAACTACTTCAGAAAACTTCTGAATCAGGAAACTTCCGAACGGAAGTTCCGGATCAAGAAGTTCCGGATCAAAAGAGGTTCATTCGGAAGAGTTCCGAACCAAGGGGTAACCAGAAACTTCCGAACCAAGGGCTTTGAATCAGTAAAGTTCCGAACGAAGGATTGTTTTGGATAAGTGACATATTCAGAATAATTTGTTCCGGATCAAGGATTTTGGTAATATTCCGAGCGAAGAAGAATCATTCCGAACGAAGGTGACATTCCGGATGAGTGATTGTTCCGAACGAAGGATTATTCCGAATGAGCTGTATTCAGGTTCTTTTTAGTTTTTGTCTTTGATTTCTATTTTCAAGCTTTATTTTTCCCGCCTTTTTCCTTAGACGCACTTTAAGTTTATTTGCCTTAGCTTTATTTTAGCCTTGCCTTAGTTTAAGTTTAGTTGCATTTTAAGACTTGCCTTAGATAGTTTTAAGTTTGCGTTATTTACTTTAGTGCCTTTTATTTTTAGTCACGTTTTTAAATACTTGCCCTTTTATTTAATTAGACTTAGATTACCTGCCTTTTACTTTAAAGTTTTGCACATTTTAATTTAAAAACAACCAAAAATATATGTTTCACCAAAAACAATAGAGTCATACTTTAAGCCGGAAATCAATTCGTTAAGATACCGAGAAACGAACTTAATTGAACCATACAAAATCCAAATATTAGGTCTCCCAGCCGGTCTGGTTTTAAACCGGTTAACCGGACGAACCGGTTTTTGATCTTTGACTAGAGACCAGGCTGGTCCTGGTTTATATAAAAACCGGACTGGTTAACGGTTCTGTGCACCTCTAGGTGTGGTGGCGGAAAAGGCTTAGCCGAGTTGAGTTGGCAAGCTCGTCGATCTTTTCCGTCACACCCATCCAAGGTTCACCCGTGGTTTCGTTATAAGATGACGAGGCTTCAACGAACAAGAGAGATAACAATTGAACGACTATAAATTTTTTAAAAAAATCAAAAATTAAAAAAAAATTAATACCTTTATCTTATAAATAATATCCATATACTCGTAAATTTTATATACTCAACTTAATCTTTCTTCTCAGTCTAAAAATTATTCAAAAAAATGAGTGACTCGTCATATTCAGGTTCGTCCGATGTTGAAGATATTGTAAAATAACTAAATATGTTTTATTGATGGAATCGTTCAATTACATAACATAGGATATGTATTTATAACAAATACATAGCTCTAACAATAAGCAATCTTAACCATAATGGACCCAAGCCCACAATTGGGCCGGGCTCTAACCTAGCCGTCTAACAGATATGACCGATTTGAAAATGATAATGCAGCTTAACGAAGAAGATGAAGTTAAAGTTGTTCAAAGGCGTAAATACATTGAACGTGATATCGCTGAAATTAAATTTGTATGAAAATAAAAAAAATAGCCGATGGGGACAAAACGGACATGAGAGAGAAATATCATGAAAATATGGTGTTTTTGTTAGTAATTTTGGTGTGATGTGACATCAGTGAGGTCAAGGTGAAGAGAGGTTGTCTCTCCACCATACCATTTACTCTCTTAGAGTTGATATGTTTTGATGTAATATCAAGTTGAATCAATGAGCTTATTTTTAGTGACAAGGCTAAATCATAGTTTAGTTTTCCGTAACATGTATGACTTGTTTATATGGTTAATATACACAAAAGTTACTAAAATTTCCAAAAAGTTTGATTATGTTACTAAACTTTAAAATCTAATATACAGGTTACTTAAATTTGGTTTATCGGCTACGCAGGTTACTCTGTATGTATTAACTTATTGATATCGATAAACCATAAACGTGGCAGTCTACGTGTCGGGGTTAATAGACAAAGATATTATTAAAGTTTGCTAAAAAGTTCGATTATGTTACTAAAGTTTAAAACGTTACATATAGGTTACTCGAGTTAATTTTTTAATTTTTTAGACAGGAAATCTTAAACATTATATCGTATACATTTTCAAACCTTATACGCATTTTTACGCGTTTGAACATTTTTCGCTCTTTTTTTTTACATTTTTATACATAAAAACGTATAAATCATACAAAAATGAATAGAAACTTAGAAAATGTACAAAACATATGAAAACGTACACGTACGTATAAAAAACATAAAACATAAAACTAGTATGAAATCATAAAAAATGATAGAAGTATCTAGTGTTTTTTATTTTTATACATAAAAACGTATAAATCATACAAAAATGAATAGAAACTTAGAAAACGTACAAAACATATGAAAACGTACACGTACGTATAAAAACATAAAACATAAAACTAGTATGAAATCATAAAAAATGATAGAAGTATCTAGTGTTTTTTATTTTTAATGTTTTAAGATAATGTAAATAAAATGGGTAAAAATATATAATGTTTTTATAAATGATGAGATTCTAATTATACATCATTTCGTACCTCAAATTGGATTTAAAATACAAAAAATATCATCAAATGTGTGCCAAATACCCTTGTTTTCTCTATTTGTATGTTTGTGGGCACGAATATCGTGAATTCACTTGGAAATCATAAAATCAAGCAAAAACGAACACGGGAACGAAGTCGCACAAAAGAAACGAAGCCGGATGTGAAATTACCTAAATACCTTTGAAGAATTAAAGATTTATAAGAATGGTCCCGCAAGTTTCACAAAGTTGCACTTTATACCCCTCAAAATCACAAAATCACATTGGGATACCTAAAGTTTGAATATTATATAAGTTTAGTCCTTGAAGAATGCAAAAATGGCAAAACAAGTCCGTGATATTGGTTTCATAAAGTTTAGGGACTGAAATTGTCATTTAACAAACTTTAATGAATGCTAAATGGCTCATGTGAATATTAACTCAAAGACAAGGGCCATTGGGTCATTATGCCAATGACTAGAATATGAAGTCAAACCTGAGTCAACAAAGTTAGAGGGGTTGCTGAGTCATTTTGGGAACTATATTTGCAAAGGAAACAAATGGGATTTGTTTGAGAAACTGCCTGGGACCAGTTTTGTTATTTTCTATTGTTTAAATATTAAACTCGCGCTTAACAACAAATCTTTACCAAAAACAGATTAAAAAAAATTGTTCACCTAAACCCTACCAAAACTTTCCCAGTTTGAATCTTAAGCAAATCAAAGGGGTTTTCAACCATTTTTTAGATCATGAATTCACCATATTATCAACACATCCACATGCTTAGAAAGGAACCTCTCAGTCCCATGTTCCTCCATAAACCTTCCCCTGCCATACATCTTTGTCATTTTACCAAAACAATGACTAGGATTGTCATACTTGCTTTCCATACTTAATCAAGGGTCCAATATCATACTTCAAGCTGGCATGATCACATGGGATGTTGGATATACGTTTTTACCATTAAAAGACTCGGTCACTCCAACAACATAGTTACGGGATCGTAGTTAGATTAATATTACAATATTTAGTTAACCCGACCCATGGGCATGTCCATGGGCCGGCGACCCAAGTCCATTTGTGGACTTGGGTATATAAACTCTTTCCTTCCATGGAAAGGGTGTTGCTTGGTTTTACATTTCACATAATAAACACACAATTTCTCTAGTTTCTCTATCTATCTTTCTCTCTCTAGAAAACCTTCAACCTCACTCTTAGTTAAGGATTACCAATATTCTACAATTCGTATGAAGAACCATGGGGTGAAATAAAGTTTCTTGTTGTTGTTTTTATTTTTGGTTCATGTGTTTATAGCCATAACCCACGGCTCAATTTTTTTTGTGATTTTTTGTGTTTTGATCATCATTTTATTCATCTACAACATCTTGTGGTAGTTGGTTTATCATTGTTTTACACAAAGACACAAAAAAATTTCTTGTTTTAGTTGATTTTTTGTCAAAAAGGTTTCATAAAGTACAAATCTTGATTTCAAATTTTCCTTCATAAATTTGAAAAAGTTTGTATTTTCCTAGTCCCTTAGAAGCTAAAAACCTTGGAAGTACAAGGCGTTACTTGACAAAGTTGCCTTTCTGAAGATCCAAAATTTTGCATATTTTTCTGAAAAACAACATATTTAGAAATTATAAAACCTAATTATTTAGAGATTGTGAACACCCAGTTTATTCTGAATTGGTACATTCACAGTTTATTCTGAATTGGTGAATACCTAATTTATTCTGATTGGTACCTTCACCATTTATTCCGAATTGGTACATTCACAGTTTATTCCGAATTGGTAAAAGCACAGTTTATTCCGAATTGGTAACATCACAGCTTATTCTGAATTGGTGAAATCATAGTGTATTTCGAGATCGTGATTTTATTTATTCCAAGATTGTGAGTTTCCAGGATATTCCGAATTGGTGGTTTAGCAGAATATTCAGAAATAATAACTTGTTACATATTCCGAAATCATAACTTGTTCATTATTCCGAGATCATAACTAGAGAAATATTCAGAGATCATAAAAGGGCAATATTCCAAAATCGTAATAAGTGACTTAAAATTTTTAACATCGTAAGAAATTTGCTCAATTTGTTTCGGTTATTCTTCAAGGTAATTTTAGGCGACTTCAATAACTTACATCTAAATCAACAAACAAGGTATCAAGAATTTTACGGTTTAATCGGTGGTTTGTAAAATCCCGTGAATTTATTTTTCGGTTTCTCCACGATTTGTAAAACTACGTATTTCAACAACAAATACAACAACTTTATTTCATTGCTCGATCAACAAAGGCAATCTTTCGATATAGTGATACAAGATGAATCCACATTCCTCAATGTCTACAATGTCGTCGCTTTCATATTTATCGATCATATCAGGTACCGATACCCGTCTTCGTATGCTTATCAAAGAACTATTCGAGCCATGGCAGAGCCGTATGAAGTTATACATATTGGGTAGACCAAATGGGAGGCTTATGTAAAGTCATTGGAAGAGGGATCACTTGATTGGGGCACCATTACTACGGACTATATGACTCGACCAAGGGAATATTTTGGCTTGACTCCATCAAACCAAATTATCGTCGATATAGACACTAGGCTACCAATACAATTCCTCAAGCTCTTTCACCCGATATTCATAAGCTAGTGAGTCATCATGAGAAAGCAAAGGAGCTATGGGAACGACTTAGTGTATTGATGCAAGGTACTTTGTTGACCAAACAAGAACGGCAGTGTCAACTATATGACTTATTTGATAGGTTTAGCTACACACCAGGGGAAACACTTCATGATTTTTATTGGAGATTTGCTACATTGCTTAATGAACTGAATATTTACAACATGAAGATTGAGCAGTTTCAAATCAACACCAAGTTCTTAAATACTTTACCCCCAAAATGGAGTCGTTTTATCGCTGATGTCAAGTTGGTAAGGGATTTTCACACAACTAATATGGATCAACTTTATGCTTATTTGCAACAACATGAAAAGCATGTGCAACTTTCTCGTATGTCACAATATGTGACAATCCGTCAATTTGAGGTCGTTATTTTATTCTCAAGTATTATTTAAAATCATTATTTTATTGTTAATTTATTAACTCACTCACCTTTGGGAAGAAATTGGGGTTTACGTCTTGAAGTAGCATCGACTACGTCTAAACCGGAGAACTCTACGTTACGTGTTTACATTTACATACACCGTGTTGGGGACATTCCGACATTTCAAGTAGTAAAATTTATTCTCGTATATTATTTTGAAATTTTAGTTTGTGTTGGTTCATAAACTCACAAATTTATGAGAAGAAATTAGGACTTACGTGCATAATTTAATGTCCTTTACGACTAAACCGGGAACCCTAGGTTTACGTATTTACGTTTTTGAACTCCGTTTGTGATGAGACAATTTTTATTAGAATCGTTTTGTGCCGTAGAATCATAATTTATAAAAAACATTTTTCGTAAATCGACCCGAGGGCACATAAATAGAGGAAACTAGAATCGATGAGTACCCGTAAATTAGTGGAGATGAGACAAGTTTACACTTGTCCCACCCCCACTATGGGTGGCAAGCTTATACAATAAGCTAGGACACTTGTCCTAACCTACTCACTAAACCACCAACTCAAAACCACTAACATCACACACACACAACATGCAAAAATTAAATAAAATTTCTCTCAAATCTCTCCTCCCCTCCCCTTTATGCCGTCCAACACCACCACAAATCACCATATGCATCAAAATTTCAACCATAAACAAAGGCTATAATCAACATATGTTGAAGCCTATTTGAAAAGATGAAGATTGGAGGTGATCATAACATGTAAAAAGGAGTTTACATGGAGTTCAAGGGCTGATTTCAAGAAGTTGTTCATCCACTTGGAGATTTATACTAGTGGTCTTGCTAAGATCATAAGGTTTGTCAAAACCAAGTCTTGTTCATCCAAAAATCTCAATCTTTCATCATATTGATTGGTATATAGATCAATTTCTTTCTATCATCCTATTGTTTTGAATATGTATTCATGTATTTTATTCAAAAATGTATATGTATATGATGATGAATGATGATCAATATATTGTGTGGGGATTTTGTATTAATAGATTAGGTTAAAAAAGGCTAAAATCAACAAGTAAAAATGTTAAAATCATGGTTAGACACATAGGTTGTATAAAACAGTAAGTATCAATATGATCACTTGGTTAAATGGCTTGGATTATTAGATATAAATATGGATAAATGATTTTTACATATGTGGTGAGTTGGCCATACAATGGAATGTTAAAAATGAGCAAGATATGGACAAAACACTTTTGTAGTACAAATCTGTATAGTCTGTTTTGGACGAATTATTAAAAATACTTAGATGATGATTGAGCAATGGCTACAAAAGAGTTATTTGTAGAACACATCATGTAATTTATGTTGTTCAAGTTTCAGGTTCTATATCCTTTTAGAACTCAAGATATGGAAAAAATGGTGGACTTGACTTTAAATCAGATTTGTAAATAAACTATATAATATAAAAAGAGCACTCAAGGTAAATACTATTATAAAATAAGTATATAAAGGCTACTAAATAATAATAGCTATTATAAAATAAGTTGGTATACTATAATAAATAAACATGACATTTTATAAAAGTAAAACTCAAATGTTTTTCTAAAACTATAAACTATATATAAGTTTTACGTCTTATCGGCTAAAACCGAAAAGACGACGTTTTCACCGAATAAAACTTAGATGGTCGGACCCGTATAATGTAACATTTTATAACTCATATACTGATATGTAAACACATTTGACAAGTAAAAATCGACAAAACCGAGCTTTGTAACATATGGACCATAATGGGCTAAATTAGCCTTGTTGGACCACTAGGTCCAACTAGTTTGATTAAATATTATTGGACTTACTCATGGGCTTAACCCACTTGGGCCCAACATATGAGTATTGGCTTGGTCTTAAAAAGATAAATGGACTAATAAAAAGATATTAGACTCTTAATGGGCTTATTGGGCCTTAATGTGTAAATGAGCTAAAACTAGTGTAACTAGAATGATAAGCCTAAGTTAACAAGTACCTAACAACTAATAATGTTGTAAGAGGAAATAAAACCCTATTTGATCATCATGATATAACATCATTACATATACATAATAAATTTTTATAAAGTTATTGGGCATTGCCTAAGACCGAGTATTATTTGTCTAGGTTTCTCGTGATCGAGGCACGTACCATACATCCTAATTGCCGATAACCTGCCTTCCCACACCAATGTGAGTTCATATCCTTGCACTCTTTTAAATGTTTTATGAAATGTTTTATAAACCCGCGAGGGAGATAACATGCTAGTTTTAATAAAAATAGGACACCAGTTGTCCCGATTTTATACTTGTTGATATGGACCCGAATGATTATATGACCCAATGAATGAAATGAAATGGATTATTATTAGTTAGGTTATGTCACTAAAAGTCCCATTAGCATGAATTGTGAACTACCAGGATTTGGTAGACGCTTATGCATATAATAGTACTATTTGGGGAAGATCACCCCAGTTCGCGCCTTGACGGTTGATCCCCGTCGTGCCACATTGATTGGTAAGCGATTTATGTATGAGAAGATTTATATAAGCGTGATAATTGTGACGTCACGCTGTTTTAGATGGGCAAAGGAATTACGGGTTAGCTACCCGATATGTGTTATAGAAAAGTAACAATGTCATGCGGATTATAATAATCCAATAATGAAAATACAGATGTACGAATTGAATCATAATATATTTCCTGACTAGCAATACGAGGTCTTATTACTAATATTATGTTCGTGTTTTGGTTTTACATAACCATTTTCATATAACGGTTTTTATTAAGCGTTATACACGTTATAAAACGTATCATATGATGTTTTTACGACAATGGTTCGTATAATGGTTTTGAAGACAAAAGCCTATATTATGATTTATGAAAAAGATTCGTATAAAATGTTTTTGGCCTATTTATAGCCTACGACAAAGAATTGTACAAAATGATTTTCGGTAATGATTATATACCGGTGATATATATATATATATATATATATATATATATATATATATATATATATATATATATATATATATATATATATATATATATATATATATATATATATATATATATATATATATATATATATATATATATATATATATATATATATATATATATATATATATATATATATATATATATATATATATATTAATGGTTTGCATTAAACTCTATGAATTCACTTGGCATTTCGCTGACTTTTAACATGTTTTATCTTAGGTACTTGAAGGTAATTCTCGGGAAGATGACAAGAATTTATGGCCTGCATCTAAACAAAAATTTCCATTCAAATGTTTTGTAAATTTGTATGACATATTATGACCTGAGGACCTATGTAATTTGATATTCATGAATGGAAAATTCTTTATTATTAGACGACGCGATTTTTAAGCATTGCCAATGTGTTATCCCGTAACACCAACGACTCTTCCGTTGAACTAAAGTATGAATATTTGGGGGTGTTACACAATCAACTTATCATGAACCATTGGCTTTAGTTGCAAATCAAGAATTGTCTCCCTACAACAACTCACCATACTCAACTGGGCAACAATCATATCAAAATTCATTGTTTCAACTCCAAGTTACCCACAATATTCTATTTTTCCACAACAGCTAGTTCTCATAAACAATATCCGTATCAAGCATCACCATCACACATGAATCCATATCCATCAACTCAAGTTCATCAATCACATCTTACTCATCAAGCACCCCCATCTCAAAGTGTCACCTATCAGCCCAATGAAGTTCTTCACCCAAGCTATTCACAACATGTATGCACCCCTCAAAGTGCATTTTCTCCTACATATGAAGTTCAACAAGCACAAGCGTTTTACAGTGATGAATTCTCAGAGGTTCCAATTCCCGAATTCAAACGAGGTGATAATCCCGTTGAAGTATTGGCTGCCACGTCCACTTACATAACTCAAACATTGAACAAGCGAGGATTCAGAGGTCTTCCCACAACAAACAACCAATTGAGAACCTCCTCAAATTCTCGTCAGCAAGCGAAAATTCAAGAAGGCATGGTCATGGTTCAACCAATTCAAGGGATACCGAGTTCGTTTAACACGGGAGCGAGAACTTACAACACCACTGCAAAGGGAAATGCTACTGGAAAGATGAAAATGATTACTTGCTACAATTGTAAGGGGGAGGGTCACATGGCTAGGGAATGCGAACAACCAAAAAGAATAAGGGATGCTTCATGGCTTAATGAAAAGGTTTTATTGGTAAATGCTCAAGCACGTGGTCGTGAGTTAGATGAGGAGGAGTTAGCGTTTCTTGCTGATCCAGGAGTCGCAGATAATGATGAAGCAACTTTTCACTCATACTACAGCGTATCAAGCAGATGATCTCGATGCATACGATTCAGACTGTGACGATTTCAACATCGCCAAATCAGCTCTCATGGTAAATCTTTCGGTCTATGGTTCAGATAAAGTATATGAGGTACTAATTATTACCAATGATACTAGTATTGTACCACATCAAGTTGGGCAAGAGCCTAAGTATCCGGAAGAGAATCTGGTGGTGAGTAACTCAAACGAGGAGATGAACATTTATAGCAATATCAGTGCAAGTCCCCATTTTGAGTGAAATACAATTGGAAGCTCTTTCGCATATGGAACCTTCGGCTCAACGATATTTGGTAATGGTTCCTGCTTCTTTGCTTGGCCAAATGAATACTATTGTCCTAGACACCCTAAGTGTTATTCAAACACTTTATGCGGAGCTTGCTTTGTACAAAGAAAAAGTTTAAACTTTGGAATTGACTCCTATGTAGAATCGTGATAATCTTTGTATTTCAAGAGGGTTGATGTTTTTCTAGAGAGAGAAACTAGAGAGAGAAGTGAGAGAAAACTATGTGTATTCCTTGAGAAAATAAAACAACCAACACCCTTTCCATAAAAGGAAAGGGTTTAAATACCCAAGCCTTGGTGGGCTTGGGCCTTCCAACCTATGGACATTCCATGCGCTAGGATTTTTACATAATACAAAGTAAATAACTAACTACGATCCTACAACGTTTAATAATATTGTTGGAGTGACCGATACTTCTAATATACGTTAAAAACATATTTCCAACAATCTCCCCCTAAGGGAGGTCACTCCAAATTACAATGTCCTAAACCTAGCATACTATACTAAGTCTTCGTCTTGAGCTCGTAGTTGTTTTCTCTTTTCTTCTTTCTTTTCTTTTGTGAATATGTTGATAATCTTCTAGCTTTGGTTGAGAGCATGTTCTTTTGGCCTTTCACGTGTAGTCTTTGCCTTCTTGTGATGTTCGCCTCTTCGTGACTTCATGTCCCACATACCTATCCTTTGTTGAATTCTTGAAAGTTTTAGAGTTGATACAACGGAAGACTTTTAGGTCATACTTTCTTGAATTTGCATAAATATTTGATGCAGAAGAAATAAGTATGTGAGGACGACTTCTACTGGTACACCGCGACGCCACTGTCTTCAAATGCAACAACATAATAAGACACGAATAAAATGGCTTTGACATTTTATTCTAATTCGGTAGCATTTTACCTCCGGTCAGTGAAGACCTTTGGACGATAATAAATATCGTACTTGTGACAGGTAGCTCTAATTAAAGATCTCCTTGACAAGATTTCGCGGGTAACCACGTTCTCTTTATTCGACCTTCCAAAGCTGACTGTGAACATAAAGAGTGAATCATTTGGATTATAAAATCCATATGATTGAAGCCGTCAATTCATGAATCCTGGAACAAGTGAATTTCAATTAAGATTTTCACCATCGTTGCTTTCCAGTTGTCACGAACTTGATTCTGATAGAATCTTGCTAGTCACCTACCGCAGTGCTGTTTTATGTTGACACTGGAAGGATTTCCACTCTTCACTATGAACACTAAATAGTGTCACTCGGAGTGTTCTTGCAAGATCACTTGGATAATGCGTAGAGGCCCTGGAACAAGTTTAATCTCAATTAAGAGTTAAACCATCATTTCTTTCCAGTTATCACAAGATTGGT